>JAVDPK010001959.1:90871-127318 GCA_034780415.1 Cichlasoma orientale
GTTGACTAATCGACTAATCGATAAAAAAAATGACAGATTATTCGACAACCAAAATAATCATTAGTTGCAGCCCTACCCGACAGACACATTATCAGTGAACACTTTTCAGTTTTTAGACCTGTGCCGGCTCTTTCAGATGTTTTCTGTCAATTCATTCATGAAGTCTTCTCTTGATCATTGACAAAAGTACACCTACCTTCTTGAGTATGTTCTTGACTTGGTTAGATGTTGTGAGGATGTCGTCATGTCGTAATTCTGTCATCATGCGCTTTATTTGTCTTCTGTGGGCTTTCAGGCCTTTTGGTGTTGCTGAGCTGACCCCTTTAAAAAAAACAAAACAAAACAAAAAAAACACACCAGACTGTTGATTTGGCTGCTCCTAAATTGTTTGTCCTCTCTCTGACTCTCTCACTTGCACTGACATCTCTTTGGACTTCAGTGAAAAGCTATAAAATGGAATTCCAACCCTTGGAATAAACTTCAGATATTATGTCTGCTTCACTTGTCTTGAAATAAGAAGGGAACAGGCCTCATCTGGCCATGAAGCTGCTTGTCAGTCAGCTGTTCTCTGAAAATAAAGGACTGTGTATAAAATATGTTAATGCAGAATTTTTGTAAAACCCCATTGAATTATAGCTGAAAGTCTGCACTTCAATCGCATGTTGACTGATTTCAAAACCATTGTAGTGGTACTGTATGTACATGCAAACCTACAAGAATTGTGTCTTTGTTCAACAAATTATGGACCTAACCGTATTTTTTTGGTGTTCAGAATAAAGAGTTTAAACTGCTTTTTTTCCCCATTCTATTTAGTTATAGTACAGCATGATGTGAGGATGAAATAAATTTACAGCAGCATCATTTCCCTTGTGTATCACACACAGTTGTACCAAGGGCTGCTAAAAGCCTTTGGCCTACATTTTCAGGACTCTGGCATTAAAGTCACAAAAGATAGCAAGCTGTGTTTCATTCACTTTACGATTATTTGAACCCTTTTGGAGCATGAAGTTGATGGGTTGTGTTTCGGTCTGTTTTTGTGTGTAAGCTGACTGTGGCTTGTTCCACAGGATGTGTGCTCGCGGCTCGAGGAAGGTGCGAGTAATGAGGAACATTTTGGCCAGTTACTGCGGCACTGTTACCACAAATTGACGTCGCTGCAGGAAAGAATATCAGCCTGTCGAGCCCAGAAAGAAATCTCAGCTGGAACAAACACTGATGCTGTGGCTCTGGAGGTTAGGTGCATTAATTAGTGTGCATTAGTGTAACAGAAATCTATGATCTGCAAAAATGTAGCCATCTATAGGGGTTTTCTTCTTACAGTAAATCATAACTGTCACTCTTTTCTGTCACTCTGTCAGGCTTTGCTACAAGAAGTAACAAACATTGAAAAAGACCTTTTACAACTTGCATCTCTCAAGGACTCCATCAAAGTCAGCTCCATAGCTGAGGCCCAAGAAAGCCTGACCCAGCAAGTCAGCAACCTCCAAAACCACAAGAGGGCACTAGAGAGTAGCATCAGAGAGACTCTAGCACAGCTCAACGTGAACAGGGACAAAAGCATTCAGCAAGTTAAAGAAGAAGCTTCCTATGTACAGACCGCGCTTAAAGAGCTGGCTGAAGGTGTGAAGAATCTGTCTGGCATCAGTGAAGCTTTGCCTGATATCAGCCAGCTGAAACAACAGTGGTGTACGGTACAGGTAACACGAACACATCCTTTCATATGTTGGTATGAACCTGAAAAATAGAAATTTAAAAAAGACAGCTCACAATATTTCCAAATATATTTGCTTGTCTCGCAGGACTGTGGTAGCAGGTTGACAGAGCTGGCAGCGAGAGCTGAAGAGCTGCAGAGGACCAGAGAGTCGTGCAGCGCGCAGGAAACGCTTCCTGCAGATATCGTTTTGACTGCCATGTTTGGAGACCTTGGCAGGTACTTTACCTCATTCTGAAACAATTAACCATTCCCGTATTTACTCACCATATCAAATTAATGTGGAAACCTTTTAGACATTTCTGGGGACTTTAAAAATGCTCTTGAAGTTAAATAAAGCTGAAAATATTAAAGCAGCATTGAGGAAGGGACAAAAATGTACCAAGAAAAGACTTGGGGGGGGGGGGGGGTGCACTATTTGCAACAGAAAGTAACCGGGTTGAAGGTGAATGTGACTGGTACTTATCGGGGTTTATTTGAAAATGGACTTGCTTTAAATATGGTATGACTCACTCGGGGCTTGTTGTCTCATTCTAGCCTCAGGTCCGTTTTCTTGCAAAAGAAGCAGGATTGTGCAGAAAACACTGCAAACAGAGTGAGAGAGACCATCGGGCAGCTGCAAGAGTGGAGCCAAAGAACACAAGCTGAACCATCAACACACAGCCAGGTAAAGCTCAGCGTGTCCTATACTGTACATGTCTTCTGATGTGCAACTTTCATTCACTTGAGCTGAGCGATTTCTAGAGAAACGGCTGCACTAATCAGGAAGCTTATCAGCACAACTAAAGCTCCGGCTGCTACAGCCAAGCTGTGGTGGTAGATGAAACCATGTATATTTCAGGACAGGCTGGGAATGGATGGACAGTTGGAAGGTGGTGTTCAGGCTCAAACCAGACAGGCTCTGGTGAATGTGGGTGAAATTGTTAAAGCTGCTGGGTGCGGTTATGAAAACGTTGTCAAAACCACGGCGCTCTTAGCCAGCATGAACGCCAAGCGCCTTGAGGCGACTGTTTGTTGTGATTTGGCGCTGTACCTGTATAAATAAAATTGAGTTGAATTGACTATACTGAATAAATAAATAAATAATTAATGTTTTAAAATAAATGTAACCATTGCTTCATATGAACAGTAAAACTTGGTACTGTTGTTCTTGTATGAAAATCTGCAGGCTTATATTTGCAATACATCTCATATGAAACACTTCTGCATGGTTAACCAGCCTTCTCTCTCTCTCACCAACTTTCATATGGATTACGGGATAAGCATATTGTGAGAAGTAATTCAGGTGGGGAAAAAAAACACCTTGGCTTGCCACTTGACGTTGACACAGAAGCGATATTTGGAATAAATGCGACTCAATAAATCCTGTGAGTGAGATTAAGCGGTCTTAAAAGGCGCAGTGTGACCTCAAACCGTGCCTCTGACCAGAAAACAAACAATCTGCACCACATATTATTCTCAGAACGAGCTCGATAAGTGTTAACAGCTAGATAATATGAGGATCTCGGTTAAACCAGATGTTTTTTTTCCAGTGTGTGGTTTCTGTTTACCCAGTAAAGTCTTTTTGTGAGTTTGTATATCTGCGTGTGCTGTCACAGGAAGCTCTGGATGAAGGCTTGCAGCTCCAACAAGCACTTCATAAAGTTCTCTCAGAACGAGACTTTCTTTTTAATTGCCTGGGAACAAACGTGGCTCAGAAATTGGAGAAAAGTGCTTCGGCCGCGCTCACTGAGAGCCAAACTGCACTTGAATCCCTATCTAAACACCTGGTAAGTGTCTCCCATGTCGCAGAAAGGTTCAGTTCGATGAAATTATTGTCGTATCATTATTACTGTCTGGTTAGTATTGCTTTTAATGTTATTTATTTCATAGATCATTCCTGTTGGTGGCAGCGTGCACCTGGAAAGCAAAGATTTGCCAAGCAGAAGTGAACAAGAAAGTGGAGCACCTCGTTCAGTTTCAAATGGAGAAACTCTAGCAGCGCTTCTTACTGCTTCTCCTCGCTCTTGTGCAACAGACAGCCAGGAAAACTCAGGCAGTGATCAGAATGACAACAAAATTAAAACCAAGGGCACTGAACCTCCTGCAGAACCATCAGGAGGTTCGAATGTGGAAGCCGATGCCACAAAACAAGACCAAGCAGGGGTGGTAAAAACCAAAGATGATGTCTTAGCCCAGATTCAGGTTGCACGTTCAGAAACTCCAAAAGATAATAGCGACCCCTTGTACACTGATTCCAGTTCTCAAAGCAGCATACCCAGGACACTTTCTGACACGGGGCCATTAGTGTCAGACTCACAACCTAACCTCAACAAGAACTTAATAGCTCAGGAAGAAAACACACCATTGCAGAGTGGCACCACCTTAACCTTACTCTCAAAATTGTCAGCTGTAGGCGGAGGTAATACTACAGAAATCGATTCAGCACAATGTGTCACATCCTTGATGGAATTACCACCTACAAAGCCAGACGGCTTACCCATTACTGACCCTGAAAGTGTGTCTGAACATTTAGAAGTGCAGTTAGAGACGTTCGAGGCAAATACAAATGCTCAGGAGAAACACTGTGAGGACGCCGGCGTGACCACAAAGAAAGTGTTCACGGTTGTATTGGACGTGGACCCACAGGACATGTGGCGAAAGGAAAATGCTGGTGCATGCTCTCAGGAAGCACCGCTCTCTGGTGAAAAACACACAAAATATTCATCAGAATTCCCAGAGATAAAAACTGGACTCTTCATAACATCAAAGAGTCAGGAGTCAGACAAAGACATGCAGCACTGCAGTTTAGCAGCACATCAATCAGAGACATCTAAGGCAGTCGCCAGTGTGAATTTCTGTGATGTCGGTGAAGACGCGGAGCTGCATCCACTCGACATGCAGAAATGTGAAAATGCTAAAACCAGCAGCCCAGATGCACCCAGATATTCACAGAAAGCAGAGGTTTCTACTGCAAGGCCTACAGAGGTTTCCAGCAGAGTATTTCCTGAGAATAAATCAGGACTCTTTACCACATCAGTCAGTCCCAAATCAGATGAAATCCCTTATGAGAGTCCTGAATCAAACCCCTCAGTGTTAGTGAATACAGTTTTGGAGAAAGTAAATTGTGTAAGCGGCAAATTGCCATGCAAAGAAAACCACGAAACCCATGGTTTAAAGCATAATGAGGTGCTGAAATCCTCCAAATCATGTTTCCCTGCTGCTGAATGTCTGCTCGCTGGTGCACATGCAGCAGAAACATTTCCAGATGTCAAACCAAAGGAGACAACAGATTTCTGTGACTCTGGGGAGCAAACAGTGAGCACAGTGGAAGATTCACTGGAAAGTGGGGAGGCCTTAAATGACACACAGATATCTGCTACTGGCAAAAAACAAGTGACTCCTGATAACACTGTATGTAGCGCAGATACGTCATGTGAGGAGGTGCCAAAAGGAGAAAACACAGAGGAAGCAAATGACTTGGAAAGCACAGAATGCAAAGGTTCAGAAGTGCCGGAAAGACGAGACATTGCTTTGCTGCCAAAAGGCAAAAGTGAGAGGAAGTTACCTGCAGCACTAGAAGACATGGGAGCAACACAGGAACAGGTAGGTGTCATGCAAAAATTTTACTGAGCGGATTTTTCCTCAGAGATTTGTTCCTTTGGTGGAAAAAGTGGAAAATAGTGGATCTCAGAACTCTCTGAAGTCTTACGTCTCCTAACCATAACACCAAGCTATCCAAATATGTCTTGGTAGCCAATTCCTGGCAATGGAGAAAAAAAATGCTAACAGACACACACAGTTACAAAAAAATAGTTACATTTGTTTCAATTTTTGACTCTAAAACTTTAGGATTAGGGCTGCTTCTCACAGTGAGTCAGAGGCTGTAATTCTGGCACAGCTGGTGGTCGACCAGCAGGTGGATGGAGAGACCTCACCGTTAGTAGTTAAAGGTGGAAATACATGTATTCACTGTAAGCTGACAGCTTCTAGAACCTTTCATGAAAATGTGTTAATTTGCATTTTGAACTTGCTGATGAGTAACACGGACTTTTTAGGTGGCACCACTTTCCCTTCCTTCTTAAATTACATGAAGTTTGGTTGACATTTAAAAACCGTTGTTATTTCCCTGTGCTACCTTAAAGTTAGAGAATGTGTGTGTGTGGGAGAGAGAAACTGTCTCTGACATTTTGCAAGTGTGATTTTATCTAAAAATCTGTCCTAAACTTATCTGGAATTTATTTGCTTTTAGTACATTTTTTTTCCTCTCTCACCATTAAATGCCGCCACTTTGCCAAAGTCCCGTCATACTTCTCTGTGATTTCGTCTTTTGGGAAATCCACAGTGAACAGAACGTGTGCCGCATAAGAGGAAGGATAACCCGCCTGTCACACGAACTCATGCAATACAGCATCCAAAAATAGACATTTACAAGTCTTCACAAGATTTTCATGACTTTCTTGTGATATCTGCAGCACGTCTGTGCTCAGCTTCTAGCAGCTCCAGCAGCACATGAGAAAATAGATATGAGAGAAATACCAACCTGAGGTTGCAGACTCTACAGGCCTCAGTTAGCGTGTTAAATATTAAAGTTCATGACAGCACAATTAAAAAAAAGACTGAACAAGGTTTGCAACGTTGCATCTGGACAAACCCCCGGAGACGAGACCAGAGTGGAGATCGTGTGGTCGTAATACGCAGCTCCACATTTGGCAAAAACCAAACACAGCGTATCAGCACAAACATCTCATATCAACTGTCAAGCACAGTGGTGGAGGGTGATGAGTTGGGCCTGTGAGAGTCCTGTGAAAACTTTTTTTTTTTTTTTACATCATTGTATACAAGTCGTCCCTGTGAGCCAAAATCCCAGGCTTCAGAAACCCTGTTTCAGACAGGTTTTTGCCTCTTCTCTCTGTATGATGTATACAAGAGGGACATCAAAGCCTAGTAGAAGATAAATATGGATTATTTTGAATTGTAAATCATGCAAAGCTACTCTAATAGAGCTTCACAATAAAATTATAGCTTTGGAAATGACCAGAATAGGTTCCCTTTCATACTTTAGAACCTTTAAGAAGCGCTTCCCACAGCTTCGTCGTGCACGTCTTGGTTGAAGAAGATGGACATTAGTATAAAAATTTGGTTTAGGCAAGCTTGAATATAAGATTTTCTCTTTTGTACAGTTTTCCCATAGGAAATATGTTTCATATCATCTTTTGGCTCCACCCACGTACGCCCTCTTGCAGGTATACACCTTAGTCGTGGCCAAGATATTTAAAAAGGCACCTTCCCTGTTTTTAATTGAGTAACCTAGCATCCCATGCTTGTTTTCAGTGCTTGTTTTCAGTGCTTGTTTTCTTGTCTAGCCAAGTTATAACAAATCATTGATAAAGAGGTTAGAGTGACGGCATAAAAGGAGCCCTTGTCCCTCGGGGCAGACTGCTTATTACTCAGGCACATTCTTGCCTTAACTGTACTGACTTGCTGGGCTACCGTCAAACATACTAATATTTAGCACTGTTGGAGCAGGGGCAGAACAGGAAGTTCTGTCATTATCTGTAGATAAACATGTGGGAAGAAGAAGGCTAAAATGTGACACCACCCCTGTCTTCTGTGTGTGCAGCCTCAGATCCCAGAAAGCACGGAGCCTGAGAGGACAGCACTGGGATCAGCGGCTGATCTGGGTTCTGAAGAGGTGCCAGCTGGATCAGGAAACTCCTGCAAACACAGGTCCACCATGTGGGAGATTTTATCTGAGATCCAGAACGTGGTGGAAAGAAGTGAGATCATAAATGTGAGTATCAAACAATTTTAATTTAAACTAAAATGCTGCTCCTCTGCTGTACTGCTACCTGCTATGCTGATGAACTTGTTGCTATGAGTTAATAAAGTTTTTTTTTTTTTTTTGTAAAAGTCTGGACAAAAGATTAAAGGATTCGGGGAATAAAAATGAAGTTAATAGAGCTTTGTCATTTACTGTTTATGTCGCACATCACATCTGTAGTAACAAATAATATAACAAAATGTAGCAATATAGCATCGAAATACAAAATGTATATATTTTTTCTTATGTTTGAGTATAAGTACAGATGCATGTGTTCCAAAATAGCAAGTGCATGGGACAGTGAGCAGATAAGAGTGTATAAAAGTGTTTTGATTGATGTCTGTGTATTCCCATGATGCTGCTGCAGGAAGTATCTAAGAGATGCAGTGATTTCCTGCACGGTAGTTATTTGCTATTTTTAGAAAATATACACACATTTAATTGGTTTTCTTAGTTTTAGTGTCCCATAAGTCACTACAGCTTTGTCCTATCAGTACACGGTGCTTCAAAAAAACACAATTCTGACAGTATTTGCAGTTTTCTTCACGCAATGCTTTAAACAAATCTGCATTATTTAAATGTAGCTATTTAATATGTTTTCGGTTATTTTCTTTATCACAACAGTGTTGTTAAATATTAATAAATATTTTTACCTCAATGTTTTGTATCTTTTTCCTTTTATATTGCTCTTTTTTTTTTTTCTTTTTCAGAGAACATCACACACTGATTTAAACTGGTACCTGAGGTTCTGTCCTGGAGAACCAGAAATTCAGCTGGTACGAACTGTTCAAAAAATTCTGGCATGTCGATACCAACCAGCACAGCTCAGTGTCGCGGCTATGGCCAAGCAACTGGAAGAGGCAAAGGTGGGCACTCTAGTCGAATTTACGTCTTTATTACAAGAAAATGCAGATTTGATAAAATGATAAAAATGCAGAAATGTCAGTGCGTGTCTGATCTGCGTCCTGTAGGAGTACCAGCACGCTGTGCGGGAACAAGTTGCTACTTTGAAAAACTCGAGTGCTGATAGGGTTTGTGAACCAAGCGCCTTAAAAAGTGCTGAAGACCAGTGGAGTGCAGCACTGCTAGATGCCTCTGCCACAGTGCAGGTCAAAGCAGCCCAACTGGATCAGGTCAAACAGTACCACAGACAGATGAAGATCACCAGAGCTTTCCTGGAGGTTGTAGCTGCTGAGAGGGGGAAAATGAGCTTGTGAGTAATCTTCTGATTTGAAATTGAGCTGGGTTTTGTGCACTTGACATTTGATACAGTATACTAATTTTTTTTGCGTTTTTTTTTTCTGGATTTTGTCAGAAATTCTTTGGGAAGCAGCGCCCTACAAGCTGAAAAACTCCATGTGCTGCTGCAAACCATGGAACAAAAGAAAGCTATGATGGAAGATTTGCTCCGCTTAAGCAGCCAGCTGTCAGTACACCTGAGTGACGCTGAAAGCTCAGGTGCTCTTCTTGCTCAGCTTGGAGATGTTCAGGAAGAATGGCGTCTTTTAAAAGGAAGTCTCAACAGAGCTCTGCGGCATGCCTCAAACTCCACCTGTCAATCCTCGCTTTTTTTGAAAGAGGCTGAACAGCTGAGAGCCAAACTCGAAGCTCTCCAGAAATCCGACTGTCAAAACCTTGACAGCAAATGTGCTTTAGAATTTGTTTGTCTGACCACAGACTTAAAACTGTACAACCAACTTTACCTACATCTGCAGTCCCAGTCAGATGCTCTCATCAGTTTTTCTCTGGGTCAGAAGGAGAAAGGTGAGATCGAGTGTAGTCTTCAGGGATTGGCATCCTTGCTCAGTGTCACCAAAAAGAAACTTGATTCTTTGACGTTTAGCTGCGGCGACAGTTCTTCAGTTAAGATCAACAAGCAGCTCCGGGACCTGATTGTATGGGCCAAGCAGGCAGAAAATCATATCTCCATCGGGAAAAAGTTGGCCCTTTTCCCCGAGGAGGCTCGCATTCAAATTGTCGAAATGAAGAAATTTCAGACTGATATTTTGTCTAGACAGTCCAAGATGAGAGTACAAGTTGAAGAGATGAAAGAGTTAGCCTCTAATATGGAAAACGAAGAAACTGACCAAGTGTTGAAGACAGTAGAGGAGCTTTATGAAGCCATTGCTGACAGCTTGGATCTTGTTCTTGACACCATGAAAAAAGATCTTCAAGAGAGAGAGAAACTGTTGTGCGCGCTTGCCGGCATGGATGCCTGTTTAGCAGAAACACATGCTAAAAGAGACCGCTGCACCCATGTTGACAATGTTTCAAAAGTGGACCTCAGAAAGCTGGAGAGCGACCTCAAAAGCCACGAATTAGCCACAGTGGAGATAGAGAGGCAGCTAAAACTGGTGGAAGCGATGTCAGAAAGTTGCAGGAAAATAGCCATAGGGTTGAGTCCAGCAGAGAGCCGCTATCTTGTCAACAGACTTTCAGGTCTTTGGACAGAATTAGATGGATTGCTAGCTCACGAGAAAGCCACCAGCTGGGAATTAGAGGAGCTGATTCACGAGCGCACCTCTTCAGATCAGGAGTTATCTACCATTCAGGCGAGCTTAAAGCAAATTTCTGCTGATCTGGAGCAGCTGAAGTTCCCTTTGACTCAAGAAACCCTGTCAGTGATTGCACAATGGAGACACATGCTAATGGAGCATCAGTGTCAAGCACAGGAGCTTCAGCATTGCCTGGAGGCAAAGCGAAGCTCCCTGCTGTGTTGTATCGGGGAACTGCAAGACAGGCTCAGAGCTCTTAGTATAAATGCTTTCGAACAAGAAAAATATCTGAACCTGAGGACACAAATGGAGGAATCTAGAGACATTGTCAAAGGGCAAATACAGGATGCCAAAAACAAAGCAGTCAGTTTGGATGAGAGGTTTAGACTATGCCAAACGGTCCTGGTTGAGCTTCCTTTAGTCCGGACGCAATGTCAAGAAGCAGCAGACCAATTGGAGGTTATAGCTCAGGACCTGGACCCATCTGTGCTCAATTCAGAGAGAGAGAGGATTCATCATACTCTCGAAACTTTGCTCTCCTGGGAGCATCCTGTCACAGACGATATCAAAAACATAGAAGCCCAGTTTCTGCCAGGTCTACAGTTTAACGCTGAGCTTCCTGCCTGTGTGGAGCTCTTAGAAAGCACAAGAGTGGAGCTGGAAGGAGCCAAACCAGTCAGTCCAGATGAAGCAGCCATAGATATTGCGCTACAACGATACTGGGTCGTTTGGAGAAATGCGGAGTCTGGGATACGGGTGTTGGAAAATCTGGGACAGAAAGAAAAAACTGACCCAAAGGAACTGTATTCCCTTAGGGATTCAGCCATGCAAGAATGCCACTCACAGATGGTCAGCTTACATTATTAATATATATTCATTACATTTGGGTGTTTTACAATACATTCGTTTATTGTGTAACATCTCATCAACAGGTCATTCTATCGCAAGCGCGGGAATCCTTGAAAGATTATCACTGGGCTGCTCAAGGAGCAATAAGCTTCCTACATAATGCTGAGGCCACCTTCTTGTCAGCTCCTGGAGGATTTTTAGATTGCGCTGAGGAACAAAAACAGACCAAAGAGGCTTTAGAAGCTCTCGAAGAAGGTTTTCAGGCTCATATTTGCCACCTTGTCGAATGGGTACCTCAACAACCTTGCCTATCCCGCTCAAAGACTGAGCAGCTACACATCAACATCCTCAGCCAGTTACTGGTTGGAAGAGCCGTACTGGAGGCCCAGGCACAGCTCAGGCTTGAATCCTTGCAGAGGTACTTGGATGTTCTGGATTCCTAAAGGCATATCTGTGGACCTCTGGGTCTGATGTTTTTTTTCTTCACATTTCTTGTTCTTACAGGTGTGAACTGACACAGCAAAGTCACAAAAAGTGCCACGAAGACATTTGTCAGCATCTTTCACAGTTTGAGGACAGGCTCTCCCGATGCGCTGCAGAACATGTGACATCACATGATAAATGTGCTGCCCAACAAAGAAGAGCTCAGGTAGGTTAGATGCACCTGGCATTTTGTCACTTCTGGCAGTTTACAACTGTTAACTGTTTGGCTCGATGGCAGTGCTGGTCTATCTGACTTTGTCCAGTTTAAAATATTTCAGTAACTGTTTGATTTTCATGACACATTAAATTTAAACTTGATTTCATTCCTTTTTTGAAGCTTCTCATGGAAGATCTTCACAGTCTCGCTGGGAGGATAGATGACCTGAGAGCTGGTTGCCCAATGCAGGGTTGTGGGGTTGGGAAGGATGGTGAGGTTGGCGCCCTCTGGAGGTGCTGGGTATCGTTACGTCGCGGCGTTGGCCTCCTGATGGCACGCACGGAGCAGAGAGGAGAGGAGTGGAAGGACATTACTACAAGTGTGAGTTCAAATGTGCACAAAGACTTTCATGTATAGTTAAATTTAAAAAGAAACAAATAAATAGCAAATAAATTTTAAATATTTTTTCCCTTTTGAAACTTTTGCATTTCACTTCCAAACGAGGTTAAAGAAGTAACCAGAAGTTAGTATGTCGAGTGACTTTTACTGTTTTCTGAGATTAAAGAAACAGAGAAAAGTGATCCATAGATACTGATGCTTCAATTCCATTTTCTTTAGATGGAGAAGTGCTGCAGCAGTTTGGCCAGTCTTCAGACAGAGGTCCGAGACTCCAGCACCGTGAACTTCACTCGGGAGGAACCACAGGCGCTTCTTGCCCTGGCTGAGATGCATCAGACAGCTTTGGAGCAGGAGCAGCAGGCCTTGGCCTCCCTGGGGCATCGACTGGAGCACGCCCTGAGCTTATCAAGTTCCCAGGATTTCGTCACCCCGGGGCCTATTGGCAAAATGCTGGTGAAGATCCAAGATAATGTCAGGAGGTGGGATTAATTTAATATACGTTTAGAAAGTAATTATTCATTTATGTCGAGTATGCTGAGAAGATACTTTTCCCCACAGCTTACAAGAACGAAACCTGCTGGTTGTAGCTGCAGCCCAGGCTGAGGAGAATGAGAGGGAGCAAGTTCAGGAACAGATGGGAGAGATTCAGAAACGTGTGCTGGTCATTCTTCCGGCACTGGAAACATGTTTGAATCCAAGCGAAAGACAGGTTGGGTTCATCTTTTTATGTCCCACAAGCTGAGAAACTTTGTATTTGAGATTTTATACAGAGTGACATTAAATAACAACAAAAATATGGCTTGAAAGCAAACTTAAAATAAGTTTGCTTTCTTATGAGGGTTTGCTTTGATGCTCCTTGCAGTAAAAAAAAAAAAAATACTCAGTGAGAAATACAAGCTGTGTTAACAGGCGAGTTATTAGAAACTGCAGCCACACAGCAACTGGAAAATTTAAACTGCAAGCTGGTTTTTCAAGTACTAATCTGTCCAGCCGGGCTCGTTTGTAGGTGCAGTAAATGGTTTACTGCCTCTTTTAAAGAGAGCGTAAAGTGTTTGCTTACCTCCAATCTTTTACTGGAAAATATGTTTAGTTTAACCATTTTGTGAAGGCGGATTGTGCTAAACCTCTGACCCACACTCCCACTCTCTGCCTGTTTCCTATATTTCCTGTCCTTCTCATTTTCCACTTGCATTTCGACACTGACAGGAGCTCAGAAAGGAGTTGTCCTCCCAGAAGACCAAGCTTGAGTGCATCATGGACAGTGTTCATAGCCGAAAAGCACAGGCTCCTGCTGACATAGGCAAGCAAATACAGGCTCTTCAGGTGTCTCTGCAGAGAGCAGAAGAGAAGGTGACAAGAAACCGAGCCGAATGCCTCCTTTGTTCTTGTTGTATAACTTATCTCAGACTAAAACCTGTTGTTCCAAATGTGTTTGTGTGTGTTTCACAGCTCATAGAAAACAGCCTAGTTAAGAAACTGGCAAGCAGAGTGCTGGGGCTGGGTTCTGGCATGGAAAAGGTGAATGCATTACTGGAGCAAAGAAGTCCAACAGTCAGCGAGGCTCAGAATGTCCTGAAGGTGTGTGTGTTCCTTGTTTTCTGCTTGCTTGTGTGTTCATGCGTAAAATTGAAATAAACCTGCTGTTTAATTGTATCTTGTTTGTTTCCATCTGTCAGCTTGGGTATGCGAAAGCTTCCGAGCTGAAACGATTTAAAGGCAAAGGGAGAAGAAATCACTTTGCTGTAGACTTGGCTCACTTTCTTTTACTGTGAAATAGAAGCCTTGTTTCACAGCTCCCGTCTAGTTTGTCTTATAAGTCACTCTTTACTTAATCTGACGCTTTCATAGTCTTGTTCTTTTCTTATAAAGTATGCCATATTTTGAATAACTATTTAACTTCAGCTGCGATTTGAAAAGTAGCCTTTGAGCCTCTGCTAGCTATATTTCTTATTGTGCAATGTATTTTATTCAAGTCAACTGAAGCAGCTACAGTTTCCTGAGGACTAATGATAATCCACGTCGCTGTCTCGTTCTTCAGCACGTGTGGGATGAGCTGGATGCCTGGCACAGCAGCTTGATGCTCCTGGAGAGCGAGGTGCAAGATCTTGCAGAAGAGCAGCCGGATCGAGCGCAGCTTCTCATTGACCAGCTCACACAACCGCAGCAGCTCTACCAAGATGCAGCACAGATGGTTGAGCAACGCACCACCTTCCTCAGCAAGGTCTGCTAGTGCCACTGCTATTACTGCTCACCAATATAAATACATTACATTACCATTCTGTTTGACTGCGTTCTTCCCCTATACATTTTCTGTATTCCTTCTTTTATGTTAGATCCCAAAGTGTCTTCAGGAGTTAGAAGATATTTTGTGCAGCGCCACCCGCTGGTTAGATGAAGCCCAGTCATGGCTCAGTGCTCCCTGCTCATTCACAACAACAAAAAGCCTCCAGAATCATGCAAAGTCCCTGCAGGTCAGTCGGTGACTCCATCATACTGAAGAACCAGGTTAACGAATTTCATGTTGTTTTTATCTTTTTTATGTAGTCTCCATGTCTTTATATTCAATAATATAATATTCATATATTATTATCAGGCTAAAATAATACTGATAAAAACAATTTTGTTTATAAAAACCAATATGGTGCAGAAATTAAGTGCCCAAGAATAAACATTTTGATCTGAAAATGAGCACAAGAGGCCCCCTTTGACAATTTTTTCTTGAATGAGATTTAAATTTCTGGTCTACAGTTGGTCCTGGATGACTCTGAGATGATCAGGCACAACCTGCAGGCCTTCAGGTCGGTGCTGGCTGAAATCTCTGCTGTGTGCGACATCAGTACCCAGGAGGAAAGGCTGGAGCAGACCGACCAACAAGTCCTCAAAATGCAAAGCAGCATCCTCGGGCCGCTGGAGCAGCTCCTGCAGGCTGCTGCAGTAAGAACGTTAACACATGAGGCTTTTGGCATGTTGGCAATTTTGAGACTGCAACCATCTACAGTCCAGACAGTAGAAAGTGTCACAAACATTGGTAGGGAGAGGCAATGTGTAAGAGACACCCATGGTGTGTTGCTATAAGTGCGCTGTAGTCATCAGCAAAATTAAAGAAGAACCCATTCAGATATTGTTGAATGAATAAGAATGTGCATATAAAACACTTTTCATTCAAAGCTAAATGCCAAGTAACCTGACAAAATTCCCGACTATTTCCATCTCAGATGGTGGAGGGATTGGAAGCTGAGCTGAAGACGGTAGAGAAAAATGTGCCGAAAATCAGAGCAATTTTATCCTCCATAGACGACTCCAACATAAGCCCGACAGAGCATCTGCACAACAGACAGGTATGGCAATGCAGTTATTTATTTTTATTGGATAGTAGTAATAGTAGTAGTAATAATACTGTTATTACTACAGGAATGCAAAACTCCTTTTGACAAGGAAGCAAATCTGTTAGAATACATGAATATAAAAGATAACATCAGTGTGATTAAAACACTTGCATTTAAAGGCCTCGATGCTCCCCGCAACTGATTAAATTGATTTAAATGGATGTTTGTTTGATTTAACCATCTTCTGCAAATTGTTTTATTTGTGTGGGGCACAGTCGATAAAAGCAATTTGTCCAGTTTTGGCATTATCGTGAAGATTTTTGAGGACCAAATAGACCTCGTGCAGTGTAAAACTGAATTGTAGCTATAAAAACATGGAAGATACCCAGGGACTTTTTCAAGAAAATGCAGTGCCTTTCTCTCAAACTTAGCGAAGCACTTGAAAATATGCAAACAGTAAAATTATAAAGCAGTTTAAGCTAAAAATGTTTTAAAATGTGACGAAAAAAACATATTTATCCGGGATAGATGAATGCTTGAACCTGTAATGGCATACCTGTTTTCTGACCTTACAGGGAAAAAACCATCAAACTAACAGTTTACACATTTCAGGTGATCCTGGATAATGTGCGTTCAATGCGGAGGACGCTAGAGGACATAGAGAGATGCAAAGGAGAGCTTCACATCCCACTAGGAGCAGAAGAAGGCCTTCAAGTCCACTCCAGAGGCAAACTGCTCCTGCAGTCACTCGAGGAGCTGGAACTTCTCACCAGGCAACAAACCTCTCTGCTTGAGGTACACCATGTCTGAATCCCACTGCTCAGGGAAAAATAATGACTTTGTTCTGTTGCAGGAGAATATGATGGTGAGATAAAGGGTGCTTATGATGCTGTCCTTATTTTTCTGATATAATTTCATATTGAACTATGAAGGAGGGATTATTCTTGTCTCCACCTAAAGCCAGTTTTTATGCAGTCACCTCGGTCACCGCTGCGATTTTCTTGTCTCTTTGACTAACGTAGAAGAAGATAAGAGGGGAGGAAGAAGCAAGTACGATTCTTGGCATCACTGCAGTCTCTCAGGAGATGCAGCAGCTGGACAGCTCTCTGCAAAGACACCTGGTCCAGGTAAAAATAAGTCAGCAAACCAACTAACTAAACTAAACCGGCTAAACAAATAACACGTGTGTGATCTTTGCTTTTTACAGTCGTGATTGTCTTTTGAATTGAACCAATTAAACTCTTCTAATCATTTAATGCTTACAGTTTACAGTGCCCTTTGATCAAACCTTTTTGAGAGAGAAATCACAAAGTACAGGATTTCTTCTCTGCTGCCAAATTTTAAAGTGTACTTTGAGCTAAGAAGGCCAGCAGAGCTGGTGAATTCTTCAGGTGACGTGATTATCCCCCCGTCCACTCTCTTCACTCTGTGATCTGGGATTAGTCGTACCTGCCTATCAGAGTCCTGTGTAAAAAATATCAACCAGACATGGATAATTCTACTGAGCTGTTCAGCAGGCTGAAGGAAATCCTAAAATCTTTGGGGGGATTTTGGGGAGGGGGGTGTTTCTATTGTATTACTGTATTGATAAGCTGTATATTGGTGTTTTGGGTACTGGGTAATCTTCCCCAAAAAGAAAATTAGACAATTATATTTGTGAAGTTCCAGATAAAAACCAAAAGATAGAATGAAAATACAGCAAAAATGAAACTTTTACTTACTATTACTTGAACTCTGAAGAAAACGGAATGAAGAGAGTCAATAGAAAGCAAATCGTTCTTCACATTTTCTTTTAAATCACAAATCTGATCACATATCCACTCTCATCACTGAAAGCAGGGGGCTTTTGAGGTGTATAATTCAGAGGAAGAGGAGGATGAGGATGACAGGAGTTGTCACTCGTCATCCTCTGACACACTAACAAGCAGTATTCCAGAGGTAAATCAGACGTGATTACGTTGCATGAGAGCATGTCTGCGGGTGGTTTCATTCCAAAATTTCACATTTTTTATTCAAGCTTATTGACAGAATTTAAAGTAAAACCCTCACAAACAGAACATATAGCTCGACTTAGCCAGTAAAAATACACATAATTTTATGTGTATTGGAATGAAACTCATTTCTTGGGCTTTCTCTTCTCTAATTATTCCAGTTTTATTTGTTCTTTCTGTCATTCTATCTCAATTCATCAAATTTAAAAAAAAAAAGTCCCACCTGACCATCACAAAATTGCCTGAAAAAAAAAATCCAGAATGATTCTTAATGATGACAACAGGAATTAATTATTGAAATTATGCAAAATTTCACATCCCTGCTGTCATTAGTTCTCTGAAAATAAAAGTATTTCAAGGGATGAAAGTAGGGGTGTTTTTAGAGAAAACTACATGAGCTAGGTCTTTCAAGTTTTGGGGGGTAATTATATGGCACTATGGCTAAATGAATATGGACTGTCAGGTGTGTAGCTCCTTTCTCCCCCATTATAATGACTGGTTTGAACTTTAACAGGTTGCGTTGACCATGTCTACATGCCTACATCAATTGAGTCGCCGCCATGTGACTGCCTGTTAATGAGCTGTTGAAGAGGTGTACCTAATTTAGTGGCCAGTGTGTATTGCAGCGGTAATGCTTTATTTTAAAAAACTAATGACAGCAGGGACCTGAAATTTTGTATAATTCACTGAATATATCTTTACCCTGATATTTGTTCAGGCAAATCTGAGATGATCAGATGCTGGGCATTTGGTGAACTGACATGAAACGAACCTTTGATTCAATTCAATTCACAATTTTTAACTCTAAAACTTTTGTTTTTCCTGCGCTGTGGAAGAAATTAGCACATTTCCCGCATGCTCGCTGTGCTTCCTGATAACCGCACTCTGCCGCTGTCAGAAGCAGCTGCTCTGCAGAAACCTTTCCTTTCATGCACGCATGTGTGATGTTCATGTGTTTGTGCAAGGATTCGGTTCGCATTTGTATATTTATACAACCAATGTGTTAGGACCCAGAGGAGACATTCAAACTTTCAGATGTGCAGGAGGAGGGTATGGCAGAACATAAGCTGCTGACAGATATTAAGGTAAATAATGCTTAATTTTGGATAAACATTTATTTAAGAGTATTTAAGGCTTTTTCATTAATTTCTTTTAATAACATTTTGATAAGTATTTATTTCTTAGTGGTCAAAGGGGGAAAATATACTAACTAATCAGTAAAGTTTTGAATAAGAATAATTCAAGGAGTGCTATAAGGTGTAGCTATTTCTAGTAACATCTTTCATTTGTCTTTCAGGATCTAGAGAGTTTGGTTCCTTGGTCTTCTTCCGGAGATGCAGAAAAGCCCGAGTCAGATGCCAACCTTGCATCTAAAGCTGATTCTGACAAAGTGCTTAGTCCTGAGTTTGTGACCGCTCAGTCACTAAACACTGCAGCCATCCCTGCAGCAGAAGGCCAGTTTAAAGCTGCTGCTGTAAACCAGCGTGATTCACCGAAACATGAAGCCTTTGATGCTGACCCTCGCACAAAGACCCCTCAGGCAGCAGCTGCGGTGGAAGACACGAGGCTGATTCCTTCGAGACCTATAACTCCATTTGCTGCTGGAGGAACATCGGATGATCTCATAGATGAGGAAGAGGACGATTCATTGCTGTCCACAGCTCCCGGTCCAGATCTGGTAAGTGTCTGAAAATTTTAATAGATTTCAATCAAAGTTATTTAAGCTCATGTAAATGTTTACAGTAACTGATTAATAATTTTATTGTTTGTTTGCACAGGATGTTTTTAATAGACTGAAAGAGCAAACTGAAGTCAGCACCAGATGTTTGGTGGAAGCATCCCAGCAGCCCCAGCAGTTTCCTGAAGAGCCAATCAGGTAAAAGTTTGGGTTGTAGTATTTGAGTATTGGAGTTTTGGCTTCCTGTGTAAACAGCATATCACAGGCTCAAACTTTTTTGTGTTCCCTAGCTTGGCTGGACACGGAGATGTTGACCACGAGGGCCAAAGGTGGAGTCACCTTCATTCCAAGATTTTTGAAAAACTGACCACTTTGAAAAAGGTTAAAGAGGAGCGTGAAGGTCAGATCTGCAGAGAAGATGGAGGGAATGGAGAAAAGGTGAGAAAATACATGCTGCGTCTGAATTTGTATGTATGAGTCAGACTGCATGATGCACACAAGGGGCGGAACGATAGAAATAAAATTATATTAAGTTGTGGATGCTATGACACCAGCACAACCATTACATCTGTTACCAGGGCAACCAGGTTACCAGGTTTGCTCAGTACTTTCATCCCGTCCTCTGTGCTGACGCTCGTTTTGCTTTCGCATCAGTGAAGCTGTCTGTCTTTTATAATGAAAAAGGACCCACGGCAAGAAAAAGTGCATGATTATTAGAGTTCCCTTTGCCATTAAAATACTTTTTGTTTTACCGGAAGCAAAATCGTGGATCAGATATAAATGAATATGAAAAGATGATGCAGTCGATTTAACTCATTGTGTCCCTGCCCGGTTACACCCTTCTTAAATTTTATGTTTGTGTTCAGGTTCCAGACGAGTTGACATCAGCTGGATCTACTTGTGCAGTTCTTCAGCAGATACACGAGTCCATCACCATGCTGAGAAATATAGTATGTATAATTGAAAGAGAGTCAAGAAGTATACTCATGCTCTAAATCCACAGGACTTTAAAGAGTACACTGTCCCAGCAAATGATTGACTAACATGGATCTCTGAGATGCAATGAAATAATCAGGTTCATTTAAAAAAAAGTACTTCAAATATGTGAAGGTATTTATATGGATTTTTCTAAAAATACGTTAAGGGCTACAAATTAGGGGGTACCGACAAACCCTTTTTAATTCTTCACCATCCTCTGTTGTGGCACGTTGGTATGATTGCCTAAGGCTATTGACGGGCAGCTTTATCTTTTAATTGATAGAACACAATTTTTTAAGGAAATTTCACATATTTTCTGTGACAAAATCAGTGAGCACGCTATAAATAGTTCTTCCAGTTTTTCATCACATTACTGAGTAGAAAACTGCAGAGTAAACTAGCATAGTAATAAACAGTTTATGCACGATCCAAAATGTTCCTAGAATCAGACCTCAAAAAACTGTGTTGAGCCACATTGATGATCATGTTTTACATTTCGCAGGTGAGCTCTACAGAGGGTCCTCGCGCAGGTCTGAAGGAGGAGTTTTACGAGGCTGTACGGAGGGTCCTCCTCTGCCTGGACCCTTTGACTGGCCTTCTGATGACTCGTGACAGCGCTGGTGAAGATGAATCCCACTTGAGGCTACTGCAGCAAGAGGTGAGTGACAATGATACTGCTCACAAATACATATACACTCACTGCCACTTCATTAGGTACACCATGGTGGTAGCCTGTTTTGCCTTGATTCCTGGTGGCATACGTCACATTCTTCCCCAATCTGATGCTCTTCATGGCTAAGTGCACTGAATTGCTGCTATGTTATTGTCGGATTAGATATTTGTGTTAATGGGCAGTTGAACAATTGCACCTAAGCGGCCGGTGACTGTACATTTCCATTACTATCATATAATTTTTTTGCTCTGCATGCTTTAAAATCTAATGTAAGGGTTGAATCTTTCCATTTCATTTGTCCCTTTTTGTGTTTGTGTACACTTGTGTGCAGTGTGTATCAGCTGAGCTGGGGACTCTGTCTCAGCTGATGAGTAAAGTGGAGTCAGAGACCGGGCCTACACTTTCAAAGGAAGAACCAGATGCTTACAGCTGTCTGACCTGCCTTCAGGATTGTCTTCATACGGCCCAGCTGGCCTTGAGCTCCTCCCACAATCAGCTTATTGAAGATCCAGGCCTCAAGGACCCGTGTCAGGTTTGAAATAAATCTTCTTACATATCAAGAAGAATAACGCAGTAACAATAATCCAACACATGTATTATTAAAGTGACAGGAACAGTTTGACACAAGAGCATTATCCTGATAACACTTATTTTTGCTTAAGTATAATTTAGAGTCTTTTATATGTCATGCAGTAATCCTGTGTTAGTAAAGGACCGCGGTACTTGTGTCTCACATAGGAGCTCTCCTCCAATCAGCTGTGTCTTCTGGATGAGTTTGAACTTGGGCAGAATCAAATCTTTCCAAATCTAAAGGATGCTCCTTCTTTGGAGGTATGTTTGCTGCATATATGCACGTTTAATAACACCAGTTTTCCAATACAAGCAAAAGGCCGAATTGCAATGCTATTAATATAAAAATAAAGCATCCATTACAGGCAATTACTGTGTTATCAGACACATACAGAATGATGAATTTGCTCAAATTATTCAGACATATTAAATCTTACTGACTTGATGTGGATGCCATAGTTAACTTAGTGCATTTCACCACCACTGTAGTTGCTACTGATGCAGGAGCTGTGTTTCAAAAGTTAATGGTATTCTCCCTAAATTCTGCTGCTCACCTGTATCTCTGCAGTGTGTGCTGAGCAGACATCTGAGGGAAAGTCCGGGGGAAAAGGCCAAGCTACAGCTCAGTTCTCGGTCCTTGCTTCAGGGGATAACGCGGCTCCTGGAATTGGGTGAAGAATGCACAAGAGAAAGAAAGATGAGCCAAGTTCAGAGCCGCAGTAAACTTCAAGCTGTTCTCTGCAGAAACAAGGTATCTCACTTTCAGAAAGTTCTTCAAAACACATGCAAAGGCCAGATTTAAGTTTGGTGCAGTGCTTCAAGAGTGTGAAGAGAACTCCTGATTTTAAAAGAGAGATATGATACGAGCACAACCTCAACTAATTAATCATTAGACACCCAAATATCTAGACCTCAATCACATCCGCTTTGGTGCCACGTTTGTTTAATCTACAATAACTTTGCTTGTCTCTTGGCGATATAGAAGCTCCTGCAGGTCCTCCGGTCCCAGATGGCTTTTGTTCAGTATCTATTCCAACATGAGCCAGAAGCACTCAAATGTCAAGAGGATGAACGGGTACAGCTGGAAGTCAGGGCCAAATCACTGCAGCAACAGGCTCTGGAACAGGAAGTAGCTTCTCAAAGGAGGCTTCAGGTTTGTAGCTCATATTTGCTGAAGGCCATATGAATTCATACATACACAAATGTGCACTTTGTTTTATTATTCCTGGAGAAAAAAAACACACACATTTGTAGATTGAATGTCAAAGTAGGGTTTATATGGGTTTATATTTGGCTCTGTTCTAGGAGTGGACCCGTTGGGAGGATAATTGTGGTCGATTGGGGAGAGTGCTGGATGAGTCTGAAGCCTTCATCAGCAGATGGGAGCCAGAGGGAGATGATGACGAGGAGGAGCTAGTGCAGCACAGACTAGATGCCTGCCAGGTACATCCTGTCACACTTCACATAATTTGTTCTCACTGCTCTAAGTCAGAGCTGTTTTGTTACTCTTTCTTTCTCCTTAGCCTAATCTGTTAAATATCATTTAAACTAGTAGACGTGTCCTCCCAGGTTTGCCAGTAGGAGCTGGTTTTGTAGTAATTTTAGTTTTGACAGGCTTATTATTACTATTCATACAGGAATCAGTTCACATTAACAAAATGCTGCAGTTTTGTAATCTGCTCCCCAAAAAAGATAGAAAAAGAAGAAAGCGCCTCCTCTAATAAGACTCCTGGGCTCTAGTCTCCTGTATTTCCCAGACAGCATCCTAATAAACAATAAAGATACTTAGTTGAACATTATTCTGAGTTGTTGTCTTTTTTGGTTAGGTGAGGCAGGAAGGCAGACTTTTTGTTTTCCAGTTTACAGTCAGAATTAATTAAAGCTAGAAGTCCACATTTGGTGGTTGCTTTTCATCTATTAAGGCTTTTATAGCTCGAGATGTGCCGCGTGCACCGCCACAGACTAATGACTAATGGCCTGCTTCAAGAGCTGGCCTCCAGTTCACTCGGACTCGTGTCCAAGTGCGAAACGTGAGCATTGCTTCAGCTCGTAACGACTCAAAATTTCTGTGATGAAAACGTCCCCAAATGACCTGAACATAAATAGAATAATGAGCTTCTTTGTGATTTGTGAGAGCTCTTTTCTTCCACATAGCCACATCGTAATGAATGTGTGTGTGTGTGTGTGTGTGTATGAGGCAGAGTGAGGTGCCAAGGTGCTCCTGTCAATTTGGAAAAATAAAGGAAAGGATTGGGGGGAGGGGGGAACTGTGGCCGGTAGTAAAAAATGCACCGTTAGATGAAGAGAGCAGCGACCATGTGGAAGAGTGAGGTAGTATTATGCTTCAGTGACACTGAGAAAGGGATAATATTTTGTTTCCTGTATTTTTTCTTTTCCCTGTCTTGCTTTTTTCTGCATCTATTAACTTGTCACTTTTCTGTCCCCCGCCTCTTTCGCGCGCCATTTTTACATATGTCAGACTGTCAGTGTCTCTGAGCATTAGTGTGTAGACTGCTTTTTCAGGCATTCTAAGCAAAAGCACTGATTAGTCTCCTTGCCACTCAGCAAATGCTGGTCCAGCTGGATGACAGCAAAGCTGCTTTAGGAGTGATTCTGGATCAGGGGAAGGCCCTGCAGGCGGAGCCCCTGTTTGCTGCCTCGGCCCATCAAGCAGGCGGCGCTCTGGAGCTGCGCTGGAAGAGCGCCTGCAGGCTTACGGAGCAAGAGATTCAGCGCTGCAGAAACATCCAGGACACCCGAGTCAGGTGATCCAGGCGCATCAAGATCTTTATTATAAGTGTCTCACAGCCACCTGTCAGTCAGCTGTGTCACAGCTGTATTGTTATATGATTAGTACTACCTGCTGTAGTATTTTTTAAATCAGAGGTATCTGTGTTTCTTTTGTTTTTCCACAGTGATTCATTGCTATTTTTTTTCCTTTAGCTTCAGTAGAGTGATGGAGATTGGAGTAGTGGGAATTTTTAACTAGATGATTAACGGCACTTTAATTTGCAATCCAGAAAAAAATTATCAGGAATATTTAAGCAAATATGTTTGTAGCTACTGTAGAGGAGCATCCTGAAATCCATCCAGTGTGTGAAAATCTAAAAAAGATGGATATCTGAATGACTTGTGGTTTTACCACAAACATGTCGTGGATTCCTCGTGTTAGGTTTTTAATTATGCCCAGAAATGTTGCCTGGGCTCAGACCACGCAAACGTGTCAAATGAAAGACAGACATGAGGAAAGAATTCCTACACGGATTCTTACAGCGGCATTCCAACAATGGACCGCTCAGAGACTCCAATACACTATAGCTGAATCTACGATCCTAACATCAGAAGAAAAAAGCACTCATCTACAAGCCCTATTTATTACTACTGGACCCAAGCCCAATCCTGACCTCACTCTGTGTGAAGGTGCAGTCGTGTTCTGCCCCACTGGTTTGAGCGATCTGCTGTTCTCATCCTCCCCACAGATTCCAGAACAGCTTTGACTCGGTCAGTGAATGGCTGGCTGGTGCCAGCGATCACCTGAAGACTTTGTCAGATCTGGCAGAAACTTCTGACGTGAATCAGGAGCGTGTTCAAAGCAGTCTCATCAAACTGCTGGTAAGATTCTTCTGTGTTCTCATCAAATAGCCTTTGACCTAAAAGTAAGTAATAACAGTCCAATCAAAGACTCTCTGCAATCAACCACTAATACCTGTCCTTTCCATTCCAGTTTGGATTCAAATGAATTGCTTCCTCATGCTTCATGTGGTTTAAGCCCTTATCGAGCACTTTGTTGGATGCATTTGTAAACTGCTGCAGAAAGCTGCAATCTTTGATACAAGCTGGAGATGTTCAAACAATCAAAGAACATAATCAGCAGGATTTGACACCCAAAGCTGATCAGATATAATCTTTATAATATTATTAATGAATACATTGATAAAAATCTGCTTCCTAAAATGACATATTTATTGACTGTAAACCTGTCACTGATTTCAGCTGTGATGGGCACAATGAGCAAAGGAGGCTCAGCGTTGTATATAAGCATTGTAATGGATGAACAGATGGGCCTAAACTGGTTGCTGGCATTGACCAATGAATTTTCAGTTTAAATAGAATTAACTCAGCACATCTGCTGGACAGTATTGATCTGCCTTCTGATATTAATTAACCTCTAATATGTCTCCAGGACTTCTCCATGGAGGTAGAAGGCATGTCTCTGCTGAAGGCATCTGTATCCAAGGATGCCGCTCAGCTCCTCCAGCTGAAGGAGGCTGACTGCCCTGGACTGAGAACTCAGCTCACCCAACTGGAGAACAGCTGGAACCAGCTAACGTCTGACATGTCAAAGACACAAGACCAGCTGCAGCAGGTGCAGGAAGTTTTAAATATACTGTAAATGTTAGATCATTCACTAGATGGATTGTCTCTTGCTAGCGGTTTCTATAGTGGCTCAGTTTCAAAATTTATTGAAGTGCTGTGGGTTTTCAAAAATAATTGGGCACTGAGGTTCGGGGAGTGTAACCTTAAACGTGGTTGAAATCCATTCTGGGTGAGTGAGGGTAGGGAGGACTGTGAATCTAGAAGACGGTCACGATTCATTTTCTCCCTCCCGTTGATCACCAGAGAGTAGAACCAGATATTTGGCATTATAATCATTTTGATGTCTCATAATTTGGCAATCACAGAGAAGATAAAAAGATTTAATAATGTGGATGTGCACAAAGGTCGGCTTGTAATGGAGCAGCTGTTTAAAAATATAATTACCCCGTTAAATAAATCACATGACGTCATTTTGAAAATGAATTAAAGTCAAAAATCGATGTCATGTAAAGTTAACCTCCCTGCTTTCTTTAATATCTTTTGCCTTTCAGTGTCTGCTGGCAGCACAGCCGTCGGCTGAGCTGCTGTCCGGCCTGGAGGACTGGCTGAAACTAACGCAGAGCTGCGTGAACCAGGAGAAAGAAAAAGCCCCGAAGGCCGGCAACGCAGCTCAGGTCACTAAAATCCTGCAGCATTTCCAGGTACTCTGCCTTCACTTTTGTGCGCATCTCTTTCAAACGGTTGTATCTGAAAGATTATTTCAGTGTCAGCTTTTGCTTTGAATCGAGGCATTCATCCATCCATCAGTTTACTTGACATTCAGTGAAAAAGCATCGTTATCCTTGAAAGTATGCATTTCACTGTTCACTCCTCGTTGTGGCTTCTGCTTTTCCTGCTGTTATGTCGGTGCCATCTGTGAATCACATCCCGCACTGTGATTTAAACCACTAAAACAGCACTGATCAAAGTGGCAGAACAGAGGCAACTAGCATACTTTGGGGCTATGTTTGCACTGTTTTGTTCATATTTGATGTTGCTTCTCAGGCGTTCAAAGCAGCTGTGACCAATGGGCAACTCCTCCTTGATTTCCTGTGTCAGCCTGGGCCTCAGATGGCAGACGTCCAGGCACTCCGCTCTGAACGCACAATGTTTGCAGAGAAACTCGGCGCCTTCAGGCTGCAGTGGCTGCACTTCCAGAGGGAGCTGGAGAGTCAGGTCTCTATCTCCGCAACTAATAAAACAGGCAGATTACCACTAATCTGATACAACTGCAACCTCCATCTTTATGCATGTATAATATTTATTAAAGCTTGTTTCAGGCTTGGAACTGATTTTTTTGGCCTATATTAGATAGTGCACAGTGAAAAGTGGGGAGAGAGAGATGGGGGAAGATACGCAGATTGAAAAGATATTTTTAACACCAAAAAAAAAAAAAAAAAGGCTATAAAAACCCAACTTTTCATGCCTGTTATGCATCAAAGACACTGTTTTCGCCTTCCCGCCTCAGATTTGTGGCGCTGAGCAGCTACGTAGCGGTTGTGCAGACAGGGAGAGGCGTTTGCAGCATCTTCACATCTGGATAGAGCAGCAGAGAGAGCAGCTGAATCAGTGGAAACTGCCCACCAGCCAAACTCTGGCTCATAAGGCTCTGCTGGAGTGGGAGGTAAAGTAACAAGAGATTAGGACTTTTTGTAGAGTATCTTCTCCTCTGCTCTGGTCTGATTTTAGGCTGCTGTTTTTTTGGTGTTTTTTTTTCTTCAGGCTCTTCAGGGTGGAGTGAAGGAGGTGGCTACAGCTCTGCAGGAATTAAAAACCACACGAGTGCATGAGAAAAAGGACGATGAACATCCGTGTGCCTTTTCTAATGAGGCAGAGGGTGTCAGTCATGCTTGCAGGGATCTTAGTCAACAGGTAAAAGTCAATCTGTTGCTATAATCAGACTCATAATTCAGTGCCTGGTTAAAGCAAATTAAACTTTTATAAGCTGTGAATCCTGCTCTGAGAAGATGATGAGAAATATTGTGGCCTGAAACACCTTGAATGGCATGGTGTAAAGTTACTGCTGCATGCTTGATAACACTTCCATACACATGGGGGGGTCACTTATCATAAATCCACAGTGACTCGTCACTCAGTTCTGCAGTTTTCACTCAGTTCTGTAAAGTTTTCAAATAATTTTTTTGGTTTTATGTTTCTTGATTTGGTTAATTCTTTCTTCAGTCTTCTTTTCCAGATGTACCAGACAGCTGCTTTCAGCAAGCTATTTCTTAGCAGTTGTTTAGAGTGAAGAGTGAGAAAAGTGTAAATGAATATGGCTCTATATATTTCCATATGACTCTATAGAAAATCTAGCAAGGATGCATGGAGTATTTTGTAGGCCAGTATACTGCTGTTATATTAAAACAGACAGGAGAAAGTTTGATTCCTGCAAATGCAGAATCCACGCCTCAGAGAACACTGAAAAAAATTCACCCCAGATGATCCAGTCTTTCTTCCGGCGACCTTTCCAGATCGAAGCTCTGAGACCTGCTCTTCAACAGGTCGTGGAAAAGTGGAGCCGCTTCCACAGAGATCTGAGGGATGTTACCCTGCACACCACCAGGGTGCGCTGTGCCTTTCAGCATCAGCAAGCTCCTCTCTTCTCACTAAAGCAGGCAGAGGGATACGTGGACTTCCTCCAGGTAAGCAGTGTTGGTGGCCCTTATATGCAACTGTGTGCATATAAAGGCTTTAAACCTACAAGAAAAACGAATCACATGTATTTTATTATGATAATTATCATATTAATACAAGTAGTTTGCTGTGTCAACTCCTAAAAGCCCAAAATATTTGCAAGAGTTAAATCAGCAGTTTCGAAAAGATAGAAAAAAAATATTTTTTGGTACTCCAAAACGCCCGGCTGTAACTGCATGGAGTTAAAAGCCCCTCATTCTACTTGTGACAAATTTAGAAAAGATGTGGGCACTCACAGATGTCAAGCAGTCAGTACTTTCCAGCCGCTAAGCTTAGTTTTGGGGACGGAGGAATATAAAAGAAATGTGTTTTTCCTCACACAGCAGCTTCAGGAGGAGGCTGGAAAAGGAGAAGCACTTTGGGCAGCTTTGGACAAATCCTGTCAGAGTCTCGTAGGGTCTCTCCATCAGGGAGCAGCACAGGCACTGCGTGATGAAGTGGAAGGAGAACAAAAACGGTCAGTGCCCTGCAATTACAGTGCACACAGCCATATTTAAATGGACACCGAAACTTGTTACAATTGGACACATTGTCAGCTGAGATAGACAACTGTGGTCTTACTGAGTACACATTAGCACTACAAAGTAATCACACACTTTGGCCTCGTCAGGTGGAGGAGCATGGTGCAGGAGATAAAGGATGAAAACATAAAGACTGGAGAGACACTTTCTCTCTGGCAGGAGTACGCCCGCCTCTCTGATAGCTGCTCTGCTCAGCTGGAACACCTGCTGCATGAGTGGGAGGAGCTATCGAGGTCTTCACCTTCACCTGGACAGGACACTCAAGGCCTAGTTTGTTCAGTAAAGGTGAGTTTGGGGCTGTTAGCACACTTTGAAGAAATCAGCCGCCTCATACCTTTGTGTAATACTGCGCCATGTTTGTGTGAAGCACTAATTACGAAGAGTAAACTCACCATGTGACAAATGTCATAATTAAAGTGACTTTAAGTTGTTGACTTTGTTTCATGTGGTTTGACAGCAGTTTAATAGATCAAATATCTTAAAGTATGAATGGATTTTAAGCGGCTGAGTTGAAACTATTTCTGGGATTTTTATAGGTTATCTTGAGCAAACAAACAATTTTGCAGATCTTATTTGTCCTAGCTGCCATACTCAGTATTTTTAGTCATTAAATTCCCTCCTTGACTCATCCTGTGCCTGGCATTGGTTCAGAGAGTCCATGCATTACATTCACAATTTAATTAAATGTTTTTTTCTCAATAACTGATCCCCCTATTCTTGGAACTGAACAGGCAGCGTGCACTTACAAGGATAAATATCAGAGATGGTCTGCTCTGTTTTCATGCACCTGATGTCCTCTCTTCATGCATAGTCCAGATACTGTATTACGGGTTGTTTTGAAATGTTCTTTTTTTATAAATATCTTTTTCGCTTCTATTAATTCTTTTTTTTTTACCCACTTCAAAACACACAGAAAAGTGTATTTTGTTGGACCGCTTGAGTCAGAAGCATTAGTGTAAAAGAAGGATAAAAAGCAGCTATGATGTTCTAATTTTTGCCTCACAGAAATTGGCTGAAATCAAGTTGAAAGATGAAATACTAATTCAGTTAACGGTGCTGAACCAACCCTGCTCAAATTAAATACACTAAACAGACCTATATGAATTCGAAAAACCTGAATTTTGTGGTTTTTTTGTTGTTTCTCTATCCAGAAGTTGGAGGACGCTGCTGAAGAACTGCAGAGCGGTATGGGAGATGTGTTGACATCATCCAAACCTCTTATTGGACGGCTAGAACCGCTACCTGCAAATTTGATCCAATCAGAAACCAGACTGCTCTCGCGTGGCATCCTGTTGCTGAACAAGGCAGTGTCAGGGAAAAAGGAAAGTCTCCAGGTGAGGGAATTTAGGTGAAATATTTTACCTGTACAGCTTTTTCCCAGCAGGGACTCAGGCCATCTTCACATTGAGTTTATAAAATGCCTCGAGTGGAGAGGAGTTCCCTCTGAGTTTAATTGGACTCTTAAATCCAGACTGATATATGCTCTGTTACATTTCTTTCTGTGTGCAGGAGGATTTAGAGCAACTTAAACTATTTCATACTCAACTGGAGGGGCTTGAAAAGCAGACGCAGAACTTACAGCATAAACTAAAGGCTGGCATACATGACACAGACTCTGTAAAGGTTGGTTAGACTCACCAGTACCTCCAAAAATGGAGCTTCCCTGTACACTTCTTTAAACTAAAATTGCTTTTAAACCTTTCCTGGGTTTGCAGCAGGTACTCCAGGAGCTCAGCGATTTGTTTCCATCCCTTCTGGACGTCAGAGAGACGAGTGGCTGCGTGAACCTTAACAACCAGGAGACAGAGAGACTGCACGTGCTCAGCAGGGAGTGGGTCGAAAGCATGACTCGTACGTCAGACAGGTGAGGAAGTTCAATTCACGAGGAAGCACCGACAGCAGCATGCAGCTGCGCCGGCATTTTACAGGCAAATTCTGATATTCTGGCCTCGTGCAGAAAGGTATAATATCAAGTTGATGTTGTTGTCACAAATGTCACACAGATGTCCAACAGTTAAAAGTTTACCATGACTGTACGCTGCTTTACGATCTAAAAGAGTCCACTCTAAGGTTTTACATATTAGGACATAATAAAAATCATCCACTTCTTACCAGGTCTTAAAATCAGGTAAATACCGCCTCAGATGAACACGTGACATATTACACCGTGTCATTATTTATTTAACTGGGCCAAAGTGCAGAAACAGTATGTTAAAAACTAAATACACCCCATAATTCAGCGGACTGTAGAACTGCCTTTAGCAGCAATAACTTGAACTAATGGTTTTCTGTATGACTTTATCAGTCTCTCACATTATTGTGCAGGAATTTTGGCCCACAGTGTTGCAGCATTTCATCGATGTTTGCAGACATTTGTTTATGCGCAGCTCTCCGGATCCCACCGGAGCATTTTAGTCAGGTTGAGGTCTGGACATTGACTGGGCCACTGCAACACCTTGTTTTTCTTTGTAGATTTGCCGCTGTGTTTGGGATCACGGTCCTGTTGTATGTGTGTTGCATTGCTTTTCAGAGAGCTGCAGGCTGAGTGCCAGCGTTCCCTGAGCTTCCAGGAGAAGAGTAGGAGGCTGACACAGATCAAGGAGAAACTGGAGCAGGAATCAGTGTGCAGAAGGAATCTGAGCTATCCAAGCCTTCAGGAGACGCTCGCTGACCATCAGGTAGAATACAGCTTAAACATTTATGAGATTTTTGTCTTAAACACTCTTTAATTTAAAAGAATGTGGTAACTGAAGTGTTAAAAAACACTCTATTGACTCTCTTTATCAGCAAAGTTTTCATGCGAAAACATTTGACAAACTTTGTTAATAAACTAATAGAACCTTTCCTACCCCTCGACTACAGATTATTCTAACATCTGTATACAACCCAGGAGTTACAACATTACAAATTTGTTCATTCACGACCTCATTAGCCCAGTAATTTAATTTATCGCTGAAATTACACTGTGACGAAGCATCGCACCACTGTAGCGCCATTTGTTTTAAATGGCAGTTTAATGGTATTTTGATGGAGAGCTGTAACGCTTCAAGAAATGCAATTACAATTTTATTGCACTTTTTAAAAAATGTTTAATCATAAATTGAATGTGTGCACGCTCACTCCCACAGAGGCTTCAGGCTGACGTTATTGTTGGCCATCAGCTTCTGCAGGGTCTTCTCTGTGACGCGGTCACGTCCATGGAAAAAGAAACAGGAGAGAAAAGGTAAACGATGCAGAAGTGTTGAAATGCTTTAGAAGTAAATGCTTTGGATGTAAGTATTATGCATATAATACTTCTATTAGGGGTTGCTAGTGTTTTGGACCATATTGGCAACAAACTGACACCTGTATTTTTTTTTTCCTCAAATAATTTGTGCTTGGATTTTGAGAAAAGAAAAATAATGTGGAAAATAATACATCTGCAAGAGTCCATTGCCAAAGAGAAACGGGGATGATGATTTGACTGATGAGAGGTGGTTAATTTGAGGTCTTAAACGTCTTCATGCACTCTGGCATCCAATAAAATAATTCGATTTGAGGTTTACTGGTTGCATTCTGTTCTTTTGTAACAGTCACACATACTCTGTTACTTCAAGGCTGACAGCAAACAAAATGCAGTGCGTGTGTGTGTGTGTGTGTGTCTTTGACAAAGAGCAGTTTGCTGTCTTTTTCCTCGATGTCCTTAAACCTATTTTTTATTGTTTTTTTGAGATGCTGGAAATGTTTTCAGAATTTTCAAGGAATCCAGAGGGAATTTTCCTCTCTTCCCACACTGCACACAACTGGAAGACATTTTTGAGATCCCGCTTATTTTACGATGACCCGACAATGACAGAGTTGTTTGTAATTGTGTCCTTATGCTATATTAGTTGTAAAATTTTTATGATTTTGTTTCTGTGTGTGTAGGCTGACTTCCAAATGCAACACACTTTACTGTGCATCCCCACTGATAATCCTTTTTTTTTGCCTCCTTTTCATTTTATTTGTTTATGTGGTTTCAGTTTTAGTTGCCTGTTTTCCACCAAATGATACACAAACTGTCATGTTTTTGTTTTGTTTATACAGATCTGAGCTTATGGTGCAAGTGGTCTGTTTGAAGGATGGCTGGCTCAGCTCTGTGGGTCTGGCTTGTCAGAACCGAACTCTAACAAAGGAACAGCTGCACCAGTGGAGAATCTACAATCGTGGCTTAAGACGTCTGTGGAAGCTGCTGAGGGACGTCGACTCTTTGCTGCCCCCAACTGGGCACTTTCTTTGCACGCTGGATCAGCTTCAGAACTGCGTGAATGATTACCAGGTCGGTTTATAAATGTGCTGCACTGGCTTTTATTGTTTATCAGTGCAACCAACAATAAAATTGTTTCCTCTTTATGAGATGTGCCCAAAAGTTCAAGAAATTTCCCTCCTACGGCCAGACTGTCAACAATGGTGATGCATACCATGCCGGCATGCAAAAGTTGTTTGCCCAAACCAACACAATCTTTGCCGGTGACCAGCCCTACACACCAGATTTTGTCAGTTTCTCCAAAATTACAATCAGAGCCGGAGTTCCAGAGGTGCACGAGAAGATGGCTTTGAAGGGGAGATTGGATTTATTTTATGTCAGGTTTTTGATTTTAGGGAAACTTTTTAGTTAACCTCACAGTTGAGGAATATTGATCTTATGTGCCAAATTTAAAAACATAATCACCTAAAAATGCTCACCAGAAAAACTCTCTGTGCCCACTTTTTTTTCCCCAAAGTGTGTTACAGAGTCTCTGGATCTGCACTCCACTGTGTACACCCAGACACTGGAGGCTGGGAGACATTTGTGTGAAACAATGACAGACTCAGAGTGTCAGAGTCGACTGCAGTCGGAGCTTCAGGCCATAGAGGAGGCCTGGGAACGAACCACGTCACTGCTGAGGGACAGGAGAGAGCTAGTTCATACCACTGTTAAGGTAGCACGCCTGTGTTTATTATTATTAGCATTTTTATGGTAAATCTTCAAATATGTAAAAGTGTCTAATTAAAATCCATATCTGAATCGAATTTCTTTATAAAAACGTTTTACCATTTGTCAGAGTTCAGTAAGACCCAATAAACCCAAAGCTAAAAGTCCCAGAGGTCATTTTGTCAAAGGCTGCAGTGCCAAAGGAAACATTTTAAAGATGCAGGAGAGAAGAAATCATATTGAAGACAAGTCAGACTGGGAAGATTTTAAATATATAAGCTATTTAAAAACAGTTTCTGAATGCTGATCTCACTACAAACACATTGCTGCAGAATCCAGATTTTACCTTAAAGCTGCAATTCTATCACTGCCTGATATTGTTTCAGTATGTAGAAAACTGCAGTTTTCAGAATGAAAATTAAAAAAAAAAAAAAAAAGTGTGTGTACCAACAAAGGAATAGGCTGCTTTGGATGACCCATATCTAGGACCTGATCCCAACCAAATACACACCCTTACACACACAAGCTGGTGTGTTGCCCTGGCACTGAGCGCTTGCCAAGAGGGATCAAAGAGCGACTCAAATCTCTCCATGATCCACATCCAGACACAGCTGGTTGCCAGTGTCTGCCCCTTTCATTCCTTCAGTGCTTTACTGTAAGACCTGACATCTAACAAAACCCCACCCCAATCTTTTATTACAAGTAATACCTTTCAAAATGCATACAAATTACCAGCAATTAATGCCTTAAATCACATGGTTGTGTCCTGGTAAGTGTGCATACTGTCCGAATGTTAGAAGGCCCTTTGTGCTCGATGAGCTGTGTTAATTATATGATATCTGAGGGGTTTCGTGACCAGAGGGAGGTCAGGCAAAGTTGTGTTAACCCCTTTAAGCTCAGCAGGATCCACCCCGGAAAAGGGAAATCCCTCCAAGCAGCATTTTAAAGGTCGGATCGCGCATAGATGCAAACCAGAGCTGACAGAGACTAACTTAGACATCATAAAGTGTATTATAATATAGTTTTTTAAGGACACAAACACTTGTGGTTTTGTATCAATTCAATTTTTTTTTGTTGTTGTTGAAGTGCAGATAAGGTATTAAATGCGTTTGAGTAGTTAAGCATCCAATTCACTCGTGGCCTTTTCAGCATTTGCTGCGAACGACTGAATACATTTCACTCAGGATTTATCACAGCATCTGAAAGCGTTACTGTCGGAGAAAATAAGAACAGCGATGGCATTCCGAGTTTTCCCTTTCATGTGGTCCATTATATTTGTTTTTGAGAAGCACATTTGGCGTCACAAAGACAACAGATAAATCAGCAAAAAAGTCGCTCACGACAAAACTATTATAGATAATTAAACATGTTAAAACTGTCCCTGTTTTATTTGATGCATTTTATTGATGTTTTTTTTCACACATTCTGTGTCACGCTGCTTGTTTAGATGGCGTGTCAGTGTCAGGAAGGAATCATCAGCATCGTGTCTGAACTGGACAAGTTGAAGCCGAAACGACAGACGTCTGAAAGAGCGGACGACTCCGCGCTCATCCAGGTGACTTAATGTAATAATATAGAGGTGGCATTTTCATTCGTTTGTGAATGTATGAGAAGCGCTATAAAAGGATATAAAACAGCCCTGGGCGTTTCCACCAAAGCAGTTAAAGAGCTTTTAAACTACATTATACTTTTATAGTAATCAGCCCGCACAAAACTACCAGAGCAATACAATTATATGTATTCTTACGACGACACCAACATATAGGGATTGATGAGTTTTCTTTTAGAATGAGCGTGTTTGGTTTCTAAAAAGAAATCTGTAGAAAACACACAATCTGTATTTTACAAGTGTGATACAATCAAATATATATAAATATGACCTTTGTTTCTGGCAGTGCAGAGAAGACTTTGCAAGCCTACTTAGACGGTAATGTGTGAAAATGCATTTAGAATGTATGCTTACATATTAAAATATGAGAATTGCTTTATATCAAGGACTCTGCTTTCAGACTTTAAGGACACTTGCGTAACTTATTGTAATAATATATTTAATGAAACGAAACACTGAAAACCAGAAACTGTTTTGCCATTAGGAACTATATGACCGTGACCTGTTATATAGTATAAATCCCAATAACTCATTCGCAGGAGTCTGAACTGGTCTGAAAACTGGCCAGTTTCTGAGCCCCTCAACTCCATCAGTAGCTACCCCCATCCCACCAGAAAACCTCTGAGTTTACCCCCCTCCCCATTTAATATCCCCATGCTTTCACTCCCCTCCCCCTTTCTACCCCTTCTACCCTCCCCCTGTCCCGTCCACAGCCCTTTAATCTGGACGGTCAGAGCGAAAAGAGAGAAGCGTGTGGACACACAACTTGTACATGGCTGTCTGACTGGCTTCTCAAGTGTGCATGTATGTGTGTGTTATGCAGGAGACTGAGCTCTCTCTGCAGCGTTTGACCACCGGATTGAGGGAACTGGCCACCATGAAGACGGACCTGTCCCAGTACGTCGCGGCCAGTGACTCGGCTCTGCTGGAGCAGCAGCTGGAGCAACTCCACAGCCAGTGGGAAGAGCTGTGTGTGAAGGTGAGAACTGACAGAAGACTTTGTACATGAACAGAGAGAGGGGAGTGTGTGTGTGTGTGTGCGGCACTGTAGATGGAACAGGTAAGAGAGAGAAAGAGAGGTTTGGGCGAGAAGGAGGGAAAATTTGCTACCAGCGGTGCCTTGGCGGTGACCAGCAGCACAAAGCCCTGCACTACACACACACACACACACACACACACACACACACACACACACACACACACACACACACACACACACAC
>JAVDPK010001959.1:127418-174981 GCA_034780415.1 Cichlasoma orientale
ACACACACACACACACACACACACACACACACACACACACACACACACACACACACACACACACACTCATTTGTGTGAGAAAAGAGCCAGCATGTGCAGGTTCATGGAGGGAAAACTAGATCTCGTCTCCGTTGAACAATTTGCCTCCCTGCAGGTCAAAATAACTTTTCTCTTATAATTTCTTCTGCAGTTCAGTGGAGCTCATAGGTTGTTTTTAAACTTGGTAAATGTATCCAGCAAAGTTTGTTCTGCTTGTATCAGCAAAGTAAAGATAAGTCTTTTAAAATTAAAGGCTTTAATAAAGTCAGGCTGCCACAGCAAGCTTCATCACGTGAAGCTAACGCAACAGATGGTTAATTCTGTAACTGCATCACTGCTGAAAGGAGCTCCGCTGTATACACACAGACTCAAATTCCTACAGTTAAGTCTTTCGGCTCAAGCACAAATGCACTCTTGTTCTCGAGAGGTTCTGACATTTTTCTCAGTTATGGGATCATTCGTGCTGATGTTAACAGGGTCCCCAGTTAGAGCCCACCTGCTCCTGTCTTGGCAGGAGTTACTGGGGTTCATGAGTACAGCAACAGCAGCCAGGAATGCTTTGTGTGTGTAGTACTCACTGTGTATCTGTACACACACTGAAGTTGTTCACCTCGACTTTTTATTGACTCTCTTAAAATACACCTGAGTCATATAATTGCCTGAAAACCATCTAATTTCTTCAGGGAACGATCCGTCACTCCGTCAGTCTGCGTGCTGCGCGTACTGAATCGTTTTTGTCAGGTTAATATAGCAACGTCTAGACATTAGTCTCAACTTTTTTGGTTAAATTGTGAAAATGTTAAGCAGGCTGTTTGAGAAAGCACTGACTAATTTCAGCTGATAGGTCAGACCGAACATTTTTAATCTGTATTCATTCCTGACGTGGCCCGGGGGGGGGCATGGATCTGTTTCCGCTGCATAGTTAACAGGTGGTAGGTGGGGGGAAGCCACCGGAATGGGTCTGATGAGCAGATGGCTCGGCTGGGGTAAGGGGGATTCAAGGGACTGGGTCTATTGTTCCAGGGAAGCACTAAGTCCTCGGGGTGACTGCAGCTCACAATGCACCCTAAATTCTCCTCCAGTCCAAAAGGCACAGCAGTGCTAGTTCATTAAAACCAAAGCAGGGCTCATTTAAAATAAAAGTGCCACTGAGCAGTAAAATATAGCTGATATAACAGGTCCCGCGGGCATGCTAAGCCCTTTAACCTCAAAAAGATCATCAGCCCCCTCAGCTATGTAATGAGGTGTTTCCATGGTATTAAGCTGTCATTAGGAAAATTGACTTTGTTAATTTCCTCAAATATCAGGACTCTCCTGGAGATTTTTCTCAGTTACTTGATTACTGATTCTGATGGAGATTAAACGCTACTTAACTGTAGCATGAGAACATTTCATATTTGGTCTGTTTTACAATATTTTAATCTTTAATATCATTTTTTGTGCTTCAGGGATTTTGAACTGTCCTACAAATTTCATCAGTAATACGCCCAGTTTTATGCCCCTACGCACCAAGGTCACCTACACAAATGCTTTGTTGTGCACCATATTTGGGTCACACTGTTTCTTGAATGCATACCAGGGGGAGTCAAAACAATTAGCTGTGTTTCAGACTGGCCTGACAGTCATAAAAGGCTTTGCCACCACTGTTTGGCAAAGAAAGCAGCAAGTTTACAAACTATAGAAGATGATTATTCTCTTTATCGTCTGCTTGTTAATTGCATCAAAACAAGAACAAGGTTCTTGCACAGTTTCAGTTAGAGAATCAGTAGGTGTACTCTGCACCGCAGCAGTTTGTAACTGCCAGCATGGAAGGTTTATATCACTTTAGAGGGAATTACCCGATTTTGAAATTGCAGCAGGCAGTTTGAAATGAATAAATTCTCTGAGAACAGGCGTACAGTACTGTTTAAAGACGGTCAATACCACTTTTATTACTTTGACTCTTCCCAGGTGTCCTCACGCAAGCAGGAAATCGCCGATCGTCTCAATGCTTGGACCATCTTCAATGACAAAAACAAAGAGTTCTGTGACTGGCTGACTCACATGGAGAACAAAGTGTGCCACTGCGGAGATCTGAACATCAAGGAAATGGTGGAGAAGCTGAAGAAGGTACGAGGCGTTACCAAATACAGGCAATAATCATTCCATCTGACCAATGAAGAGATTGTTTATGGGTATTTTGAGTATTTTAGTAGTAATTAATGTGGCAATACTTTGGGGAAGTGTTTAAATATATTTGCATGTATTCCAATGACTAGTTCATGAATCACGGCATTGAGAGCACTTATATAAGCTTGATTAAAATTCACAAATGAACAACGTGCATTATGTTGTTTATAACAGATGGCAGCCTGGAATGGAAGCTCTGAGACCCTTGATTACTGTACTTTTTGATGATGATGATGATGATGATGATGGCTAACAAAAGCACTTCCAGGTCAAAACCGCGTGCTTTAGGGACTGGAAACAGGCAGGCTGAATGAACGGGGCATTGAAAAGGGGAAGTTTTGTGTTTTGCTGGGTATTTAAAGCTATTTGATCTCTTTCCACTAAAAGTTTGGCCAAAACACGCTGATTAGGTATTAATGTTCACTGCTCCAGCTAAAATTTACATGTATATTGTACAAGCATAAAAATAAATGGGTATGCAATCAAATTTAATCTGCACTTTGAGCTATTTTAAGGTAAAAAAAAATGTTCACATATCAAGCATAATCGCATGTTTCCACAGGACTGTATGGAGGAAATTAACCTGTTTAGTGAGAATAAAAGCCACCTGAAACAGCTGGGAGAGCAGCTGCTGCTAGCAAGCGATGAGGCCAAGCAGACCCAGGTCCATGAGTCGCTCCAGGAAGTCAACCAGCGCTGGCACAACCTCTTCCACCAAATCGAAGCCAGGTGAAAGCAGCCACAGCTATCACAGGAGCTTAATGCTGTGACCCGCTAACATGCAAAAGTGTGTATTTGTGCCAGTTAAGCACTTTTCCAAATGGCACTAAACAAAGCATGGCTTGTTGTATGTCCAGTATGACTTTCCATTCAGGAAGCGCCTTTCAAAGTAAAATTATGTTTGGAATACTACTCTGTATGTGTGCAGTGGCACCCATACAGAGTAGTATGGTAAGCCAGTGGTTTACAGACGTGTACTGTGCACTGCACACTAAATTCACATCATTATCCCCCCACCAAGCACTTTTCACATCAAACCTACTCAGCAGTAAAAGCATAATTAGGACCAAAAAGGCTGTAATTAAACAGCAGCTCTTCTGGGTATCCATCCACCTGCTGCTGCGTTAGCTATGCTCTGCAGCTGTCAGGAATACGTGGCCTCCAATGTTCAGACAGCAGAGATTAAGCCACTGTGTTTGTAAACTGTTACTGCCCCCCCTGACCCCCTTCAAAACAGATGGGACAGTCCTGTGGATGAGCAGAAGATACTCCTCTCTTTGCCCTGCACACCCAGTTTGCCCCCAACACCTCCACCATGAATAAAAAAAAAAGCCTCAGACAGGAGCATATGTCCACTCTGAAAACCCCTCCCTCTCTGAGGTCTGTCAGTGGGATAACTATTGTAGGGGGGAGGCATATGTCGGTATGTATTAATTGCTGATTTTCAAAGTGAGGCCCTCTCAAAGACCCAGTGAGCAGATTTGAGCAGGCTTGACCACGTGTAGACAACATGAGATCCTGATAGAGAAGAGTTCCTCAGGCATTCTGTGATGCCGGCAATACACGGACTGCACTTTGTGTGTTTTTTAACTGCCTGTGCTAGAAACATGGCTAATATTGACACGTTTGGTACATTTGCAGCTTTTAAACCCAGAGCAGTCTGCTAATGTTAACTAATGAGCGTAACTGAGCAAAGCCTGGAACTTAAAAAAATTAAGATGCTATTAAATACTTGTGAAAATTATGAAGTCCCTTCATACACTTTTGTAGTCTTTAGGAGTTGCTGAACTGAGGATCACGCATGAATGAGGAGCTTAAATAATTATATACAGGTTCAGGAGCTAGTAGGTAAAATTTAAATAGATGCCATGGCTAAAATGCAAAAATACGCTAATCTCTAATTCAGAGATTAGTAAAAATATAGCAATGGATTAAAAAAGTAAGTACAGTAAGAACAGTAATTGTCATTTGGTGATCAGTCTCTGGCTAACTTTGAGCCCTCCCGTGGTCAGCTGGACTTTATAGCCATGCATCCTCACTTATCCTCCAGCTCCTTTCTGCTTCATTTTCTCCATCCATTCTCTTGTGTCCTTTTCCTGAGCGAGTGCCCCTGACTGGGCTTTGTTTCTTTGTTTGGCCTCCACATGAAGCTGCTGGCCTTTGTTAGCCTGTCAGAGGTGGAGGAGGAGTGAATGGGAGAAAGAGACTGGTTAGTGGACCGCGTTGGTTGCATCTGCCGAGTGCAAGAATGTTTTTCTGAGCAGAATTTATACCGACCGTATTAAGTCTCCATTACATTAAGCCACATTGGTTTCTCGAGCAGGCTACCAAACCGTGCATTCATACTTTGACTGAGGTTTGGAAATCATTTGAGTTTCAATAAATACTGATATGGTACAAAGCCAAACAACATACATTATTTCATGTAACATTTGGGTTTTTATTTATCTCCCTTTTTAATCCCTTTAGGCAGTGCGTCTACATAAAATTTTTCTATAATACATGAACGATATACAGCGCTTAACAAATGTATTAGGCCACCTATCAACAAAACAACGCAAATATTTTAGAAATCTATAAAAAAAAATAACAAAAACAAACTTGTTTAAAACTAAAATTATGTTATTGTTTTTTAGGAAAATAGCAAACTGAATTCACACTTTTATAACCAAGTTTGAGCCGACACACTGGAAGTCAGAAATTAATAAAGCAGAACATTCAACCACTAAAACTAACTGTAATTTGGCATTTTAATCAAACAAATAATAATGATGTGCTTTATTATTTTTTTCCAGCATTTTTATAAAACAGTAAATTTGAAAATTAATGGATAACAATAATAATTGTTTTAGCATTAAAATATTTTTGATTAAAGAGCTTGTGCATATTAATAGATTAACCATTCTAAAATCATAAAAAAATAATTTTTGTTATTACCAATACTGTTAATTTAGGGCAGCTGTGGCAGAAACCTTACACTGGGTGGTGGTCTAATAAATTTGTTAAGCAGTGTACATGAGCTCCTCCTTCAGGAGCTGAGCTGCCAAATTTGGCTCACAGGTACTCACAGCTCCTGACGGTTCTTACCTATATCACAGGATAATGTCACGTTGCCTAGCAACCATCTACAATGGGCTAGAATTACCCATTTGTAGCATTAATGCATTTGTAACACCTTAAAAAAAAAAGCATTGTGTCATTTTAATTTCATGACAGTAAAATCCATTTTCCATATCTCTGAATTGTGATGTTTACAGTCAATATTTAACAGGTTAATTTATGACCTTATTAACGTATTATGATGAACACTGGACCAAGATGTTTGATACCCTACACAGGAAAAATCTAATTTATCGCTGTAAAAACTTTTTTCTAACCTTTCTAAAAAGGTTTAAAAAAAAAAATTGCTCCCTTGATGTATAACTTGGTTTAGTTTGTCCACTCCTCTGGTCCAGACTCCAATATCTCAAAAGAGCACTTGATTGGAAATTTAATTTAATTTACACATAATGAATAATCGAGGATCCCCCCCAGACTTTTTCTCATATACCGTTATCAGATTACAAATTACTACTACTTCAATATGTTTACAAATATGCTCCAAAAAATATAAAAACAATGCAGTGATTTGGAAATTTTGTAATTAGTATAAAAAGAAACAAAACAAATAGTTCCACAGGGCAGTTTTTTGCACATTGGTGAACCTCCGCCTGACTGAGATGCTCTTTCATGTTGTTGACCTGTTGCTAATTAATTGAAAAATATTCCTCCAGCTGTTTCTTTTAGTCCCACATACTTTTCCAGCTTTTTGTTGCCCCGTCCCAACTTTTTTTGAGACATGTTTCTGCAATCAAATGTCTCAGTTTAAACGTATGATATTAAACTGTGTTCTGTTGTGAACAGAATTTTACACAGCAGCCTTTTCTGAATTGGGTTTGTGAAATGTCCCGCTCATTCACACACTCGCTCATCTATAATTAGTCGAACGTCCGGTATCCGTTGGGACCCTTTCATGCATTCTCCAGGCTGTCATTTACACTTGCAGCTGTTTTTTTTAGTGCTTATTATTTTGGTGGAGAGCATCTCCCTCTCATCCCCGACAGGCTCTGTGGACCTCGACAGCAGGAGGAGGAAGGATCAAATGGATAAATTAACTCAAACTCCCAAATGGGGCACACTTCAGGCTTTTAATGCTCAGAAGAGAGCTTTTATTGTTCCATGCGTTGCTATGACACCAGTCACTGTGGCGCTCTGTGTGTATGTTCTCTTTCATATGGGTGTCAGTTGCCATGGTTATTTTAGAACTTCTTGTAAGGATACCTGAGAAGGTTGAAGGTTAGTGAAGAATTAAACTTTCCTTCCTTCCTTCCTTCCATCCACTATTAATGCTTAGTAGTACTACTAGTAGTACTTTAACTACTATAATTTATTTTTTAATTAGTTTTACTGTGAAGTTTATTATACAACAATTTTTTTTCTCATTCACTAATTTGGTTTCTGCCTTTTTTGTATCTTTATTTTATCCTTTTTTCTATCACTCAATTTTCTGTTTTTATATTCCTCTGTTTTCTACACATTTTTGACTTTTAAAAAAAAATAACGTTTCTTCAGACCTCTAAAATTTACTCTCTACATCCTTTTTTCCTGATTTGTTGTTTTATGATGGTTCAGCAGTTGCATCACTCAATTTTAAAGCTTCATAAGTCACAAAGGTTGGAAACACCAGTGTGACATTTGTTAATATCAAATAATTTAGTTCAAATCCTCCTGACAGCCATGTTTTTTTTGTTTTGTGTTTGTTTGTTTTACATTGATGTGGTTTATTAAATATGAAATCTGGATTATGGAGTTTCTGAAAAAGTGTTGGTGGCTGTGTGTTGTCAGGGTGAAGAAGCTGAAGGAAACTCTGGTGACGATGCAGCAGCTGGATAAAAACATGAGCAACCTGCGCTCGTGGCTTTCTCGCATCGAGGCCGAGCTGTCGAGACCCATCACCTACAGCGTCTGCCACGAGCAGGAGATCCAAAGGAGGCTGGCAGAGCAGCAGGTACACATACAGGCACACTCACAACAGAAAATGACAGTATTATTAAACAAAGGGTTGCATCACTTGATTGTTACTGCTCGAGATCACCTCTTTTTAAACAATTTTAATTTTCAATTTTTCAGTTTTGTACTTTCTTTTTGTGTGTTTAATGGTTCTCTTTCACTCCGTACTCTTTGTCTGTTTATGATTAATAATTCATATCTGTCCTTTGTTTAATTTTGGGAGAGGTGGTCACATGCAGTGCCTCACTGTCCTCTGTCTGTGGACTGAGGACATACTGTACCATATACATGAGGTATATGGTACAGTATGGACCGATACCTGTCCTCATGTCTGTCCAGGAGCTGCAGAGGGACATTGAGCAGCACACGGAGGGTGTAGCATCCGTGCTCAGTCTGTGCGACGTGTTGCTGCGGGATGAAGATGCTGCCGGTGGCACGGAGGTGGAGAGCGACTCCCTGCAGGAAACCAGCCGCAGCCTGGACCAGCGCTGGAGGATCATCTGTGCCATGGCTCTGGACCGGAGGCTCAGGTAGGAACTAAAGAACATATTGATGCTTCAACGTCTGGCTTCTTTTTGTGTTACTGTGATTTTCTGTACTATTACATGTAACCATAATATGTGACAAAATGTTAAACAAACTGAATCCAAATCGATCTGTTTTTATCTCAGGATCTTTTCCTCCTATTTCTGTACAGCTGATGTCATCACGCTGCAAGAATTTGGTTATAATTCTTTTTAACTAAACGTTTCTGTTTAACGCTTCAGATGTAAGCAGACTGAATATTACAAAAACAAAGAGCATAATTCAGTGATATCTGCGTGCAGGATTGAGGAGACGTGGACACTCTGGTGCAAGTTCCTCAATGACTACTCGCGGTTTGAGGACTGGCTGAAGATGGCTGAGCGAACTGCTGCCAACCCCAACTCAGCTGATGTCCTTTGTGCTGTCGCCAAGGAGGAGCTCAAGAAGTTTGAGGTCAGTTGTTGTGAAGTTGGCAAAGGCTTGAAGAAGACTTGTTTTTGTTCCTCAGTGTCACAGTTCGGGGCTGCATTTTAGCCAGTGGTGTTGGGGATCATTAGAATTATGCATTACTTTATACTTCACATTTCTCTGCTTCACACTGTGGGAAGACAGACACTGAATTGCCCATTCTTCTTCTCTTCTTCAGGGTTTCCAAAGGCAGGTTCATGAGCAGCTGACCCACCTGGAACTGGTCAACAATCAGTACCGCCGGCTGGCCAGGGAGAACCGCACGGATCGAGCCAGCCAGCTGAAAGCAATGGTACACGAAGGCAACCGGCGGTGGGACGCGCTGCACCGGAGGGTGGCCGCCATCCTCCGCAGGCTCAAGGTACAGTCATTTTTTTCCAAATCTCATTTTAAATTTGTTTTAGTTTCAGTCAGCGGCCAGAACAGCTTTAATTGAATTTTTAGTCATAATATGGGGGCGGTATTTGTCAGAAGGCCACTGACTCATACTAAGAGTGAAGACTTATCCGATATTTTTAATACAGTTTAATTCTAGTTTAAAAGTGATGACATGATGCATGCAAGAACGTTGCTTGCATGCACTTTGTCACATTTGACTGCTCAGTTACAGCATTGTTCAGAAAAGTTTGAAATAATTGTGTAATCATTAAAGCGTAGAAAGGCCGCCTGCTAATGTTTTGATCTGTGAAATGGGCCGTTTCTCCTAATAAAGGTCAGAACTTCATTTAATTCTGACATCCTGTGTTTTTAATTCTGGCTTCCACTTCAGTTAAATGTTTTCTGCTCTTTTTAAAAGTCAAATGTTTCCATTTGTTATTATAAAGGCCAAACATTGTTTTGTATTGCGCATTTTATTGTAATTGTCTGCCTCATTATTTCATATTGTCAAAATGGAATTAATGTTTATATTGCTTTAAGGGTGAGTTTTCACAGGAGGATGCAATGAACTGCTTTGCTTTCTTCTCATCTGTTCATGATTTGTCTCGCAGCATTTTACCAGCCAGAGGGAGGAGTTTGAAGGGACCAGGGAAAGCTTGGTGGTGTGGCTGACCGACCTGGACCTGCAGCTCACCAACGTTGAGCACTTTTCAGAGAGTGACGTCCATCACAAAATACAGCAGCTCAATGTGAGGCGCAGCTCATGTACTGTACACACACAAGGCTGACCTCTTTGTCTTTTTAGGAAAAGTAGTAATCCTTTAAGTCCAAAATGTCTTCTATGACTATAAGAGCTGCATGTTGAGATGCTTAAGGTCCTGGCTTCAGCTATTAAAAGCCATGTTTTGTTCCTTTGGGTTTCATGGCTCAATCTCTGTTCATCCAACCATCCCTTCCTCTTCCTGCAGAGTTTCCAGAGGGCGATCACCCTGAACACTGAGCGCATTGATGGACTGATTGTGTTTGGAGAGGGTCTGATCCAGAAGAGTTCACCGCAGGATGCAGAAAAGATCGAGGAGGAGCTGGAGGAACTGCACTCCTACTGCCAGGAAGTTTTCGGCAGACTGGTCCGCTTCCATCAGCGCCTCAGCCAACCCCCAGTAAGCCTAAACGCACACCCCCTTTCTGGAAGGCTGTACATTAAGTCTTCAGCTTCCAACCTAATTCATGCAGATATAGCAAAATGTCTTACATATTTTGAATAAGAAAATATCCCTTTTCCTATTATACATTTTCCTTTTTGTGACACAGTTATGAAGTTTCTTCCATTTTCTAAACCTGTTTTGCGTATCCAGCACATTATTTTCAAGTGTTATCATAGGTTCTGGCTCTGATGCTTACAAGCATGTTTATTTTTGTACTCTTTGCACTTTATGCTTCCAAATTCTATATATTATATTAGAGTCCGTTCCAAAACTCACCAGGAATGGCTGTAGATTATCGGTGGAAGGACAGAACTGCATCGTTCCCAGGTTGAGTACCAGTGATTTCTTTGTCCTAGATGATCGCAGAAGAACCAGAGCTATCTGGTACCACCTTTTCCCTGGAGTCCAGCTTGGAGCTGATCGGCCGACCGTGGCTGGGGCGGAGCCTGGGAAGTCTCCCGGCCACACCCACCCACCTGCTGTCCTCTCCTCTGGAGCGTTCAGGGCGGGAGACACCGGATTCCCTGGCTTTGGAGTGGGACCACACCGTAGATGTAGGGGGGTCGTCATCACATGAGGATGATGAGGAAGAGGAAGGACACGAGGAAGAGGCAGCTTTTTTCAGTGCACTGTCAGGTACAGTTAAAGTTTCTGCCTTCACTTTAAACATCAGGGAGAGTAAAGCAAAAAAATTTAAAAATGGCTCCATGTGTGTTTTCAATCAGAATAGATGCACATCTGAACTATTAAAATACATCTAAGGAAGCGTTCACACCTGAGGATCAGCTGAGCTGGCCCAGAGCAGTAAAATAAGAGTTTGTGCAACTCATTCAGCATCTAAGTGCAACTGACTGCATTCATTTTTGGTCTCTGACGAGTTACCGTTTAACTGCCAAAAAAAGCACAGCACACATTTTTTAATAACAGGGAAAAACTACACACCTGAATAAATTAGAGGTTAAATATGGAGATTTCTGTTAGCTTAGGCTGTGAATCCTTGCAAAAACAAAAATGCCATATGTTCCACAAATGTCCGTTTTCTGAGATGTGACGTTTTCAGGCATCCTCTGTTTGGTTGTTTAGATTCAACACCACCCGGTGTGTTAATGTTATTCGCCCCCAAAAATGACCGACTCATAAACCACAGAGAAACAATCCACATCATCACCCAGAGCTTTTTTATTTATAATTTAGCCTTTGAACTTGAACTAGTCCTTTAGGCTTTAAAAGGCTCCTGGGATTCTGGGAGGAAGGAGAACTTATTTTTATAGAAATTTCATACTCATCCTCACACGTGTAGTCTCACTCCTCTCTCCTCGCAGAGGTGGGGTTGACTGAAAACCAGGAGGAATTTATGGAAGCCTCAGAGGCCGCCCTCGCCTCTTCATTGGGTAGGCTCAAAAACATCTTCCCCGCTCACAGCTCTGCTCTTCGTGGTGAAATGTTTCCAGAGAATCTTTCTGCTGCTCATGTCTCACTTGGCATCTAATCACTTGTTGTGTCGCCTCTCGGGCTCGGATACTCCTGCAGCATCCTGCAAATAAAATCTTCAGTTTCCCTTTCTGGTCATTTTTTTATATAAAGGTCAAAATTCTCTTCACTTTAAAGTCCTGGTCTGCTTACGATTGATTTATTTGGGGTTGGGATTTTTTTTTTTTCCCCCTTTTGGAGATTGCTGTATTATTATTATTATTATTTTTTTAAATCTTCATTTGAATTTTTGTGTTCCTTTTCCTCTGTTTTGCATTTTATTTTCATCGGTCCAAACTTGTTAATTTCAGCCCCGTTCGTTACAACCTTTCATCCTCTTTTTTTTAATCTTTGTCCTTTTTTATTGAAATTCTCCAACACATACTCACAAACACTCCCACCTGACTGTCCTCCACTAATTTCTAGAACTTTACAGTGTGTGTAGCATCAGGTGGTTTTGCTATGGTGCTATTTTTCTATTTCTTTTTAAGCATTAGTGTGAGCAGGTGATTTCCAGCTGTGGCTCTGCGTGCTCGGCTCTCTGCGCTGTAATCCCACTTTTACTGCTCAGATGTGTGAAATAAGCTCTAAGTAAACACTACCATGCAGATCTTTGATTTGGTGTTGTGGGGTTATTTGTGTTTTGCTTGGTCTGATATGAATTCCAGATGTAACTGAGACTGCAGCAAAATGTGCAGTTTTGGTAGATTTTATCACCATACTTACTACACTTACTGTGAGTCCATCCAAAACCTCCCACAAGGTCCACTCCAGAACAAATGGCTTCTAAGCAGAAAGCCTGGTGTCTTGCATTTAAAGGGGACCTATTATGCTAATTTCCAGCTCCATATTTTTTTATTCTGTGATTCCATTAAAAGAGGAATTGTGTAATTGCCATTTTAAACAATCTTATCTTATTCTCTGAAACGAGCTCTTTGAACTACTGTCCCTTTAAGGCCCTGCGCTTTCTTCTGATTGGCTGCCACTTGCTTAGTTTCCACAGACAGAACTGCCTGAGATAACCATATGAGGAAATCCCTTAAACATGGCAAAATATTACGTGCCCTTTAATCTTTAGTAATTATTTAAATTTGTCTTTTGTTCCATCTTTCTGCTCTCTTCTCCCTCCCCTCACCAGGTCAGGGCAGATGGCTCCAAGCCCGGTTCTGCCGGAGGTTTCTTCCTGTTAAAAGGGAGTTTTTCCTCCCTACTCTCACCATGTGCTTGCTATTGTTATTGTTGGGGTTCCTTTCTAATATTATAGGGTCTTCACCTTACAATATAAAGCACCGTGAGGTGACTGTTGTGATTTTGTGCTTAAAATTTAAGTTAATCATTTCCACTGACCACAACATGCTTTATCTTCAGTCAAGAATACAGTATGCCTTAATTTTAACATTGCTGGAAAATATTGTTTATTTTTAATGAATGTTTACAGAGACTAATTTTTGATTCTTTTTGTGTCCCAGTTTCAGGCAGGTCTATAGTTGTACATGAGTCTTCAAGATGGCCGGCACCAGGAGACAGAGAAACTCAGTTTGGCACAGAGGGGCGCACTGAGGCCACACCCACCCTGACCAGCACCCCTCTAAAGCCGGGCTATGTATGCATCACAAACCTCTCTCCTGTAGTTAAACTAAGAAGAACTAACTGTTGGGAATGCATGCCAGACATTTGCAGACATGCCGTCTGCTGGTCCAGATATAAGAACTTGAAATGTATTTGTTTTGTTTCCAGCTGCGTCTCATGTCTCAGTGCAGCAGGAGCATCGAGAGCATTAACCGAGTCTCGCTGATCCTGGATGACGAGGAGCAGCCGGAGGAGTTCGGTCTCTCAGGACTGGCTACCTCAGACAAACAGTCAGGTGAGAGTCGTTCAAAGACTTACCTGAATGTTCAGGTAAGTTATTCTTTTAAACTGGTATTGATAATGAATGAAAATGTAGTTTTTCATTTGAGCTTCCACATCAGCTTTACTTTTCAGACCTGGAAGCTACAGCAAGTTTTTTTTTTTTTAATATATAGTCTGAGTAGAACAAACGCCTTAAGGTAGTTGAGATGTCAGCTTTAAGAATTATTCTGCCCTATATCCCCCCCCCCCCCCAAGTCCTGTGTCCTCTGTTAATTGGCCCATTTGCTGCGGTTTTCTTCTGTGACAAACTGTGAGCTTGAATATCTTCAGAACATGCTTACACTAGATGTTCATGTACCCTTAGGTGTGATTGAACGCTGGGAACTGCTCCAGGCTCAGTCCAGGTGCAGTCAGCAGGCCGGCCCTGAGGAACCTCAACAGCTCAGATGTGATCTCGACAACATCACTTCCTGGTTAGAAAACGCGATCCCGCAGCTGGACCGCCTCCAGAAGTCCGACCCAGCGGCCAGTATTGAGGAGATGGAAGCCAGAGCTAAAGAACTAAAGGTAAAATTTAGGACTGAATATGAAAAACTATTTGTTTTAGGTACTCAAACAAACTGGGTCACTGCACTTAAATATAACTATTTGATTCTTACGCGCTTCAGACGTCCAGTTTTATATTCACAGCACGCTGATTGATTGTTCACGATTGCTTTTTTTTTTTTTTTGATTTGCAGGAGATGCAGAAGATGTTTACTCACTACAAGTCGATCATGCTGTCAGTCAACCTGCGGGCTCGGGAAACTCCAGAAGCACAGGAGAAGCTGATGAGTATGAACAGAGACTGGAGCAGAGCCTGTACAGGCCTCCAGCAGTGGGACACCAGCCTGAGGAAGAAGCTCATGCAGTGCCAGGTGAGAAGCTGCAGAATCTCTGTTCAGTTCCTTTGAACTGAATTTAAATTTGTTGAAAAGTGACAAAACACGCAGAACAGTATTAAAGGTGAAGTTGACTGTTTATTTTTATAAATAATTAAAATGGTTATCGTGACTTGTTATTGTTTAGTAACTGCCTTATATCATGAAAGCCAGTACAAATATACTCTACATGTCTACATGCCTAAATGCATTGACTTGCTGCCATGTGATTGGCTGATTATATTCTTGCATTAATGAACAGTTGTACCTAATAAAGTGACTGCTGAGTGTATACGTAAACTGCAATTTGATGAGTCATTGGAGGCACACAGTTCTAGTTTTAAATTCAGGCTGACCTGCATGACATTTTCTAGTCTTAAAGCATTCGGTGCAAAGTAGAGAAGAAAGAAATATTTTTTTGAAAAGCAGTTGGCAGAATGTTTTTTCATAATTTGGAGGAGGAAAAAAAATCGTGATGTAAGTAGAAAGTGAAAATGTCAAAATTTGCATGAGCTGGAGTTGCAGGTGAACCGCTCCATCATAACAAATGACCTTTAACTTTTCCCCCATGCAGGAGTTTCATGAAAGCCTCCACTCTCTGCTGCTGTGGCTGGCTCACGCAGAGAGCAGACGCTATGCAGTGGACATCAGCCACGCAGACACGAGTCTCACGGCGCTGCAACAACACAGCAACACGCTCACTGTAAGCAGAGAGTCGCGTTTGGTTAACCATTAAAAAAAAAAAAAAAAGAGTCCACTAGAAATAATTACCATTTTCGCTGCTTGTGATCGACAGGCTCTGCAGAAGGAGCTGCGGGAAAGGCAGACCCATCAGGCCTCCCTTCAGGCTCTGTGGTCTCAGCTCCAGCCTGAAGACGGGGCAGAGGACAGCGATGAGGCCCGGGAGAAACTCCACGTGACCGGCAGCAAGCTGAAGACGCTCCTGAAGCAGGTGGACGCGGACCTCAGCGCCCTGCAACAACGTCTGGTACAAGTTCAAAACATTTTCTATCTGCACCACTAAGAGCTGTCCTGAGATTTTACGGCATATTTATGGAAACATTTATTTATGTTCTAACACAGGACTGTGAATCTGCAACGGCTGAACAATGTCAAAATGTTTCTCAGGAGGCTGAACATCCAAAGAAAGGCTCCTGCACTCAAAGGCATGTAGTAGTACCGGCTAATAATAATAATAAATATTATATTTCACGTCTTCCTGTAATAAACATCATCAATGTGTCATGCAGAGAGAAGAGGGAATCCTCTCCCCCTCGATCCTTCTTCTACCGGGCCCTGCGTGCCGCCTTCCCCCTTCACCTCCTCCTGCTGCTCTTGCTCCTCCTGCCCTGTCTGATTCCCATGTCGGAGATCGACTCCAGCTGCACCGTGGCCAACAACTTCGCCCGCTCCTTCTACCCCATGTTACATTACACCAACGGCCCACCGCCCACCTGATTGTAATGCTCACAGGAAAATAGAAACTTTCTACACAATACAGAGAAACCAGTCACTCTTTGTCCTGCTTAATCTTCCAAAGTCCAAAATCTGTAAAGATTTGACCGCAGCTTAAATGTGGATATTCCCATAGAAATCCCTCCTCTGTCTATAAAAAAAACACCACATCATGCAAGTAAAACAGCTGATATTTTAGTCTAATAATGCAAAGTCTTGACGTCATCCAGGAAATCACTCACTGTAGCCACCACGAGACTGCCTACACAAACTTTAGGAGTCATAGATAAGGTGTAGACAGCAAGACGTAGCATATCAGATAAGATCGTTTTAATATTCCAGCACGAGCATCATCAGCAGACGAAGAGTCAGCAAATACATTTCCAGTGAAGTACAGTAACTGATCAGTCATTTCATTATCTTATCGAATAAGGTAACAAGTAAATAACATGAAAAAAACTGCATGTAATGAATAATTGGATCTAAAGATGATGAGGCCACAGTGGATTTTCACACTACAGTGAAGCCAGTGCAGAAGTGCCTTAAACCTGAATTCTTTCTAATGGTGGCAAAAAGCAGTCAGTTTATATAGAAGTGCATGAAAAAGTGACCTCGGTGATCTCGATGAGTTTCAAGTCATTGTTAAACAGCACGATGCTCATTTTGTACAGGAAAGGTCCCACTTGGCGTCACTGAGCGCGCATCGTCTTCTGCTTCCGAGCCCTTTTACCAATACGTGGTTACCACCTTCTTCTACATACGACCTGATTTTCATTGAACAAACTGCTTTCCTGTTTTTTTGTTTTTTTTTATCCAGCCAGTCATCGTGTTTGTGCTCGTTTATATTTCGGTTACTTCATGAACTCTTCACATTTCATTTTGTCTGTTTTCCTGCCTGCAAGACTGAACTTCACAGAAAACACTGAATGTATTTTATAAAGCTGAAAGTCCTTTTTTTTTTTTTTAAACACTTTTTTTAAATACTGAGATTTTTGTAGTTGTAATTTTGTCTTGAATAGACTGAGCAGACATTTCCACACTTCTCTTGCACTGTTGAAACACTGTAGATTTAGCATGATGCTTATGTACAGAATCTAATATAATGCTTATTTATAACTTCAAAAGGTGGATTTATAAGCCTCTTTTTTTCTTGTAGTAAACAATGACTGTTTTAAACAGACTGGCTTATTATTTGTTTTTTACCTGTCAGGTGGGCGTGGTGTGGCAGGCAGAGCAGAAGGCAAACTGAACTTAAATGGTGGCTTAATTGATGATAACTAGAAACACAGAGGAACAGCACTGTAACACAACTAAAGAAAGCAGGAACTGAGCCACACCTCCATGAGGGAGGATGCAATGGAGCACAGAGGGAAATGCAGACAATAAATACACAGGACATGACGAGGGATAACATGTCACAGCTGGACAGAATCACATAATGAAAACACAGGAAGCAAAATGAAATACACACACAGGGAACGCCGGACTGTCAAACTAAAACAGGAAGTAACCAAACCGGGACCAAGGCACGGGGAAGCAGACAAAGAGAAACACAGACTAGTCACAACACTGGGAATAAAATACAAAAACACAGGAGGCCAGGGGCATGACAAAAAGGCAAAACAGACACAAGAACAGAGCCGCAGGGGAGACCGGGACAAAGGGAACTAGGAAATCAAAATGTAAACCATAACGAATAACAAAGCCGGAAAATACGATGAATAATGAAAACCAAAACAAACTAGGACATAACAAAACTCAGTGAAAACAGAACTAACACAAAACACAGGGAACACGGCCCGGGACCACGACAATACGTGTGAACTGAAGAAACCAAGGATCAAAACCCTGGCTTTCCCATTAGTGGACCCACCCTTTGACCCCTGGCTGCCAAACAGAGGAAAAATACCAAAGCTTTGCTGGATCATAACACAGCTTTAAATGAAAAATTCTTTTAAAGCCCAGAAAGTTAATTAAATGTATTGCTCAGTTTCAACACTACCTTCTAAGAGGACCACTTACTGATTTTTGTTCCATTTACTTCACTCATCATGAGGTGTATTCAGTGTGAAGGGGGATCCTGTTCACCTTTCCGAATCCTGTATATAAGGCGATTGCCCATGTCTGAGCAGTGCCGATCAGATGCTGGTTTAATGAGGGGCCCTTTGGCAAAAGGATCATTGCAACAGGGTAACCTGCTGTGCTAAAAAAAAATTAGGGTTACAGAAATCTCAGGGGTAGTCTTAAGTTAATTCTTAATATTTAAATTTGTATCTTGACCATAAAGGTAAAAATACTATTTGTGCCAAAATCACCAATCAGGTCTTCTTTAGAGCTAAAAAAAAAAAACACAACTTCCTAAGATTTGAATTTTGCGAACTTCATATGTTTTACATTTCAAAATCAAAATCCAGCTAGTGACTGATCTGTACGACACTTGTATTCATTTTGTGGAGGGTGGGTAATCAATCAGAATTAAACTGTCAATCATTAGCATTCACCTCCCTTGATCATTTGCAAGCTGGTTAAACACAGTGCAGATTAGTGTTTGATAACTGACAAAAAAAAGACAAAGGGTCCTCTCACTTATTGTTTGAGTGGTTTATACATTCATCAAAAGTTTTCACCAGAAAGGAACAAGAAGTACCCGTGCACAGTGGTAAAACAGTTTGGTGACAAAAGGGTGATGAGAGGAAAAGCACAAGGTGTACAGAAGGACCGGTGAGTCCAGAGGTCCACAGGCCTGCGTCTGATGAACCCTGCAGTGATCCTGATTGTTGAAGCTGCATCATGTCACAAAGAGCAACTGTAGCGAGTTCAAAAGTACAAAAATGTTCTTTGAGTGCTGCGTCGGCACAAGAGCAACAGTGGTTATGATTCTCTACAGAAAACAAGTAAGGCATCTTCGACAGTAAAGCAAAGACGGGTGTGAGCAAGTAAAAGGCACCAGCTGGAAACAGCTGGATTTTTAAAAAAATTATTATTCAAATAACTGCATTTAACAGATAGCAGCATTCAGATGAGATTTTTTTTAAGTCTGCTTTTTAGCTAAAGGAGAAAAGTACCCACATTCACCACCAATTTAGCTTATGTTTAACCCAGATGAAACAACAGATGTGAGAGACGCTAACAAAGTAACAAAGTTTCTTTGTGCAAACGCTGCCTTTAATCACGCTGTTAAACAAAGAGATAAAGGGAACGCTCAATAATCACAGCAAAGTCAGTTAAACTGAGATTCAAATTTGGAAATCGTAGGTCACATCGTTAAAGTTATCGCGTTTAACAAGATTTTCAGAACACTTGACCTTGAGATTCCAACTTGTCCAAGATTTTTAGTAGATGCATCTACGATATATACTTGAAAATCCTAGGAGACGTCATTCTCGAATTACTGCGTTCACAAAGTTGAAAGTTGGGGTCACGACATTTCCCCATCAGCCTTTTTAGGCTGAGGGTAACCGGGGAGGGTAGTTAACCTTAACTGGGGGTTGTGTTGTTGAATTTCCAGTTTAATTGTTTGCACTTTCATTTGCAAAGCAGGTAATGGACTCACTGTGGTTTGTGCTTCTTCACTGGACAGATTGATATCCCTGAAGTTTAACTGTCTTTGTGTTATATGATGATGATGATCAAGTATTCCGTCATTTTTTGAGCACTGTATTTAAAGCAATGTACCGCAAATCCCGAGATCTAGTTTTGCCAAATCAAGTGACTCCCACATGAGGATGTAGAGTATGGTCTGTTTTTATGCATCATATTGCCCTGGGTTATCCAGACCATTCTATAGACTGCTGCATGGCTTTGGTCTCTGTTTGTTTTTTGTTTTTAAATCTAGCTCAGTTTTTAGAAAAGGTGACCAGAGTTAATTAATGTTCTCTGGTTATGAAAACGAGATAGAACTAGATGTGGGATATCATAACAGGTGTTTTACTGCATAGACCCAACAATAAACTGGTTAATTAACAATCATAATGACAATCTTTCGCTGAACCTCAAGTCCACATGTACAGAACAGCCGCCACCTAAGCATTAAAACATCCACACAAAGAAAGCCAAAGCACAAATTCAGATCTGTTGAAGAGAATATGCCAGTGAGAACTGTAAGTTTTCACAGTATAAGATTTCCATAACTCAGACTTTACCTCTGAGTTTTCTGCAGCAGACCCCTGGCTGCAGACCCCTGGCTGCAGACCCCTGGCTGCAGACCCCTGGCTGCAGACCCCTGGCTGTTTCTGGGAATCAGTTACACGCAGCTGCTTGTTACGCCTGCCGGGATGTTCCAGCAAACTGTACAAACTCTGATTAAATGCATGCTGTCATTAAAGAGTGATCAAATCAGTTCTGTTTTGTTTTTCTGCATGATTTCTGGTTTGCTGATTGGTTAATTTAATGGTCCCATTAATATTACAGCCATGTTTAAGTACAGTTCCCATTGGTTAAGTGACCAGTTTGGCAGTTTGTTCCTGTGTCTCTCTAGCTTTTTGATAATATGGTGGCAATATAGTGTGGTCTGTCTTCCACATGTCAAAGATTCACCAGTGGCAGATCGCAGAATCCAGCTCTCAATCTTTGCACATCATTTCTGTGAAGCACCTCATCAGTCCAATGAAAAAGTTTTGTGGAAAGCAATGAAAATTCATTTGCATCTGAATTCTGATCCGACTACTGGGGTTCACCTCCGGCTCTCGCGCTGCTGGGAGTCCAGGTATTGGAGGGGCCGCTTCCAGAGCTGTGTGGCTGAGCAGGAGCCTCGCTCTGATCCTTGGAGTCCTGCTGAGGAGAGTGGTGAGGCAGGCGGGAGCTGTGCACGATGTGGGCATCCAGCATCTCCAGCAACAGGTCGTACAGAGGCACCATGTTCTTCATTTTCATGCACTGGAGGTGGTCCATGCCTTTGTTACTGCACATTTGGAACAACGTTGGACAAGCAGTTAATCTAATGACTTTTGATGAGGAAAGTTTGATTAGACTGATGTACTTCATAACACTGCAGGGCTTTCGATGAAAGATGGGCTATAAAACGAATATTTCAAGAACTCTTTTTAAACAGTTAATATTCAGGCATTAATGGCACGATGTGACGTCCCGTTACCTGACATGGCGGATATGTGAAAGCAGCATGAGCAGGTGGGCGAGGCGGGTGTACTGCTGACGGAAGGTGAGGCCGCTTTTGCCGATGGCCCACACCAGAGCGTCCGTCACGGCGTCCAGGAGGCGCAGCAGCTTGGAGCGGCTCTGCAGGTCCTCGCTGCCGTCTGAGGAGCTGAGGCACATGTCTGACAACGCAAACAAAGAATTACACTTTAGCACACTTTGAGTGGGTCTGCACAGTCTTCTCCTTGTCCTCTGCCCTCTACCTTTAATCTGATTACTGCTTCCCTCTTTATTCAGTCATTTTCAAACCTTATCAGGATATTAAAATAGGAGTTTAATTGTGAAAGTTCTCATTAAAATAAATAAAACATTGAAACATTTCTAACAGAAATAATTGTGGGAAGGAGGAGTTTATCAGAAGTGCATTAACCTTTTGTAAACTGTGCAAAAGCAGTAATTGGATTTTTCATGTAGATATTTTGACTCGGCCACAGTAGCAAAAGAACAGACGGTACCGATGACATTAAGTCAGAGAGCCAGCATGTGCACCAGGACCCTGAGACTAAAGCCGCTAAATGGAATTCAACCATCATTTATTTACAGGGTGCATGAAAAAAAAAATGCACACAAAAGATTTATTTCCCTCAAAGGAAAAATAACCAGGGTTGGAAATTAAAATATTTGTCAAGTGGGGTTTTATTTACTCAAGCATAAAATACAACAGCCAGAAGCTTCTGCTAAAGTCATAGGAACTCTTTGCCTCAAATATACATGCAGGTGCTTACGCATGTAGTTCTCCCCCAAAGGCCCATTATGAGCCTGTTCTTTTCCTGCTGCGAAACATTTGGTCACCCCTGCTAAAAACTAAGCTAGATTTATTATATATATATATATATATATATATATATAAATAAATAAAAGACCATTGCCATGCAATATAATAAAAATAGAGGTTGTACCAACGTTTAGATAAGCGAGGGCAATATGATGCATAAAAACAGACTATACTCTATATGCTCATGTGTAAGGGAGTCACTTGATTTGTTAAAACTAGATCAGATTGTTGTATATTTCTTTAAATACTTGCTCAAAAATGCCAAATGCACAATTTGTACACAAGGAGAGCGTCTCTCAGATGGTGCCATGTTTGTACAAACTGGGCTGCCAGACACGCCCCGTCTCCTTCTCTAAGGAGTATTTTTCATTTAGAGGTCATTAAATTCTTCTAAATTTAACATTTGTCAGTTTCTAGTTAGAATCTATCTCTGCTTTTTTATCTCTGACAGTAGAAAGACAGTCTTCCAACTCAAAGTCTGTTTTTGAAACATTTTGATCTACTCTGCATTTTGTCAGCAGGCTCAGCAGCTGACACGTCTTTTGAAGTTATTTGATAGGGAAAAAAAAAAAAGATTATTATACTCAAATACACACTGATCAGTGTGTAACTGTATCTTCCATCAAACTGATGCATTTTCATAAACTTAGAATTAAATCCATTAAAGTTCATAGGAGTGGGCGCCAGTTTGTGGAAGCTGCGATGATGCCCCACAATCTTAAATCCAGTAACTGAGAAGGACATCACTGTTCCGCCTAATCACATTTTAAGTACGTGACTAGACACCGGCCACACACGTAAGTTACCTTTAATTAAAGATCACAAAAAGCTCTTTCAAACGATAACACCATTTCTCATCATGCTGATGGCTGAAGGTCCGCCACAGCCGCGCTTCGACTTTGACACTGCAGTGACGCGTTGGGGTGCAGCGAAGAATCACCGTGTGAACTAAAAGACTGGAGTATCTAGAGCCACATACGCGTAATAAAGAAAACGACTTGATTATTTACATTTCAATTACTCCAAAATGCTCCCAAATTTCACCATTTTTGCCTCAAAATTGCTAAATTTTTATGGGCCCCAACTTGCAACCTTTCACAAGGTTTTACAGCCTCCTCCTGAGTGAATAGACGTGGACACCCGGCATGTTGACAACTGAGGTAAACAGCAGCCAGCCTGCACTCACTACAGACAAACGGCAGCCAGAGTTGTTTGTCCTACAGTGGCCACCGTAGCTAGAGTTACGCACTTGAATTGGGAGAAAACAGAATTTAGTTGATTGCAATCTGCAATCGAGCAGTAAGATTTTACGCACTGTACCTTTAAGACTACCTGTTAGACAAAAACAAACAAACAAAAAAAAAAACAAACACACACACTCTACCCCACATTGAGTTTGTTGGAAACTAGTCACCTAAATGCACCTGACACAAGTAATCACATGTGGCTTTCTTCTACATGACTGCACGTGATGCTTTCAATAAAATAAAAAAAAAGTGAGAACATGAGCGAGACATTCTGATCAACACCTTAGGATTAAAAACCTTTTAGTCAGTTCTGACTCTCTCTGTAAAATAAACAGTAATATTTATTTAACGCCTCAATTTTTTTGTTTGTTTTTTTTATTCTGAGGCTTAAGGGTTAAACAGCTGTTTGGTCGGACAAGACTCTGACTTCACTTGTGGAAGCAATTAAAAAGAAGACATTAATGATCTCACCAGAGAGGCCCTGACCACCTGCTGCTCTGAGTCCTCACAGCAGAGACTCAAACTATACACAGTGTTCCCAATGGGGGATTTTATTGGGCTTATAGCTTTGCTTACCATGTGCAGGCTCACACGCTAAGACACCAATCTAACACCCCACTGTGGGTTCACATTCTGGAGACAAATACAGTCTCAGTCTCACATAAGCACATGCAGTACATCACACACGGAGAGGACCTGATGTCCGCCCACACTCGTGAACACACCAACATGCTCACTCACTGGCGTTGAGGAGGATCATGGCCTTGAGGCAGACGAACTCCTCCCTCTGCAGCTTGAGCTCTCTCACCCTGGTTGTGGCAGCTATCAGCATGTCAAAGATCTCCACAAAGCCTTGAACGCAGCTCCCCTCTTCTCTAGAAAGACAAACAGGGCCAGTTATTTAATCACACCCTCCTCTTGATTTTTACCTACCTAAATTAGTCAGACACAGCACAGATATAACTCCCACCAAGATGTAACGGATGCTTTGACATGTGGCAGCTGATGTAACTCTAAAGAAGAACAAGAAACTTTATAAAAGAGGCAAGTTAGTGCATTAACTTTATCGACATCCCTCAGTTAGCAGAAAAGACCCACAAAAAAATAGAACAGGTTTTAGCCTGCTGCTAGGTGGCTGCTAGCCTCCAGATATTATGACCTGATAATAGCTGATGTAACTAAGAGTAACTAAGAACCTTTGGGAGCCTGAGAGGCGACTGTGTGCCAAATTTGGTTGCTCAATTCCAGATAGTCCAGGAGGAGTTCACAGACACAGAAACAAACACACACACACAGATTCTGTGTATTATAGTGTGATATGCTGGGAGCCACTAATAACTGTAGGCATTCCTCCATTTATAAGCAAGCTCCTCTAATCATGCTCGTGAAAGGAGGTTTCGGCGGTGGTACCTGCTCAGGCTGAGGTCAGGGCAGAAGATGAGTTTCCCTGGATGGTCCACTGACCTCCACATCAGTCCGATCATCAGCACCTCCAGCCAGCAGCACTCCAAGAGATGGACCTGGTCTACAAGACTAAGCTCGACAAACCCTGAGGAAAGGCACAACTGTGAGCAGATGAAGCATATCACAGAAACCAGAGTTTTTTGGTAACGCACTTTGTTCAGCCTTGAGGGAGTGTAAAGAGTAGATAAGCAGCAGCATGAGGTCATAATGAAAAACAGGACGTAAACAAGCATTTTTCCCTCCTAATTGTCTGTAAATGCAAAAAAAACAGAAAGCTGAAATAAAAATATCCAAACAATAAATTCTCAATAGTTAAAATACACAAACAGCAGAGAGGTTTCTCAAAAAACAGCAATATCCACCTTTTTACAGGCAGTGCCATTAGGAGTAATTTGAGACTTGACACTGATTAAAGAACCAGCAGAACCAAAAAAAAAAAAAAAAACACCATCTGAGCAAACAAGTTAGAAAATGTTGCATTTTAGTGTGTGCTTTCTAAAATATGCTGATTGTGAGGAACCCGTTAACATGTTTTCTGAGTTGATCAAAACTGTCATGCACTGTTTACAGAATTACAATTAAGTAATTATCTGCTCGTTTACAAATATTTAATTCCAGATAATTTTAGTAATGTCACTGTGCTGAAGCCAGCAGTGAAAGCAGCTTAGGTTCTTGATGTGAATTCCTCTGTATGCAGGCAGCACATCTGCAACAGACGGCAACAGATTGTTTCCAGTTTTTACTCATTTATCCAAGTTAATAATAATAACTGATAGCAGACCGTCTTATTGCAGTTTTGTCACCATGTTCATGCACCAAAGTTGCTTTTTTTAGATGGCGACAAGATTGCAAGCGTCACAATAATTTTGGTCATGCTGCAGTCTCCAAGCACTGTTTTCCTTAGTGCAACTATAGCATACGATTCAGAATCTGGCCAAAATTTCACAGATTTGAAACAGAAATTCTTCTACGATTAGTAGCTGCTGCAGGATGGCAGTTTAACAGCAGAACACGACAGTCTCCTATTGCAAAGAGATGGCGCAGGTGAGTCTTGCTCGTCGGTGCAGACTCACTCGGATTGTGTGCAATATGATGACTGCATTTGTTTGCGTTTATAGATTTGATGGCGATCGTTTGCAACACTTGGCCAGTCTGTCAGAGTGACGGCAGTCAGTCAGCCAGCTGGTTGCTGCATGTGTAAAAATTCAATGCAATGACTGATTTTTCCTTATAGCAAGGAGGTTGCTGTCCTAGTTTTACTCCACTGTAACTGAGCCATTAGGTTAACAGATTCCTGCAGTCAATGCCAAGTTGTGATTCTACCATCTGCAGCTACATCAGTAATGAAATTCAGAGCAGACTGCTTATTCCCATGAACAGTTTTTGTTATCTCAGTGCATCCTCAGATTTCTTTTATTGGCTGACTGGAGTGGAAACAGACGTCCTCAGCTGTTGCAGCGGTACCATAAGCTTTCTGTCAGCTTTGATCAGAACTGTCACTCTGAACGTCTTTTGCAAAACTCAGAACAGTCATGTCAGATTCAAAGTCACAGAGATCATTTCCCCCTATTCTCAAGTTCAATATGAACACCTGCACTACTGCCACAAAACAACGCATAGATAGGTGTACATATGCTCCTGATGAAGTGCTCAGTGCTAACTTCTGAATTTAGCTTTAATTGGCTGAAGTCACCACATGCTGCAAACAGAATTAATCAACAAGGTTAGTAAATGTACAGAAATCCACGCTCTGTGATACATCGTTATGTCACAGCTCATTACCAGACTCCAATTCCGACGCTGGTACTCGGTTTCACGGGCTCACACGCCAAATAAAGCAGAGACAAATGGCTGTTTTGAGACAGCGAAATGTTCTGCAAGAAGGAGAAAATACGCAGCTCTGACATCATTAAAGCGATTTTATACTGATGCTGTAGACACACGCTTTGTATGATCTTAAACTAATCACATTTCCCACCTAAAAACAGCGAATACAGGAATATTCTGAAGTTTGGGCACTTTGAAATGCTCTTGTTTTATAAAGAAAAGCTTGTTTATTAAATGCTGCAAAGTTACATTCATAATTCATTTACCTTTGTTAATGAAACATCTACAAACATCTACAGCTACAAAGTGTCTGTATATGAAATACGGTGCTATTGCGAAAAGATGATGAGCTTAGTTTAAAAAAAAAACTAAAAAAAAGAACTAGAGAGAAAGGAAATGATCATCAACACTTGTAAAAAGTAATATTATGCATTTTGTCTTAAGTTCAGGGAGAAGTTGGGCTGTCATAATAGATTTTCTTTTCTTTTTTAAATATTGTTGTAAGAATTATTATTTCATGGCAACTGTATTATTGTGATACATACCTACCAGTCATTTTGTTCTATACACCTGCTGAAATGTTTGTTAATGCAAACATCTTATCAGCCAGTAACACGGCAGCAACTCGGTACATTTAGCCATGTAGACATGGTCAAGTTGACCTGCTGAGGTTCAAACTGAGCATCAGAATGGGGAAGAAAGGTGATTTAAGTGACTTTGAATTTGAAACCGTTGTTGGTGCCAGACAGGCTGGTCTGAGTATTTCAGAAACTGCTGATCTACTGGGATTTTTCACACAACTATCTCCACGGTTTACAGGAAATGGTCTAAAAAAGAGAAAATATCCAGTGAGTCGCAGCTCTCTGAGTGTAAATGCCTTGTTGATATCAGAGCAGAATTGTGGGCAGATTGTAACTGACAGGAAGGCAACAGTAACTCAAATAACCACCCGTTACAACCCAAGTATGCAGAAAAGTCTCTCTGAACGCACAATATGTCAAACCTTAAAACAGATGGGCTACGAGCAGCAGAAGACCACAACTATACCGCACTAACTATACGGTCTTCTGATGGCTGCTTGCAGCAAGAGAGCACAAAGCTCAACTCAAACTGGTTTTTTTAACATGACAATGAACACTGCACTCAGATGGTCTCCACAGTCACCAGATCCACCTCCACTAAAGCGCCTCTGAGATATGGTGGAACAGGAGAGTCAAATCATGGGCGAATCTGCAGAAACTGCCCCTCTCCCCAAAGAGCCAATCAGACTCTGGGAACCATAGGAGCCAATCATATTGATATCCCCTCAAAATTACAATATGAAGTGTCCCTTTTCTTCTCAAGTCTATGGGATTTGTTTAATTGTTCTTGTGACCAAAGACTTATTGGTGTCAGCACTCTAGACCGAGCCATTAATGCACACTGCCATGTAACTTTGCACATGTACAGTAGAAGAAAATCTGCAGCTAAAATGATTTTTAAACCTTATTTTGGACCAAAATCACCAAACTGAATGTTTGGTTTTTTTGTTTGATTAGATTTGACTGGTGATTCTATACATGCATTTCCCCCCAACTGATCACTGAAATTGCAGTTACGATTCTCCAAATTGATTTAAGTTTTTTATTACAAGCATTACAAGAAGGCTGCCGAGTGGCACGACTTGTTTGTAGTTCATAACAACTGAATCAAGTACGTTCAGCAAACTTTCCCTATTTAAAATCATGCTAGAGCAACTGAAATAATTTTTAGATATAAATGTTTCTAATTTTTTTATTTAATTTTTTTTTATGCACACCTGGAATCTTCTTGGCCCAGCTGATCATGTGAACCAGCTCCTTATCAGCGAGGTTGGTGAGCAGCATCATAACGCTTGCTTCGGTCAGCGGACTCCTCATGTCCTTCATGAGGTGGATCTCTGGCGGCTCTGCCTCCAATATCCGCTCAATCAGCTGCTCTGGGGTCAGTGCAGGTTGCTGGGGCTCATTTAATGAACCCTCAGCTGGTCCACCCTTTGGTTTGGTTGTTTTATTCTGTGAGGACAGTCGGGTTACTCGCCTTGCCTGCGAGTTCCTGTAGTTTCCACGCTCTTTTCGAATACCTGGCAGAAACACAGCAAGCGTTCATTTACGGCAGACTTTGTTCCAGACTGTCCATATCTGTGGAATGTTGCTACTGTTTTCTATATATGCTTGCAAGGTTTTTAAGTCTCCTCTGTGGATTTAACACAACAACAGGAAAAAAAAAAAAAAAGGCAAGCAGCAAGTTCATCAGTAAATGACAAAAATCAATGGACAGGCTAGTAGGATCTGGCACTGTGTAGTTCCTTCTTGGAAAAATAAAATTTTTGGATAAACTGAAATTTACGTTTAGGTTGCAGCAATCCCGTCTACTTCAAACAGATGTTGATTAGATTCCTTTTACATGGGAATGATTAAAAAGGGCCACTAATGGCTTTTAGAGTCAGATCACATTTCTCATATGGAGGAAAAACTCTGGAACCACATAAAAGTGTAGTGAATGAACGACACTGTGATTAAACTTGATGTCTCACCAGAACCTGATCTGTGTACGTCTCATAGTAACTGACCATTAATACAACATATCCCTGCATCAGTGGATACCCATTTCATCTTCTTGAGTTTAATGGCAAAGTTTTAACAGAAATACTAAAAATACTATTACAACATTAATCCCGCATAGACCCCAGTTTTTCATCAAAAGTACTGATAACACAATAGCAGTGAAGATGGTTTAACACATGCACACACGCACACACACACACACACACACACACACACACACAGAGTGGAGTGAAAAAGCTTTTTCTAGCGTCTAAAACAGCAGCGCTGTGAACAGTTCATTTTAACAGAACCTGTGTTTTTTTCTATTTTGAATATTTATTATTGCTCATTTATGATAAAAGTATTTCTTATCCAATTACTCAATTCGATGGAATAATCTATAGAATACTCGATTACTAAAATTATAATTACTAAAAGCTGCAGCCCTAATCACATGATCAGGCTATTTAAGTAACGATCAGAAGAGCATGTTGTAAAATGAGAGGCCGCCTGGTTACAGTTTAATCCAGAAAAAGAAAATGAATACGGTTTGATGGAAACTAAATATTATGAAAATTATTATATATAATCACACTAACCACATTTGGTCATGCCAACTTCATAGCATTTGCGAAGCCGACATGCCTGGCAGCTCTTACGACGGTTCTTGTCTATAGTGCACTGATTGGTCGCTGGGCAGATGTAGTCATTGTGTCCTAAATGAGAGAGAAAAATGGAGACAAAATTAGAGGGGTGGAGGGTCATGAATATATTAAATACACTGCGAGAAGTAACTATGAAAAGTTATATCCCTGCACAACACACGGGCAGTCTGAGCATTTCCAACTTGTGTAACCTGCAAAATGATGCAAAAGAGCACTGATGGAAGCAGTCTTCTCACTCTCTATACTGTGGTCACTTTGCTCACAAAGGCTTAGTCTGCACATGCAAATGTCAGACAAGAACAACTCAAAATACACCAATTAAACATTTATAATAAAGTGTTAAAAATCAGAGTGCAGCTGCAGGACTCTGTGCATTTTGTACTGATGGCAGCTCTAGTGAGAGTTTTCAACAAAGAACCAAAACAAACAAAAAAAAAACCCCTTTAGTCACATAAAGCCGTGCTTTCAGATAAACGGAAGCAGCAATGCAGTGTGTTCACCGTCTACGTTTAGTTTTACACGCTATGATTTGGTAAACAGACCTAAATGCACAGCAAAGGTTTAATGGTTTGTACTAGTTTTGACTGCATTTGCTCAAAAGCCAAAGTATTGCGCAACACAAGACAATGTCACGATGGTGCTAAATTAAAGCTTAAACAACAGACAAGTTTTTAGCTTCAACTTATCATTATGAAGTAAATTTTGATCATAAAGTTAATGGCTTGACACCACACCATGTAGAACTGTTCCAGGGAAGCCACTGACTCGGAAATTCTGTCTGCCAACAAGTACAAGAAGCCCTGGAAAACTGGAGGTTCAACTGCACAGTCAAAAGAGGGTGGTGCCTTTCTGTCCAGATAGGTGTCAGCAGCATCCTCCAGGTAACAACCAGAGGAACCAGAGTGGAAATACAGGCAGGAGAAATGCTACTGTGGCTTTGCAGGAAACAGCTGAGAGCCGACTACTGGATAAATCTAAAGTGAAAAAGGAGGTCCTGGAGGACTGTTTAGGAAAATGACGTTTTGGATGGATAGACAAGACCATCACAGAACACATGAAAGTCAGTGAAACTGTGTTGTGGTGAATGCCAGCGTGAGACGACTCTGGATGTCACAAATTTATACTTGAACATGGAACTAATATAATTAATATTTAGCAGAGGACTAAAAAGAGCAGATTTAGTCCAGAAATATTAAAGAAAAGCACGAGAATTATAGTGACCACATGTGTTTTGTTTAGATGGTCAAAACATCCACTACCAGAGCCATGAGGTGCAGCGGTGGGGAACCCCAGCCATCAGACTGGAGTCAGGAGGAGGACATCAGAACATTTACTTGTGTCGAGCTGTGTGCAGACCTGCTAGTACTGCACATACTGTGAGAAAGTAAATGCCAACCATTTAAATAGGAACATCTAGAAATCAGCAGCAAGGTCTAGGGTAGGAGGTTAGTCAGTCAGGGATAAATATTTGGGTGGGAACATGCACGAGCAGGAACACTGGGAAATGAACAAGGAGTCTTGGGGTTATTAATATTAATATTAATGCACTGAGCATTTCTCATTCACTCACCTCTTTTCACTCTGTGTGTTTATACACCACTCTCCATTTAATCATTAGTTATTATTAATCTCTGGCTCTCTTCCACAGCGTGTCTTTGGTCCCGTCTCCCTCCCCTCACCCCCAACCAGTCACGGCAGATGACCGCCCCTCCCCGTTTCTGCTGGAGGTTTCTTCCTGTTAAAACTGAGTTTTTCCTTTCCACTGTCCACAAGTGCTTTGCTCATAGGGGGCTGTTTTGATTGTTGGATTTTCTCTGTAGTTATTGTAGGGTCTTTACCTTACAATATAAAGTGCCTTGAGGCAACTGCTTGTTGTGATTTGGCGCTATGCGCTATGTTGACATGTTTAACCAGATTAAATACAATTTAGATCCAACAGCTGGTGAAATACTTCAATCTAGATCAAAGTGGTTGACAACTTGACAAAAAAAAAAAAAAGTGTAAAAATGTGATAGAAGGTCGATTAAAACATGTTAAAAACAGCTGAATACAAGCGAAGACCTTGTATGTTTTGTGTCTAACCTTGGATGCTCCTCTTGAAGAAGGCTTTACACCCTTCACATGACCAGACTCCATAGTGATAGCCTGAAGCATAGTCATGGCACACGGCACAGTAGTGGAGGTCTGCCTTTCCACCTGATGTCACCACGCCCTCCTCGCTCTCCTGGGAATGCCTCCTCACGCTCTTGCTAACAGACAGTTTTGAGTCATGATTTCTTCCCGAGACAAAAACATGTAGATTAAGTTTGCAAAACAGTTGATTAAATGTACTTAACACATCATTACATCACTAGTATGTTTACAGATTATTATTTTTGGCTTGATGTAGCCCTTGTTGTCTTGTTATAGCCTTTGTTGCAAAAGAAAAAAAACAGCATGATTTGGAAAGACAAAAAAAGTTACAAAAAAACTACAATAACACATTTAATATTCATAAAATAATCGTCAGCTAGCCTACTACTGATTAAATAGCAGAGCAGAGTCAGAGAGTGTTGCCCCATCCTACCTAGCTGTTATAACACTGTCCCACGGAGGCTGGACTGGCTGGCCTTGCTGAGGTCGGCTCTGGGGGCAGTGCAGCGTAATGGGCGCCCCCACGCGGCCGTGGCTGGGCCAAAACAAAGAGGCGCTTAGTGACTGATGGACAGAGGGACAGTCTGAAATGCTGGGACCAGCATAACTAAAGATAGTTGGACTGTAAAAAGGTATGGTGGGGAAGTCATGGCCAAGGTCAGTATATGGCGAATGGATGCAGACCGGCTGGCTCGTTTCATGGGACAGACCAGGAGAAGAGGAGCTGAGGATCGGGGAGAGAGGATGACTACCAGCTCGACTGGAGTCCACCTCCTGGAGCTGCAGCAGTTTCTCGGAGGAGGCGGCGGCCATCATGACAGCAAACGCTTGTAACAGTATCAGTTGAATTACTACATCACCGACAACTGAAAAGTAGAACAGAAAAACAACGGCGATAGCAGATCTTCCTCCACAGGCCAGAAGAGATTCACAGCTCATATGGTGCACCGTCAATTGTCAAACGGTTTTTACTTGGTTTTGATTCTGCTCTGTGTAACTGAATGTCCTCGTGAAACAGTCCAGAAGATGGAGATAACAGGAAGGGAGTCTAAGACAGGGAAGGGAGGGATGTTCAGTACTCCGTCTCAGTCCTGCCATGAGTTTCTCATCATTAAAAAGCAGCAGAACTTTCCACCTGGACAAGAAAGAAAAAGGAATAGGTTGATCGTCTACAATAAGGAATGCTGTAAGAAATTCATATTTCAGGTAGAATCACTTGTTCATTTGACCAAACCTTCATTCTTAGCTCATCTGAGAATGACAGAGTATAGTCAGTTTATAGAAAACAGGGATAAAGTCGATTCAAAAGAACTACTCATATTTCTTTCCCACCCCAGCTCTTAAAATAAAGAGAAGGTACTGACACATTCCCAAGACCGCCTCGGTCTCCTTCTTTCCTCACTCCTTGGTCCAACACACCGCATGTACAGTAGGAGGCTCTCAGGTGGCATTCTAGTCAGATGCCTGAACTACCACAGCTGGCGCTACACTGAACCCCTCACCCTCTCTCTAAGAGTGAGCCCACACACCTTTCAGTGGCAGCTTATTTCTGCCACCTATATTGCAGCTGCATTTCTTTTCCATAGCGCAGTGGTTAAAACGCTCACCGAACAAGCAAAATATCCCCAGTTCAATAACTGGAGGGGACACGCATCCTTTTGGGGTTGCCAAAAAGTGACCCGTTTGGTGGCCCCTCCTAAATAATACTAAAAGTAGCTTCATTTTAGGTTTATTCATGCTCTGTGGACAGAAACAGCTGGAAGATCAATAAATGCAGTGCGTGTGTGTGTGTGTGTGTGTGCGCAGTCACAGATGCAGACAGTAAATAACCGCAGTGCAGCCTAAGGACATGTTGGTTTACTCTTACGACATCTAATGAGGCAAATCCAGCAGTTAATCATTCCTGGGTGGCAGGAGTCTGTCTTCAGTCAAAGTTGGTACACAGTGTCTCTACCTTTGTGGCATAAAGCCCACTCCTGTAAGTCATTACTTATCCAGAAAAAAAAAAAAGAGTCCATTAATCTTAACAAATATCAGAGAAAAGAACAAATCTGTAGCAATAGTTGGAGGCTTACGCTGCAAGTAAAATGAGCACTGCTAAAGAAATGACAGTAACTGAAGTCACAAAGCTGCAACTATCATGAATGGCCATTAATTATTTTAGAGATTTTGAAAGAAGTCAGGGTGAAGCTGCTCTTACAGCTGTGAAAACATCCTGAGAAATAAAGCCAGAAAAAACAATAATATTTTCAGGTCTTCTTTTAAAGACCAAGGAATTTTATAAAGAAATGAAGGCGATGACCTCTGCTGTGGAGGATTTGCAAAATAAAATTACAGAAAAAAACTTTCTGATGCCACCTTTCACTTCACTAAAGAGATGTGGATACATTAGAGGCCAGTGGGCACTGAAAGATGAACAATGTACATAAACATATTATAAATTATTATAATTATTATAAACAATAACATTTGTCTCTCTAGATTTAACCTCAAGTTACTAAAATTATTTTCAAGATGATCAGTTTTCAGGACTATAGACAAGGTTCTTATTCAAAGAGTACAAGAAAAAGCTTAAAAAAAAAAAGATTAGAAAACTTCAAACGAGACAGTTTGTGAGACAACCCCAAACCCAAAAACAATCATGTTTACACTTTACTGCCAAAAATATTTGCTTGTCTGCCTTCACACACATATGAACTTGAGTGACATCATATTCTTATGTCATAGGGTTTAATATCATGTCGCTCCACCGTTTGAAGCATTAAAGTTCCGTTCACTGGAACTTAGGGGCCGAGCCAAGTTCCTAAAAAACAAGCCCACACCGTAATCCTCCCTCCACCAAACTTGCAGGCCGACAAGTACCGTTCTCCTGGCAGCCACCAAACCCAGACTCATCCATCGGATTGCCAGACAGATTTGTCATTCAGAGAACACGTCTCCACTGACAGCGTGCTTTACACTACTGCATCTGATGCTTTGCTTGGATGCAGCTGCTTGGTCATGGAAGCCCATTCCATGAAGCTCTCTACACACTGTTCTTTAGCCAATCTGAAGGCCACATGAAGTTTGGAGGTCTGTATCAATTGATGCAGAAAGTTGGTGACCTCTGCACACTATGCGCCTCAGCATTCACTGACCTTACGTGGCTTACCACTTCATGGCTGAGTTGCTGTCGTTCCCAATCACTTCCACTTTGACATAATACTATTAACAGTTGACTATGGAATATTTAGTAGTAAAAAAAATTAAAAAGGTACAGTGTGCAGATTTTGGTCAACTGAATTCTGTGTTGTTTCCCCTCCCAATTAAAGTGCATAACCCTAGCTATGGTGGCCACTGTAGGACAAACAACTCTGTCAGCTGTTCATCTGTAGTAAATGTAAGTTGTTAGTCCGATGTTTACCTCAGCTGGTGTGTACTTTCATTTACTCTGGAGAAGGCTGTAAAAATTTGTGAAAAGAGTCCGATATGAGTCGATGAGTTTTAAAACATTAGCTGGCATAATGTTAGCTTATAACCAGCTGTTGTTGTTTAACTGGCTCGCTGTCCGGAGACGGGAGGGTCGCATGTCTAATCTGCTGACAATAATTAATCGCAACAATATCAGGAATAAATAAGGACGTTTATGCACTTTTCTGTGTGTAACAGCCCTGACTTTAGTTCAGGAGGTGAGGCTTGAGGAGGAATAGAATGAAGTGGAAATGAGGGAAGAGAGCGTGAAGTGGAGGAGGAGAAAGACATAGTGAGAAAGAAATGACAAAAATATGCACGTGCAAAATGTTAATCTTAAATGGCCATAACTAGTTTGAAAGCACTATTTATGATCTTTAAATTAAAAGTATCTTATAAGGTGTACTACATATGTGGCCGGTCTCGAGCAACATACATAAAGCGCGATTAGGCAGAACGGCGACGTCCAGCTTGGCCACTGTGTTTAAACCGGCCAGGCAACACTGCAGCTTCCAAAAAAAAATAATAACAATAATGGTGCTCACTCCTATGTATGCATTTTGAATAGATTAATTCTAACATCAGGAGCACACGCAGGAAATGGCCTGGGGCAGACTTGAACCTGGACCCTTACAGCAGCCGTTCGGCATATTGGTAACATGCACTAACTGGCAAATTATACTGGCGCTCAAAGGATGGTGTTTAATGGTACGGTTTCTCTTCAATTTAAAACCGTTTTAATCAATATTTTTCAACAAAAGGGTCAAATTACATCATGATAAACTCCTAAGAATTATCCTCAGAGTCTGCAGTTCAGGTTATGTTCAACATGATCTTGACATTTTTGATTCATCACCACTTCTCACATTAATGCTGCTGACAGACACAGGGAGTGTTTTCCAGTCGAAAAGCTTGAAAAATCCACCAAACTGCAAACAGATAAATCACGTTACTCTAAACACATAAGCAAATAAATGCTAAAACTTTACCTTCTCCAGTGAACGTGTAAATAAGAAACCGATGCAGAGCATATTAATGTATTTGTTCTCTCAGCTTGTTTCCGCTGCCCCCAGGTGTCCAAAAAAAAAAAAAAATGAATTGGTGAATTTGTGGCTGAAACCTAATTTGCATTTTTATAAATGCAAGACTGTGCCGTACGCACTTTAAGGATATTCACAGATGTCTAGTGTAACTGAGCCACGCACATGTTTATTTGCTCCAAATTTGCCTTGAAATACAAAGAACAGCAGCAGCAAGGTTCACCGAATACTGGCTGAATTTTTATAAAAAATATCTGGTTTGACAAAGTACCTGCTCTTTAACCGATCACAGGCAACACATTCTTCTATAGGTTTATCATTGTTCCCTGACAATCTGCACCGACTGAATGACAGAAAATAGAAAACTTCAAGCGATTTTTTGAGGTTTAATTGCACCAGCGCATCTGTTTCTCTTTAATATGTGGGGAACGATTTATGATTTAAAGTATCCACTGGATAACAAGTTGTCATCTTCAACTAGTCTCTCAGAGTTTCCAGTGACCTTGTGTCTATAGATGGTTATTGTTCCTCCTAAAACAGATGAGTCACATTAAAAGATTGCGGCAAGGTTTTTCTTCTTTAATTACCATTTGTGGCTAAAAGCAGATGTGGAAGAGTTTTTGTTTCCTTTGAAGCTTTGACCTTGCGTTCAGACTTCCTCATCATTACACACTCTAGGAGCTTATTGTGGGAGAAAACCTCCCTGCGCATCCTGCAGCTACTAATATCAGCTCACACAGTTATAAAGGCTTTAAATGTAAAGTCAAGCAGTTGGAAAATGTTACTAAAGGACCCTTATCACCAGTTCTGTGTCTCCAACTAATTCTGTTATAGGATGAGAAAGCAGCAGCGACAAAAAGCGTTGCATTGAGAGAGAAAAAAGGGGGGACTAATATTTTAAGGTTCTTTGTCGAGTGGTGGAACAGATTAAGTGCCAGCTGTAAAACCCCACTTTCATGTCTGTGGGCTTAAAAACCCTTCTGATAGTGTGCTTTTTGTGTCAGTGCTCTAAAGGGCAGAGAAAAAAAAAAAACATCCTCTAGGAAAATGCATTTTTATTTCATCAGGTCCATCTGAAGCAACTATAATGGGAGCTTGTTTCCGCCACTGATTTATTTATTTTTTTTTGCCATCAATAACTCGACATTTCCATTCAGGTATCTCAAAATTTTGAAAAAAAAATTTTCCCTCAAAATTTTGAGTTACCTCTGCCATTCAGAAAGCTCCTACTCGATTTTGAGTGTGCATACATTTCTGCCATCTCCCTCCCTGTAACACAAACATTTATGGAAGTTTTTTTCTCAGAATTTTGACTTAATAACTTGAAACTGAGTTATTTTCTCTAAATTTCGATTTAACCGACTTAAAAAATTGCCATCCGTAAGTCAAAGTTTCAAGTTAATAAGTCGAAATTTCAAGTTATGGATGGCAATTTTTTTTTCCCCAGTGGTGGAAACAAGATTGTCACACATTCGCTGCAGTACTTTGGATAACGGTCCTGTTGCATGACTGCAGCAACAGCCAAGCTTTAGCTGTTGGACAAATGGCCTCACATTTGACTCTAGAACACTTTGTTATACAGAGGCGATCGTGGCTGATTCACTGACTGCAAGGTGCCGACAAGCCCGAATCATCATCCCTCCACCACCGTGCTGACAGTTGGTATGAGGTGTTTGTGCTGATTTGATGTATTTGGTTTTCAGCAAACATCTGCGCTTTGGTTTCCTCTGGACATTGTTCCAGATGTTTTATGGTTTGTTCAGATGCAACTTTGCAAAGCTAAGCCGTGCTACCATGTTCTTTTTAGAAAGACGTGGCATTCACCTGGTGGCCCTTCCAAACCAGTCTTTTTCTAATTGTGCCGTCACGAAGTTTAACACTGAACATAGTAACTGAGGCCTATGGAGTCTGAACGTTGAATTGTCTGTATTTTTGCTTTGCAGGGACATGCACTGCTGGGAAGATGGCCAGCTGTCTGAACGTTTTCCACTTGTGAATAATCTTCCTCACTGTACGGACTTCACTGTTTGGAAATGCCCTTATAACTCTTCCCAGACTGATGGGGAGTAACAGTTGCTTCTTTAAGTTTATTGCTGATGTATTTTCTCCTTGGCATTGTGTTGACATGCACCTGCATGCTCCAGACTTGCAAGCTGCTAAAACGTCTGCATTTATAGGAGGTGCTCACACCTGCTGATGATCAGATAATCAAGTGCATTTCATTAGCAGCACCTGGCTACTACTTCCCACGTAATTCCTAAGGAAACAGTAAGAGTGTACTTAGTTTTTCCACACACTACTTCCGCATTTTGGTTTTATTTTTGTTACATAAAGAAATGAGACGGTATAACTAAGAATACACCCCTCCCTGACAAAAAGAGAGAGAAAGAGAAAAAAACAGATTAAAGTCAAATAAAGTTAAACCAGCAATGGCACTAATTGTTCTCAGCCATTAGCCAGAATACATAAAATCTCAAGGTCATGTCATTTTCCCATCCTAAACTCTTACAGCCTCCCTAAAAATCAGGCAGAAGGAAATGGACTTTAAACAGCTTGGCAAAAATAGGCCGTGCCTTACTGCACACAGCAAAGACGTGGGGATGTTGGAGTAGAATAGCGCCAGAAAATATGAAAAATATTTCACTGAACTGCACCGGGAAGGTGTTTTTCCTCAGACGATATGCAGATTATTTTCAGAAGCACATGAAACACTTAAGTTGGCAAAAATGAGAACATATCATTTGGAGTTTCTTAGCACCGCTTGCTCAGTTAAACACTAATTAACTCGTTTATTTATTCACCCTCTACACTTTAAATTAATCCTGACTGAAGGGCACTTTTATGTGTGAACCTTCAGGGTTTGTTTATACAGCATGATCCACATGGGCTCATACAGCAATATCCAAATCTAGATAAAGATCTGTAAACATGAAGGGAGAGCTCTGAATTTATTGTAACCTAAGACAAAAGCACTGCTGACTTTACCTGCCTGACAGCATCACAAGATGAACAAAATCCTGACCCTACAAACTGACAGTGGTCAGTCTGAAGAAATAAGAGCTGCTGTAGCAGAAGTAATAAGTAAAACTAGAAGTTGTGTAATTTCTTTCCCCAATTTCTGAGTCGCTGTAGTTATCTGGACCTATCGAGCCTTCAAGTAATCTGAAGGACTTGCATTGTAAAAACAGTTCCAGTCAATAACAGTATTAGTTGTGTTTGTATGAATGATATACAGTATTGGCAGATAGTAGCACTGGTGACTCAAATCAATGTGTTCACAAATAAGATGGCATCTACGTAGCCATGTCAGTGACCAATATTTAGCAGTTACCGCTGATTTGTTTTCCTGGCACAAAGGGTTTAAAAAAAAAAAAAAAGATATTGTTATCGGCTTCACCTATCTATGAAATTGTTATTTTAAACATCAGCATCCACCCAGAATTTTACAGCTGATGCATCTCTAACTTTAGGTACGGTTTCCCTCACGCTAAACAACAAAATCAGAGGCAAATACATTTGTATAGCGCTACTCAGACACAAGGTGATTCACAGTACTTTACAGAGTGTTAGAAAGAGACAATAAAAACATGTAAAACATATGCGTACAGGTCGTGATATAAAACATGCAAAAATCATGACAGAAACAGAATAACAATAATCAGAAGTGAAGAACAAGCAAGACTAGAGTTGTTTCCCGTGTTCACAGATCTCAAGTGTGTATACGCCACACTATTACTACTACTACTACTATTAATACTGTGGATACAATTGTCACAGAGAATCCAGTCTCTAAGTCAAGTCAGTGCATAGTGACCTCAAATATTAATTTCCTTATATGCTCATCTTAAGTAGTGTCCAACCATACCTTTATACAACTTAAGGCCACAACTAATCACTGCAGTCATTGTCATGCTATCTGAAAAAAAATTACGTGTTGAATTAATAATTCCTGTTATCATTTTCCTCAGACCAAGTTGGGGTCTTCAAATATCTGGTTCTGTCTGACAAACAGCGCAAAATGCAAAATAAAGCATTAAATCCTCTGACATGAAATGCTTGTTCTATTTGCTGTTAAAATCACCATTATCTATCAAATATTTGCTGTTGATCCGTCGGTGATCAGGACTTAGCAGGTCGAGCTAACAAAGTTTTAAACAAAAGAAAAAAAAAACTGCACCTAAAACAACTCTGAACGAAAAAAAAGATCAAGGAAAATTAAGCGTTACTTCTTACCTGCTGCTTTATATATTGACACCATATATATTGACACCAAAACTAGCTGCTTATTTATTTAAACAGATTATCCTGGGAATAACTCCATGAATGAGCTGATGGGGAGAATCTCGTATGACAGAGGGAAGGAAATCCTTCCTGTGAGCGTGACTGTAGCAGAGCAGACAGCTGGCTGATAGCAGCTGTTTGTTTACACAGTGATAAGTGCTTTTTGAAGTGGCCTTGTGTTCACTTGTTTAAATGCAAGACACTACGAAAGTACTCACAAAATACAGAAATGAGAGCCCCCGTGGCCCTAATGATCCAAGGATACGCTGGAGACTAACAGACTTTAAACTGTAAAGGAACTATAAAGACTGCGGGGAAGACTGGTGACTATTTGGGTGCTAATAATGTCTCTGCAGTTGTATCAGTACGATCTTAAACTCTTAAAGAAGCTTTTCAAGGGTCGAATAAATTTAATTAAGGTCTTCATATGATTATTTTAAAATGCCCAGGTGGGCTAAAGCCTCGATTAAAACCTGTCCAGTCTGTGTAATGATTTATTGCTGGAGTTCTGCCACCTGTTAACGAGTCTGTATTTTACGTGCTGTCTAATACACGCAGTTGAAGGCCTTGTAGCCTTAATATTTGGCCCCGCAACAATAAATCTCAGGGACGGCTGGGACTCTGCGCAGTCTTGGACTGGACAGTCTGCTTTAAAACGGACATGTCGTGTTTAAACGCGTCTAAAATAGTCATACCTGTTCCTCCAGAAACGCCAACAGCAGGGGAAAGTTTTCAGGCTGACCGCACCAAGTCCCGCCGTGGTGTCACGCATGGGTAGAAGTGCAAAATGAAGCGTTAAAGAGGGCTGTCATGAACCACTTAAAGTCCAAGCTCTGAGTCCACGGACAACCCCGCTGTGCCGCTATGAGCCGCGGCTTTCAGCTCAGAGGACAACGAACCGCTGCATGCGGGGAAATGGCTTCAAGCGACACCGAGTGAGGTGCGCAAGTTCCGGCTGACGCCTTCAAAATATAACAACTTTTTTCCAATTTCTGGTTCAATCAGTTGCTTTTTACCCTAAAGATGAAAATAAACATCACTTTTCCAGTTTGGTTAGAATTATTGTACACTCACTGCAAATAATGAAGCCTAAGATTTGTTGTGAAAAGTGCCACAGCTACATAAATTGTTTACATGGTCCACTGTCAAGGAAAAAATTTGCACAAGTGTAACACGAACTTATTTCCCGCTGTCCAACATAATGATACAATGTCCCACTAGGGTGGCCAGTGGGACATTTGTTGTGTCCTAACAAATAAAATGTGGGGCAAAAGAGTATGCTTGTAGGGAACAATATAACTTAACAGATACACACACAAATTACACAGGTTACGGGTTTGGCATTGATCGTATGAAATGGACAAATATTAATTGTTCTCATCTTCTTATAAGCATAAATGTCTTCTAAATGTAAAATGTCTTCTTTTTTTTCAATTTCAGCTGCTGCTTTGTCTGCCAGAGTCGGCATGTGGTATTATCTCAGTATGTGGGGTCAAGAGATTAAAAACAAAGCTGTGCAGTCCTACATAATGTGAGACATCTGGCCACTTTGTATCTTTGTACATTTTGATTTGCTCTAGTACAGGCACTTTTACCGTCTTCTACTGCTTACGCTGTGTTTAGCAATAAAGCAGTAACAAAGAAAACTACTTGTACTTTGCATTTCTTATATTTTATAGAAAAAACAAAAACAAAATAATCGACAAACAGCATGTTGATTGATTATGAAACTTAGCCGCATCCCTGAATTTTCCGGATCACCTGTGTACTTTCTTTGGTTTTGAAAGACTTTAAGCTTTTATTATGAAGGAAATCCCGTTTCCTGTTTTTTTTATTTCATGGCGTGAACTTGGCACTGTCCAGGGAAACTCACCCAGATACGTCAAAATAAACCACACCTAAGTGGTTATTGTTTTTACCACCAAGCAGTAAAAGTGAATGCCACTGGGTCTAAATATAGTCAGCTTTTATTATATTCACTGGAAGTTTTACTTAGAATTAAGCAGCTTAAGAACGATTTGAAATGTAATGAGTACTTTTTGATTAGTCTGCTTTCTAAGAAATGTTTTAAACCATAAATTAGAGCTTAAACCTAAATCTAAATCTACACTTTAAACCTCACAGCCGATCCCTCTCACTGATCCAGTCTAGCACCAATCCTTGAATGTGTCTGAATTTTTGTGAGTTCTTATTAGTAACTGAAATATAGGTAGAGCTAACATATTTGTATGGGTTTTATGTTTATTTTATTTGTTTACTGTAATCTTATAACTGATTACAATTCTATTCTTTCTGGATTTAATTAAATTTAATTATTTGCAGACCACTCATTAATTCCCAACACTTATGTCATGTTAGATTCAGTTCCTGAAAGGTTCCATTTGTTGCAGCTGAAAAAAAGTACATTCCTTCCTCACATTAAACCCACTGAAATGATGCCAAATATAAAGATATAAAGGCCTCGGCATGTCTTATAGCCATGCTGCATTCTGATCTACTAAGACTATTGCTGCCAGAGGCTGTTATCTACTTTTGGTCAGTTCTGGGGAGAGATGGGGGACGCTTTAATACTTGATTCATTAAGTGTCTGTTTATGGTGTTGTTTCCGTGCAACAATGACTAGTGCATGTGTTATCCATCAGGGCATATTTGGTCTCACAGACTTCAGGGCTAGTTCTCTGTCAGATGCCTCCGCTCTCTGTGAAAGGCTGACCTCGATTTGCTTCTGAGCTCATTAGAACATAGTTCAGAAAGGAAATTGCTCACGAATCTGAGGCCAGGGGTGAAAGAAAGAAAACAAAAAATACTGCACACTATTCATTATTTTACGTAATATTATGCCAAGGCCAATGATTTAGTTAACATTATGTGATAAAGAGATAAAGAATCAGCACCTGCTGATTTAATAGCAGCAAAAACGTCAGTATAAGTCTCTCACATCATTGTGGGAGAGTTTTGGCCCACTCTCTTACGGTGTTTCTTCATTTCATTGAGGTTTGAGGGCATTTGTTTATGCTCAGCTTTCTTAAGGTCCCACCACAGCATTTCAGCTGTGTCTGCATTTTGACCGGGCCATTGCAACAGCTTGATTCTTTTCTTTTTCAGTCATGCTCTTGGAGATTTGCTGCTGTGCTTGTGATCATTATTCTGTTGCATGACACAACTTCAGTCAAGCTTTAGCTGCTGCACAGATGTCAGGTCCTTTGGCTGCACAACAAGCCCAAATCATAACCCTTCCACCATCGTGCCTGACAGTTGGTATGAGGTGTTTGTGCTGATATGCTGTATTTGGTTTTCTCCAAATGTGGCATTGTGCAGTATGACCAAACATCTCCACTTTGGCCTTATCTGTTCAAAGGACATTGTTCCAGAAGTCTTGTGGTTTGATTTAGATGCAACTTTGTAAACCTAAGCCGTGCTCTTTTTAGGGAGAAGATCAAACTGCACAACATCCCACTTATTTTGCTGTTTGTAAAAGTAGCCTGCAACGGCTGCTAAACACAAGTGGCTTTGTTTTATCAGTGCACTTCATACAAAGGGGACTAAATGTGAAAAAAAAAAATGCTTGTTGCAAAACAGCTTAAGTTCCTCTCCGTACACTTTAGCACAGATCTTCAAGGTATTTGGAACGTAGGTCATTCCAGGATCTCGGGGAACTTGCCAGTTCTTCTGTGGATTTATGGTGTCTTGGTGTCTTTTGCCTCTTCATGTAATCCTAGACGGACTCCAAGATGTTAAGATCAGAGCTCAGTGGGAGTCATATATTATATAGCCAGAACACAAGAATTACCAGTGTGATAGACAGTTTTTGCTTATCAGTCAGAAATAACAAAAAACAAAACAAAACAAATGCAGTGCAGTGCAAAAGTCGGAAACCACCTGTTATTATGTTTTGCTTCCAAGGAGCCAGATTAATTTTTTTTATAGTGGTCTTGAGCAATAGTTCAGGATTTCTGAAGGTCTTTCAAAGTTTTTCAAAGTTAATTTTTTTATAGCAACATATGAAGCAATGAGAGGCGACTCAAGACTTATGAACAGTATCTCTCATGGTGGTGGTAACGCGAGCTGGATAGCAATGTAAACATCTAAGACACCTGAAACTTTTGCACAGTATGGTTCCGCCAAGATCATCAGTTCTGCTTATCAGACAAAAAATAAAATGATGTAAGAAAAGCAAAAAAAAAAAAAAAGGCTCTCTGCTGCAATTATCAAAGTGCAGTTCTTGTACCTAAAATACTTTTTTTCAATTCCTCGTCTACACCTGCTCTTCGAGAAGTCTAAGGGGCAGAGTATATGTTTCTAAAAGAGCATTATCACTCTTGCAATTTTCTCTGAAGGAAAAAAAAAAAGCTTTTGCCAATCATCGACCACCACCACACCTGCCAGGATAATCATTCAGAATTACGATGCGCTCATTTCGCACCTCTCAAAATCCAATTTTGGTGATTACAGTTTGTGGATGTGCACTCTGCCAGTGGTTCAGAAGCTCATCTGACATTACCAGGTAATGGACTACAGTCTTTACCAAACCTACCCGAGTGCACCGTGGGTTACGAGGTGCAAATTGAGCAAGACGATGTAATTTGGTTCATGTGGATCTGAAGGAGCAATTTGCCCTCAAAATTGAGCTTTTAACCCTCAGTTATCACTGAAGGCACATAACTAACGAGGGCTGGGATTTGGTTCCAGTTGAATCATAACATCACCACTTCACAGATATCCTGCAAAGATACCTGTTGCACAAAAAAAATTAAAAAAATAAAAAGTTTTTGTACTTTTGTGCCCCAGTTGTATGTTTCGTGGCCATGTCAGATCATTAGTTATGGCGCTGCATAGTTGGTCTCGGACTATCTTATCTGGAAATCCATCAACTGGTACCCTGAATAGATTCTGGTGGCAGTGGCTCAATATGATGGATCAATACTACTGGGAGGAGACTTCATCTGGAAACCAGAAAGCTTCCTTGTCCATTGCACACAAATATCTGCAAATACAGAGCCTAACAGCATCTTATATTTGCTAAATTGGCAAATCTGGCCTGGACTATGAGCTCCACAAGTACCCTTTGTATCATAAGATATACCTCCAGTATTTCCTTCCTTCCAAGTCTTGATGACACGGCAACCTTGGCTCCTGAGGAAACACTTTTAAGAGAACATCAAAGTCAGGACTGACAGAATACAATGGAGGAACCATACCAGAATACACCATTAGTCCCCAAGCAAGGAAGTGTCTCCTCAGGAAAAAAAACAACAGCGTTGAGGAAAGCCACTCTGAAAGCATAGCTTTGCAAATGTCCAGTCACTGCACACTGGATGCTGAACGGCAGAAAAGCTACCCCACGCAGCAAGACATCATACGAAGCAAGATATAAAACAAAACATTTGCATGCCAGCAAAAAGTCACTCAGCTTTTTTACCAGCCTGGGATTGACCAAACACATCAAAACAACCAAGCAAATAACTCATGAATGATTATGACTGACACCTATATTCAAGTTTAATTTTAGTTAGATTAAAAAAAATTAAAACAATGTAGAGAAATATTTGTACAGGTGTACTGTCAGTCCAGCTTCCTGGAATAGTCCCGAGGCCTAAATTTGCCTTCAAGTTAAGTTTCAAAGTGGGTTAAGTTAAGTTAAGTTTCAAAGTGGGTTAAGTTACAGTAAAGAAGCATTAAAATAAAGAAAATTAAAATTCATTTTCCAAACTGGTCCAAATATAGTTTTAAGTTCCACAAATGAACAACAGAAACATTTACAAAATGTTAATTGAACTGCGCGTATCATGACTATACTAATATGCAGTGACTAGAATCTAGGACTCAAGGAGCAAACAGATGACACTGTGATGTTTTTGTGGAGCCAAAAAAAAAAAAAAAAAAACCAATCTGCAGAAGTAGGAGGTGAGAGCGTCTGAATGGAGCTGCAGCCTGGCCTTAACCCTATTGCTTAGTTACCTGATTCCTTGCAGGAGTTGTTTGAATGAGATTTCAGAGATGATCAAAATCTTTTCAACCGGAAACACAAAGAGGTGCTGTTTATAATTTGATTATTTCAATATGTTACTGCAGGTTTTTGTTTTTTTTGCTTGTTTGAATGTGAGCATCTGTTGTATTTCTGATTTGGGTATTTGTGTGTCAATGCCAAGACTGTTCTATAAATACCCTGCATGTAATATGATGGTGGGAGCACAGCTTTTTTTTGTTGTATTTTTTTTAAAGACAGCATTTTTGTCCGGAAACAGCTGGCACAGAGAAAGGAGAAGTCCACTGTGCCCTGGGAGAGATGGATGCATCAGTAAGAGGAACACACGAGGTTATGTTGCCTTCAAAATTCATAACCCCAATGAGCTGCCCTCTAATAAACAGAGCCAGCTGGCCCCTGGCTCTGTTTATGGCCTAGATGTTACATAAGCTCTAGATTAGCTTCTACATGACACTACACCTTCCAAAGGTCAGCTCAGGTCACACGCTCCAATACACAATTCATAAACTCTCTGCAAAATCAACATTAAAGGCCTAACAGCCTTTCAGTATTTAATTAAAATATAAATAAGTTAATAAATAAAACGCTTCATAAACAAACATGCTAATCATCATCTACCCACACGTTTAGCATCAAAACAGGGAATCAAAAGTGCCTGACCTCCAGGCTGGCAGGGTCTTGTCAGGGTTAGAGGTTCATGTTGACCTCTGAGCCATGGGACAGGGCATGTATCACGTGTTGGCAGCTTTATAGAAGTGAGAGTGGGAAGTTGTTGCTCTTATTGTGGCAACCTGGCAAATGAGGTGACACTGAGTGCACTGCTGTGCATTTCTGGTTTCACATGCTGGATAATGGCAAAAAAGAAAATGGGAAAGCTATGACCAAATAATGACGTAAAATAGGGTTGAGGGTGTAGAACCCTGAAGAACATGCAGGCAGACATTTGTTGGTTTATTTTCGTGTCCCCAGCTCACTAAAATAAAAAGCCTTTATTTACTTGTTCAAAGCTATCCTGTGTGCCTGGTTCTGGATTTTTAAAACATTTTTTGGTTACAATGTTTCCAGTTTCCTTTTTATTCTTCTTCTTATTACCAACCATTTAAAGATGCTGTGTGGAAAGGCATTAACATTAACAGCAGAATGCAGAGAACAGAAGGAAGGTAAAATAAACTGAAACTTTAACGACTGAAATATAACCTGCAATAAAAAACTCAAACACATAGTCCAAAAACATAACTACAATTATAAAAAAAAATATAGAAAATCATAAATAAGAAAACTAAGAACAACAAAACTCAAGTTGCTTGGTCAAAAGACCCAGGACCATGGCAGGAAGTCTTTTTTTTTTTAAACTATTGCTTTACACTGTTTTAATTTAAAAATTATTATCGTGGCGCTGGGGTGGCTCAGGGGTTGAGCAGGCGACCATATGCATATGCCGCGTAGTG
>JAVDPK010001959.1:175497-185798 GCA_034780415.1 Cichlasoma orientale
AAAAAAAAAAAAAAAAAAAAAAAAAGCAGTACATCATCATGATCATTCTTCACTGTATTGTACCAATTGACTGAAGTACTCAACTCTGAATGTGTATTTCAGCTGTATGGAAAACGCTGACAAATGTAATGTTTAATAAGCCGGCTTCCTAAAGGCGCTAACGACAGTCTGAATCATGTTAAATTATTACCAAAATAATGACTGTTTAATGGACGTAATTTCAAATTCATGTCTTCAATTTTCTTTTATAATGAGGATCAATAAAAGCCCGTTCATTCTCAGAAATAAGTCGTATGCATCAACTAAAATTCATGCTGACTTTTCATAATAGCTAATGTAAAATATAAATGGAGCTCAGCGCAGCCAGGACTGCGCTGTAGGTCTCTGATTGCAGGAAGCTGCTTCTTCTACAAGAAAGTCGCTTTCTCTTGAGACCCCACAATAGATCTAAGCTTTAGAAACCGCTGCACAAAACAAAAGAGCTCTTAAATCTCACCTTAGTACCTCCTGCGGGCTTGCTTCTGAAAGGTAAAAAAAAAAAGAAAGAGGCATCAAGTTTACTGTTATGAGCTATCAGCTGCTAACTTTATTATTCTCACTGCACTGACCACAGAAACATTATTGCATCTACATCAATATGAAAGCTGTAAATGTCCTGCTGTTTATTAGTTTGGGTTCTGCACTAATATCATAGCCTCCAGTCGGTCTGCAATTCAACAGTGAAAGCTGGAGCTGTGTGCTAATGAGTTTTGTAACATGGTTCATGGTTTCCTTTGCCAAAGGTCCTCCTGGCCATGACGAAAACACCACCGTAACAATGATACAGATGGCGCTCGCCTCAGGAGCAATATAAATGCTGCTCTTTTCCTTTATAAGGAGAGAAGCAGTCTTTGTCATTATAGTTTAAATCCCTGCTGTCATGCTGGCCGGCGTCTTTGAGGGTTAGATCCCTTACATTTCTCCCCCATAATTACAAAGCATACATTAGCCCCCACTGAGGTGGATTACTCAGAGAAGAGCTCAGCAGCTTGAAAGCATGCCACGTCCTCTAACATTAGAAGCATCCTTATGAAGTAACTTGCTCAGGGATGTTACAAAGAATGGAGCCAGGACAATGACGGAGGAGGTATCAGACGTTTCAGGTACGGAATCAGCTGCCAGAAGAGAAAGGTCACACCTGTTTTATAATAATCCCCTGGCTCTGAACCACGGTCATGATTTGCAATGGTCCAGAATCAGTCACAGGGATTACACTGACTTAAAATGTGTGACTAGGGGCCACTTTTTCTTATCGCACACAAACAGACCTCCTCTGCCTCCTAGAGTGAGCAGCCCCTCAGAGATGCCCTTTGTTATCTGTAGTCTTTAATTACTGTATGCTCAGTGACTTTTTTTGTTAAGAGTTGGGTGATTAGATTGATAAGCCTTTCCCGTTTGTACAGTAAATATGAAAACAAAGAAAGCTGTCAGTCAGAATAGCTCAACGCAAAGACTGTGGCTCTGTTCAAAAGAGTAAAATCCACCTAAAATGCACATTGTATCCAGTTTGCATGCAAAAACATGTTAATTCATACATTTCAGTGAGGTGAGGTTGGGGTCAGAAGTTTACAGACGCTCATCGTGGGCATGAATGTCAAGGTAATTTTGAGCTTTTAATTATTTATTTGAACTGTTCTCTTTCCAGATGTACAGCATACATATTTAATGACTTTAAAAAATAAGAATTGGGTGCATTAGTTTGAATTTATTTTGGATTTGCTCTAATCCACACAGGGTCAAAATTATACATACAACCGCAAATATATACATCCACTCACAAATCTTTAATAAGTGGTACTGAAGGTTCTGCAATGTGTTTTAATGATCATGATTGACTACAACTGGTAGTTTGTCTTTGCCAGCATAAAAAAAGACTTCTTTGACAGCACTCACTGGATAAACCAATACCCAGAACAATGGGAAAGTCCAAAGAACTCTGAAGATCTAAGAAGGAGAATTGTAGACTTATATAAGTTGGGAAGGTCTCTGAACAACTGCAGATTCCAGGATCATAAATTTAAACAATTGTACATATGTACAAGTTACTCAGGTATGTCACCACTTTGCCAAATCTGAAAGACACAAGCTGAGAGGAAATTGGTTAGGATGTTCAGGAACAACCCAGGAACCACCAAGTCTCAAGCCTGTCATGAACTGGAAACTGCTGGAACACCATCGCCATGAACTGAGAGGTGTTGACCAAGAAAGAAGCCTCTGCTCCAAAATCAATACCTTCAAGCTAAACTGAAATTTACATCTGCCCACATGGACAAGCCAAACGCCTTCTGGAGAAAAGTTTTATGGTCAGACGAGACAAAGACTGGCTGGTAGAGTAAAGGTGAGGCTTTCAAACCTGAGAACACTGTACCAACTCTCAAGCATGGTGGTGGCAGCATCATGCTCTGGGGCTGTGGTGCTGGTACACTGCACAGAGTGGACGGAATAATGAAGAAGGACTACCTTCAAATTCTTCAACTTCACCTCAAATCAACTGCTAGACAGTTAAAACTTGGACACGACTGGGTGTTCCAACAGGACAATGATCCCTAACACACATCAAAACTGGTTTTAGAATAAAGCAGGTTAAGCTTCTGGAATGGTCTTCCCAAAGTCCCAACCCAAATTACCATGACATTCATGCTCAAGATGAGAGGATAGAAACTTTTGATCACAACTGTACACTTCTCTTTTAGGCTGGCTGTTTTCCCTGTTTCCAGTAGTTCTCTAAACTAATAAAAATAACTTTCCCAACATGTCTTACTATTCCCTTTTGAAGATTGCCCTTTTTTGTGGCCATGTGTTATAGTGAACCTCATGTTCTCCAAGGTAAACTTTGACAAACAGGTTGGTGGGTTGTCCAAGGCCACTCCTCTTCAGTTTAGTGACTTTTATCAGTTTCTCAGGGTTTAGACTGATAAATGAAGAGGATCTGGACAGAGTCCCTTTGTTTTTCAATGCAGACATGTATTCCAACTCTTGGCTGATTCTGCTGATACCCATTGAAAATGTAAGAACATTTCACCGGGTAAAAAAAAATAAAAAAAATCACAGTCTTCCAATCCTGCAGCCATGCACACACTTCTACAACCTTTTCTGCTGCTGTTTCCTTTCTGCTGAGAACTAATGTTCTGCTTTTGTCAGAAAGAATCCTGAGTACCCTTGTTGAAGGCCACCATGGGGCAGTGCAGAGTCACAGCACGCATCCACCCATCTTCTTCATCACACTTTATTCACGGCTTCTATACTGGAAAAGTGTGATGTATGTTCACCAAGAGCAAATTAATGTAAAGTGCTTACTTGCTTGTCTCCTTTGTCTGTAGCAAAGGACAGTGCAGATGCAGAGCAGGATGAGCAACAGAAAAGCAGAGAGGGAGGCGGTTATCGCCACCGGGACTGTGCAGTCGCCTCCTTCCTGCAACACCTCTGCGACTGAGAAGAGAAGGTCACATTGTTGTTTCAGTGAAGAAAAGCTAAAGCAGTTTTTTTTTTTTTTTACTTTGCAACTCATTTACAGATTTGCAGGCTTGGTGGAGATATGACTGTTTAATTTCCCGATTTAATTTGTAGTACAGGCATGAGTGTGTGTGTGCAGAGGGAAGCTGCTCCTAGTGAAGAAATTGTTACCACCGCGAGAACAAATTGAACATGCTAAGATAATAAATGCATTCGTAAGCGGAAGCTTTGGGCCTCAGAGGTTTGTAACATCAGCACCACTGTGACGCATTGACTTGGCAGCCCTTTTCTGTACCACTCTCCACTTCTAAAATAATGCTCAGTGATGATTCATATGCTTCCCAAAAGAGAGAAGGGGACCAAAATATAAAGGAGGGAACAAAGTGAAACACACAAAGAGTGAAAGATTAAAAAAGAAATACAACGACATGTAAAGGAAGAGAACTAAAGTAGGACAGAACAAAGAGGCTTGACAGACAACTCTCACTGTTCATTTGTGCGTATGCATGCATGGGTTTTTTAATACGACTCACCCACTTTTAGACTGATTCGGCTGTTCAGTGGTTTGGGGAGGGCAGACACAGAAGCCAGACAGTCCACATGAGAACTCTTTGCTGCCAACACACTGAGGTTGCTGGTCAGAGTGAAGAGGCGCTCTCCCGACTCTTCACTGCTGATGTTGTATTCACCCGGACCCACCTCCACACCATTCCCCCGAGAAAGAGGACGATTATTATTTACAGCTTAACATGCTTTATTAATTTTAATGTTAACAGTCTGATTTGTTCAGAAAGCACCCTGAATATAACTCGTCTTAAAGGGACATTTCACCAATGAATGTTGACTCTAAAGACAGATCTATGTCCAATTCAAAAGAAACTGGAGAAGCTGAGGTGATGGAAGGTGACCAGTGTGTCTCAGATTTATCATCACCTGTTCAACTTGAAGAACAGAGGAGGCAGTTGTGCTGCCTCATTCGTGTTGCTGCACTGGCACATTTTACAACACTGAGTGCATGAAATGCTATTGCATGCTCATATTTTACGTTTCCCGCATTGTAATTAATTTATCACAAGACACTTCATTCCAGGCCATTCTCATTCCCAGATATACTGCTGCTCTGTCAAAGCCTCTGGCCTCTTGTAACATTATGATGTGCAGAAAATGACCCAAATGAGGACTTGATAAAACTCATTTGATAAAACTTGATAAAACAAAAAAAATGACCTTTATCCAAGTGGAGCATAAGATCTTAAAACTCCAAAACAGAAAATCAACTCCTGAATCCAAGGCAGCATAACAAGCAGGGAGAAGTGAACAGGCTAGGTGCACAGACAAGCTGACAAAAGACAAAAGGTGACAGCGACTATAAATACACAGAGAGGTGATTGGGGCAGAGTGGAGACACCTGGGGATACAGCTGAACTAAATCAGATAACAAGACATGGGGAAGTAAAACTAAAACATGGCACCAGAGACAAATGACTGTCAAAATAAAGCAGGAAGTAACAAGACAGATAAACACCTACCACAGAGACTGAGGATACAGGGAACACAGGGGAGGTAAAATAAAAGTCTTAAATATGAGTAGAATTCAGATAGCTACACTAAAAATACGAAAGCCTGAGAATGTAAACATAAAGAAACTAACCAGGAATAACTGCTGAAGGTAAAAGAAACCAAACAGGACATGAACCTCGGCCTCCTGGCTTACACTTGTGACTTATTCCACCTCTGGAGGTCTTATCGTTCTTTACAAGAGGACCTTTATCTCTTAATGTCTAACATTGCAGTGGCTGATGTGTCAAGGCATGCCAGAGGCATCTCTGTGTATATCTCTGCTACTCCATCAGCATCTGGCCGAGAGGCAGCATCTGCAGCCCTGGGATGTTGTTTGTTCCCATGTTTTGGTTCATTCGGAGCATGTTTATCTTTCCCACTAGCAAGTCTGAGGGTCCATAAGCTGGAACTTAGATCTCAGTCTGTGATTTTGGTGTGCAAGAATCACTAGTTGGAAAACTAGAAAATGGCAAATGACCTGGTGGGCCATGGGCTGTGAGTTCTTTTAAAAATCACATAGTGTATTTCCTTTCAAACACAGGCATGCCTGTTGCAGTTTGACATTTATTGATTTATTCAATGCAGACAAAAACCAAAAGGATGAGGGCAGATGTACTCAGGAGCATTTGTGTCCTCAGGTTCAGCCAAATGCATCAAAACTCATTTCACAACATTTCATCATTCAGCACTCGTGAAGATACAGTAAACACAACCGTAAAGCTTTTTAAGGTGAAAGAGGATCTGGTCTGCAGACGTCTATGGGTCAAAGGCTTCAGGAAGTCACTGACTGCAAAGGAGTTTACAGAAGATTAAATCTGATGATTTTGTTTGACTTCATGTGCATTTGGCCAATTACTTTTGAATTCATAAGTTCAGGCACTGTTTATAGAGGGAGTTCATTAGTGACGTAAACCTACCCGAATTAAAGCTGACACCTTAAACTCTCTAAACCTGAGTCACTTTAACCCTCTGATGTTGTTATAGTCCCTGGGTCTGGGACCATATCCATGTCTGGTTCTGTCTTTGTCTCTGTGTTTTGTCCTTATCCTTTTGTTTCTAGTTCGTTATGCCTCAGTATTTAGTCCTTTTGTTCTTGTTCAGTTTTTCTGTCTGCATTTAGTATTCTCAGGTCTCCTTATTGTAGCTATCTGGGTTCTGTCCTTTGTTTGCATTCTATTCCCTGTTTCTGTTATCCTGCCTCCCCTGTGTCTTGTCTAGTCTCCATCTCTGTGCTTGATGTTTAGTTTTGCCGTGTGTTCCCACGTTCCATGGTTTCCCTTGGTCTCCAAGTTTTTGCACTTCAGGCTCCAGTCAGGCCTGTTTTTTTTTTTTTATTTCGTATTTTTCCCACAAATTCCAGGAGCAAAGCGGACTTTTAAGTTTGTCCTCCAAGTCATGCATTGCAGTCCTACTCTTGCTGCTACACAGCCACACATGACAGATGTCTAAGTCATCATATTTTGGAGAAGACCAAATCTGACTTCTTGAAAAAAATGTGAAAGGTTTTTGGTGTGTGTCAGAATGATTATTTTCTTTGTTCCCTGATTGCCAAGACTCAGAACAATTTCATTTTTTTTTTCAAAAAAGCATATTCTGATTGCCTAGGGTTAGGATCATCAGCAACTATAAGATCTCTAGATCTCTAGAGGGTTAATGTAGTAGCTATTATTTTTATTTCTCATGAAGCAAATAACAGTCCCTTTGCCCAGTAAAGGGACTGTAAAGTTTCCAGTACCAAATATACTGACTTAGGGTAAGTTACAGTAGGATATACTGCAGACTGGATAGTAAGAAAAACAAGTCTATGTTCCGTGTTTGTTAAAAATAATGAGGATCTTCTCTGATTGCTTTGGTGTATTTACCTCTTTGTCATTCACCTGCCATTTCAGTACCGGCTCAGGGTACCATCCTGCAGCTTGACATTCAAACAGGACTGATTGTCCCTGAAAAGCCAACCTGTTCTCCCCGAGGACTTTCACACTGCCTTTTTCTGAAATAAGAAAGCAATCAGTCACAAATTTGAGTGATGCACTTTTTAGCTTATTTATATTTCACATATGTGCAGTATATGTCTATATACAGTACCAGTCAATAGTGTGTGTCCAGACTTTTGACTGCTACTGTATATATTCCATATATATGAATGCAAGTGAGCTCAAATTGTGGACAAAAGAGGGTAGGATTATCTCAGCTCCATCATCAGTCTCCTCTGAAATCCTTGTATTGGGATGGACTCATCTCTGCCCTAAAAAGAGCATCACCTCTTCAGCTGGCCTGATCACTTGGGTGATTGATCACATGTCTCCAAGTCTAAACTGCCTGACGAATGCTTCTCCTTTTCTCCCCTTCATCTCCTTCCCTGCCAGCCAAATAAGCCACTTAAAGCTCTGGGAGATACAGTATCTCATATGTGAAGTCTGTTGTCAGACAGAATGAAAGGCAGTGGAGGCAACACACAATTGCTACAGACAGAAAGATAATTGCAGGAACTTGGGTGCTTTGTCTGAGCGAATGGCATGTCTGTGTTGATTTAGGTTCAAATCCTCACAGGTTTTATGCGCATTATTGGTTGTCCTTTTTCTCTTGGAGCTTTTATTTGATGCCTAATTCAGTGTCATAAGCACCGGAGTCACTCGTGTTCTTTGAGCGACACATCCTGATGGTGGAGTTCAGCTGCTTTTATAGAATCTCAGCACCACTGGGTAAAGATTAGCAGGTAGCCAGCAGCCTCGATTGCACTGATTGATGAGCAGCTCTTGGCGATCGTGGCTGATTGATACATCTGAACAGATAAAGAATGGACACACAGTCCCAGAACTAAGTGATCCCTGCAGTAAGGTTTAATATGGTTTGTTAATCACTGTAGAAAAGCTGGTGGTGGGTTGTGTGAAGCAGGGAGCCCTCACCTAAATCTAATTTTAGTGATTTTTTTTTTCATCAGGGATCCCGGGAGACTAAATTGCTGTTTTAAAGGAAGCATTTAATCATTTCCATGTGTTCATGTGCAGATTTGGAGTGTGTCCATGCAATTTGTATCAAATGGAACAGTATATACTCTATGTGTGGGTATGAGCTTACTCCAATGAGAATATCTGCTATGCCTCTACAGACCAATTACCACAGGCATTTTCTATCTTCTCTGATTTATCAGATGTCTGTTTTTCTGCAGCTCTTGCCATCACTTCAGTTCCCGTTCATAGTCAAAAGCGCACGCAACCACACTAGCTTGCTTGAGTGAAGGGTTTGTGTGGCTGTACTGCAGTTGTGATTTAGCAAGCATATGAACTAAGCAGAAAAAGAGCAGCGAGAGCGTGTAGTCATATTTACATCATCTTCATTTGGGACAATTAAATCAGGGAAAAGTGGACGATAGCACAGAGAGTCAACCAGCCTCGCTGCAAGTTTGTGGCTCTGTTCCAGCCGTAGATTTGAGGCAGCAGCACACAAATCACAGGCAGAGTTGCTGACTGTTAACTGGGTGTGCCAGGATGCACAATTAATTCAACAGCTATGTCAGGAACTTGTGATCCTCTGCATCCAGACTGGAGGGCCTGATTCACCATGCACTACTGTTAATGGCTGCATGTGTCAGTGGGGATTTGTGGCACTGGCAGCAGTGGGGGGCTCTCTCCATTATATATTGGAGGCAGTGGGTCATTGGTTTTGTTTCCTGTCGTATTGTGCAGAGGAGCTGTTTCCACACGTTTTTGTTTTTTTTAGCTGAGCTCTCAGTTCAAGTGCACATACTTTAGATGCAAATCAACTGAAGCATCTTTTGAAGAATTTACTGAGTTGCCATTTTGTTTGATGCATTCATCACTGACAGCTTCAATTAAGGATCATGACTACCACAACAGACCCCGATGTGAGCAGTAGATGTGGACTCACCAGAAATGTGGCTATTGCTAACATATGAAACTAATAAATGCTTCAGGTACACTATATTTTTAAACAAAAGGATCCATCCATTTTTATAACAGCTTATCCAGTTCAGGGCTGTTGGGGGGCTGGAGCCAGCTGCCATTGGGTGAGAGGCAGCGTATATCCTTCTCTGCAATACCTTCCATTCATCTAAAAGGGGGGAAAAAAGACCCTTTTCTGACCAGCCTTATTTGTTTTTGTACAGTTCTTAATTTGTGTAGATGTGAAAATGTTTGTAATTGGTGTGGCCAGAAATTACACTAACTTGCTAAATGTTTTTTTCAGTATAAATGCTACAAGGGAAATCCCACTTGATAAAATGCACAAGATAACAACTCTGTTGGCCTGGTGGGCCTTGTACCTCCTTACCATCAGACTGAGAACAAAGAGAACCCTGTAAATTAAGAAGAATCTGCTTGACCTTTTACTTAATTGATTACCATTCAGTGTAAAGGGATATTTCATCACTTGGATGTATATTTATTGTGTTACACTAAATGTATTTAATCCTTTCAGCACTTTGATTGTACTGTGATTAGGTTTGATCTTTAATTGTAATTATTTTTATTTTTATTTTAGAAAATCCTCCATCTAACCATCCATTAGATCTACCTAATCATCATTAATTGCCAGACATTAAACGGCCTTCTGGATCACATGTTTAAATGTGCACACCGCATCAGATGTTCCATGATCCAGTGCAGCCATCTGTAGTTTTTTCAGCTACAAAGAAATACTGACGCTTTTCAAGTCCTAAATCTTAAGTTCTCAGCAAATGTGCCTCGCTCTGGCATGCAGCATTCAGTAAATGAGGAGAGGAGAGGAGACCGGCTGTAACTGCAACCTGTAAATCCTGCTCTGCTGCTGCCTGTTGTGACTGGCATGTAGTGTCCAGGCATTTCCGACTTGTATTTCTAGCTGGGGGCCAATCATTCATATCACCAACACCACCCACGCTGCCATTAACAGAGTCGCAGACATCATGAAACATGCCTGAGCAACTTCACTCTGCCACACAGCGCCTAATGATTCCCCACCCTTGCTATTGATCTCTTGGGCGCTTTTTGAGTTGCTTTTACTATAAACTGAAAACATGCATTCTTCAGTTCCCCATTTCAAAGCAAGCTATAAAAAAAAAAAACGGGGGTCTTAATTAAGGTGTGAAAGTTAGATGTCGAGGCAAAATTCTTTTGCTTTTGTTTTTGAGGCAAAGGTTTTTGAAAGCCTCGCCATCTGCTTTGTTTCTCTGCATGGCTGGTGTGTGTGTGTGTGTGTGTGTGTGTGTGTGTGTGTGTGTGTGTGTGTGTGTGTGTGTGTGTGTGTGTGTG
>JAVDPK010001959.1:185898-209345 GCA_034780415.1 Cichlasoma orientale
AAAATCTGTAATTTTGAGGCAGAGTTAATTGCAATAAGATGTGCACAGCACAATACATCAGATAGGGAATCAGGTGATGGTTAAAAAGCTTATTACTGAGACTGAAAGAAGAGACTGTCTGCATGAGGCAGTTAGAAACTAAAGAGGGAAAGTCTGAACAACAAGCAGACAAGCTTGGTCTATTATTTAAAATGCCAAAAGAACAGCAGGGGATAAAATAACTTGAAGAGAAAGAGCAATCAAATTAAATAAATAAATAAGAAAAGGTAGAAATGATTCTTTAAACAGAGCCATCAAGGTTTCAACTATAGATTTTCAGCGAGTTTATGAATATTCGATTCATATAAAGCTAATTTTGGCTGCTGCCGGGGGGTTTTGATTTAAGAGTTTTACGTCGGATGTCCTTCCTGATACAACAACAAAAGGATTTGGATTTCCGGCTGAAATTATCACAATAGAACACAGAAAACATATCAAATGTTTAAACTGAGAACATGCACCATTTAAAGAAAAATCTTAGCTCGTTTTGAGCTCATTCCAGCAGCACATCTCAAAAAAGTTGGGACAAAGCCATGTTTACCACCGTGTTGCATCTCCTCTTATTTGAACAACAAACTGTAAACATCTTGAAAATGAAGAGACCAGCTGCTGGACTTTTGGGCTTGTTTTCAGTTGGTGAAAGGTCTGGACTGCCAGTTCAGCACCGGACTCTTCAACTATGAAGCCATGCTGTTGTAATAGCGGCAGTATGTTGTCTAGCATTGTCTTGCTGAAATGTGCAAGGCCTTCCTTGAAAGAGACTTCATTTGGATGGGATCACGTGTTTCTCTAAAACCTGTATACACCTTTCAATATTTATGGTGCCTTTCCAGATGTGCAAGTTGACATTTCCCTAAGCCCTAAGCGACGTTCGCGTGGACGTTCGCACATGACTTCATCTTTGCATCATAGAGCTTTAACCTCTATTTGTGGATGGCATGATAATTGTGTTCATAGACATTGATTTCTGGAAGTGTTCCTGAGCCCATGCAATCATTTCCCTGACAGAATCAAGTCTGTTTTTAATGCAGTGGCGCCTGAGGGTCTGAATATCATCGACATCCAATATCACTTTTCAGCCTTGTCTGTTGGGCACAGAGATTTCTCTAGATTCTCAGAATCTTTTTTTTTTTTTGATATTATGTACTGTAGAAAATTCAATTCAGTTCCGTTCAGTTCAACTGAGTTTTATTTATATAGCGCCAAATCACAACAGTCACCTCAAGACGCCTTATATTGTAACTTAAAGACCCTACAATAGTACAGAGAAATCACAACAATTAAAATGACAAGCGAGCACTTGGCGACAGTGGGAAGAAAAAACTCCCTTTTATCAGGAAGAAACCTCCAGCAGAAAAAGACTCAGGAAGGGGCAGCCATCTGCCACGACTGGTTGAAGGTGAGGGGAGGGAGACAGGACAAAAGAGACACTGTGGAAGAGAGCCAGAGATTAATAATAACTAATGGTTAAATGCAGAGTGGTGTATAAACAGAGTAAAAAGAGGTGAATGAAAATAAACACTCAGCTAAGGGATGGTTCAGGGTCACCTGATTCAGCCCTAACTATAAGCTTTATCAAAAAGGAAAGTTTTAAGCCTAATCCTAAAAATATCGAGGGTGTCTGTCTCCTAAATCCAAACTGGGAGCTGGTTCCACAGAAGAGAGGCCTGAAAGCTGAAGGCTCTGCCTCCCATTCTACTCTTATTTTTATGTTTATTGGTGATTTCCTAATCGGTTTTCCCAGTTTCAGAATGCCATTAATGCAGCATTAATATGAATGGCTTGTGTCCAGTGAATGTATTTTTATTTTTTCTGATTATTTCTGACCAAACAGCGATGAATGACGTGAAAATCAGGTTATTAATTCTTCTCTGCATAAATCTGTGCTTTTTCTTCTCAGTTTGATGAATGCATTAAGTCTATTCCCTGGCTGTAGAAACTTCACGTGTGTCAGAGGCCCAATGGGACCTGGCTTGATTGTAGTCCCCCCCCCCAACACACACACATACTTTTTTCTGATTCGTAAAGAAATGAGCCAGTCTCTCACTGAAACAGGTCTTTCTGCAGGTTTTTTACTTTTGAACTCGAATGTTGGCACGGATCACTACACATTTGTAAAACTGTCACAAATGCGTCCAAGAATCTTCCTCACATAACGGAATCTGCCGTTGGCTTTTTTCCACAGATGCTATTGACTGCCAGGCTGTGTGAGTGGACTTAGGGGGCAGAAGTTAGGTGGTAATATAACAGAAAAAAAAATGACAAATGGCAATGGAGAGTAATAACAGAGGAAGACTGGAAAAACAGGCAGAAAAGAAAAGGTTGCAGAGTGTGTTGGTGGGTGTGTGTACGTGTGTGTGTGTGTGTGTGTGTGTGTGTGTGTCAGCTTCATGTGCTTTTTTTTGCTGCTGGTTTCCTGTAACAGGCTGAAGAGGTTATTTATTGCTGGAGAGCTCCGTGCCTCGCATTCTCTTTCGGTACATGTTGTGATGTGGGAGTAATGCTGTTCTTCAGAAAAGCAATTAAAACCATCCAGGGTTAAAGAGGAAAAAAAAAAAAAAAGCTGGCGAACCCACAGCCCACACAATTACTTAAAACCATGTTTTTAAGCTTTAATTCCCATAGATTACACAGTGTTGTGTTCAGAGAGTAAAAATTATGACCGTTTCAGTTAGCTTTGTGTTTTTATGAGAGCGTGTTGATTATACAGCCACCTGCAGTGCACACCAACAAACACATCTGTCCATTTTTTTTCACTGCAAGAAAAAAACTCCGGTTGCTAAATCATGTTATTTAACCAATAATCTCTCCTTGCTTCAAATCAGATTGAGAGGACTCACATGTGCATTTTGCCTATTACAAAAGCAGCCCCGAGAATGCATGAAATCAAGCGACTGGGTTTCCCTGTGAGCAAAGTTAAAAGCCTTTTAATGGTGTGGTGAGTTTCACTTTGCATATGAATCACGCGATCCAGGACCGGTGAGAGGCTCCAAATGATTTTATGTGATCTTGTTTGGTTCCGTGATTTGTTGCTGCTCAACAGATTAAAAGCTCGCTGTCCACAGATTGCTAACAGAAAAGGGAGTTCGACAACTTTAGACGCAGATATCGTATTATGTTATATAACACAATTTTCCATTTATAAAGTGCAAAGTGGTGCACTTTATACGAGAAAGGCCGAACACCGTGTGAGATACTTTTAGGCTCTTGGCAAGACTGAAGACTGACCTTGAATTACCATGTCAGGACTTTGTGTCTGCTCAAAGAAAAGAAATGCTCACTATCCTCCCTAAACAATAAAAATTCAGAGCCAGTGACCTGCATTCAATTTCTGAGGATGAGGACGGATGAAACTCTTAGCCTTCTTCCTACAGGACACACATCTGTCATTTAAAAACATGCAGAGCAAAAAAATAGACATGCGTTACACTTTCAGTGGCGACTAACTTCTGCTACATAATTTTTGGTTGTCAAACTCAGTGAAATGCGGTTCAGTTCGCAAAGGGCACCAAGGTAGAATTGGCAGTGGCACAGACAGAGCCAGATGATTCCCTCAGGAGGTAGTGGAGACCAAGGTGGCCAAACGCAAAAGAACGATAATGTTGCTGTACGTCTGCCGGGTGTGTAAAGAAAGAAACATTTGCAAACAAGTCTGCTGTAACCAGATAATATTAATTATGTTAGACATTCATTATGCTCAGCTGTGCACCTGGACACATATTTTACGTCTTCAGCCTCCGTTTCCTGCTGGGTAAAAACCTCCAAATGAAAAACTTCAAAAGCACTTCAACATGAAAAATTGTAGCAAGACGAACAAAAGCAATGATTTAGCTCCATCCAGCGCACTCACCCACCAATGACTAGGACCTTTTACCACTTTTTTAAAGTGAAGTGTGACTGAGTGAATTCACTGTCAACAAACTGCCAAAAAATCTGCCCCAAATGTTGACTTTTTTTTTTCAGCCATACAAAATAGTGTGTTTGTCTACTTTGAGCTGGCATTGACCTGACGCCTGAATATTGCGGACTAACTGGAATTACATTTCATTATATTGTTCAGTTTTACTTATTTTTAAATGCTTTTTTAATTTTAAATTCATTAATCAAATGCAACTCAAGTTGCATCACACAAAACATGCTTCATTCTCCTCCTCAGTCCACTGCTGCCCTGCATCACTGCCTGAAGTTTCGACCTTTCCACCAAGCCAGTTCATCTGCAGGCTCGTGAACTAACAGGAAAACCCTGTTTTTTTTAAGTAGGATAACAGTGCAACCTAGTGGTCGGACTCCCCAACTACACTGGAACCATCTGGACCACAGTTTCCATGATAAGGCAAGTCTTTCACCAAGCTTTTTTATGAGTTATTTATCAGCCACATTTATCCACATCCACAGGGAACAGCTTTAAGTTCAATTTAAGAAGAAAACCGATTAGGAAGACACCAGTGCAGGTTTGTGCACATTCATAACACTGCGCAGATATGAGCACAGCCTTCCAAAACCAAAGCACTCCCTTAGAAGAATTAATACTGACGGTGAAGGATACTTTTGTCTGTGTTACATCCTGTTTAAAGCAGAGTTACCAAAGATTTAGACACACTTTGTTCACCTCACTTTTATTATAAAAGTATTAAAGGCTCTGATGCACTATACACTTTACAGTGTCATGGGTTCAAGTTTCCCAAATGTTTAGACAAAGACTATGGAGCTTACTGCAGGTGTAACTGTGTGTTACCCACAATTCAAAGATTTTAATCTACCCCTAAAATGTTAAAAAGCTGCTACACCAGTTTGCTGCAAGAATCTCTTTGGACATCTATTTCACCAAACTTACGTTTGAATGATGCTAAATTACAGAATACAAAATAAAGAATATTAATTTAAAAAAAAAATCTTTCAGCATCCAGGTTTCATTCAGACTTATAAGACGCTTATTTCAAGAGTGGACTCTGTATAAAGGTGGCAAAACATTTAAGTTGCTGATTCTCTGAGTTTAAAAACCAGGAAAACAAAGTTAAGTTAATGGAAAATCCAAATGAATCAAATCAAACAGTAATTCTAATTCAATCTTAGTTGCTGTTGCAAAATTACGCACTGTCTCTATTCCTGACTTTCATTATTATTATTCTAATGAAGGGCTACAAATAAAAAAAACTTTGCTGCTTTCTTTCAGTTTTGTTGATGTTTCTCAGATATTAATAAAGATGTTGTTGAAAGAAATATGTAGAAATGTAATGTGCGAAAAACATGAAGGGCTTGATAATAACAAGACTGATATTCAGTAGGCTTTAGTCACAGATGGCTCACTGCCCTCCTATGAAATATGTTGGGGTTTTTCTGTCACTTATCCAATAAAGAGACGTATGCATATCCATTTACTCAAAGTTAATGATTATACAAAAAACAAACAAACAAAAGAGCTGCTTGAATAAACAACATTATCTTGCAAGACACACACACTCGCACTAGATGTTGATACAAAGGGAGGAGTTCAGTGAACTGTAAAAACACTAATGGGATTCCTGACAATATAATTAACTAACGAGGCTGATGGAAATGGCAGCTTTCTGTTACGTCCCACCAAATCTCCCCCCTCTGGTTCATCACATATGCTGCTGCTCTCCTTCCATTTCCCTCAAAACTAGTCTCATACACATTAATATGAAGGAGACTAGCGTGATTTTATGATTTTAACTGTGCAACACTTTGTCTGACTTGAGATTTTCTGTCAAGATTACCAACCAAGATATTTATTTCTCTATGAATCAGTATCTCATACAGTTTAATAACTTCACCCCAAATCGTGGTGTCTGTACATGATTACACATTTCTGCTGTCAGAATGAATTCTTTGTTTGAGATCAGATGACCAGCTTGGATATTAAACAATACCCCGTTTCTTTGCCTTAAGAAACTCCTGGGCTGCTTTTGCAGGATACTTTACATCTGTTTACACTGTGAAGCTCTGTCCATTCAGTTTTGCAGCATTTGGCTGAATCTGAGCAGAGAGCATAGCCACGCACACTTCACTTCCCAATTCATCCTGCTGCTTCTATCAGCAGTCACATGATTAATAAACATTAGTGACCCAATTCCCCTGGCAGCCATACATGTCCGTGCCTTAACATCGCCTCCACCATCTCTGACAGACAGTTTGGTGTATTTCGGATCGTGAAGTGTTTCTCTCTTTCTCCATACTTTTCTCTTCCCGTCATTTGGGTACAAGTTAGTCTTGGTTTCATCTGTCCAAAGAATTGTGTTTTCTGGCAAAGTCTAACCCGACCTTCTTGTTCTTGTGTGTAACCAGTGGTTTGCACCTTGTTGTAAACCCTCTGTATTTACATCCATGAAGGCATCTCTTGACTGAAGACTCTGACAATGATGCGCCTGCCTCCCCGAGAGTGCTTTTGGTTCTTGGTTAGAAACAATTCTGTCATCATTCACTTTAGTTGTCTTCTGTGGTTTTTCAGGCCTTCTGGTCTGCTCTGTATTGATTGCTTAAAATCTGCTGTGATGGTGTACAGAGACAAAACTACAAGAACTGTGTCTTTGTCCAACAAATTATGCACCTATTAAACTACATCTGTATGAAATTTGTGGGTTTTATTGAATTACAGTTCATTTTAGATTAATCTTAGTTTTTAAAAATGTTTTTTGAATAATCAGCCAAAGAAAAATAAAAAAATAGGAATGAGAAAACACCCGCTGACTGAACTGTTGTAGTTAAATAGCTTGTTTTGTGTGAACAGCAATCCAATCCTCAACATCCTTTTACAGAAAAAAAAAAAGAAACTGATTCCACAGCTAATAATTTCACCCCTACAGTGTGAACTTCAAACAGGGACATGATAGTAGCAAAGTCTGAGTGTACATCATCACACGTGCACTAACTAGTTTATCCTCTGCTGAGTTGCCTCCTGTAGATTTTTTCCTTGACCACACTTTCAGTCCTTGACCAGCCACCGCATAAATCCTCCGCTCTGATCTGTCCAATTTGCTGCTTTCACCACCTGCCTGTTCTGATTACAACCTGCGCTCAGCGGGACAACCTGCTTGGAACAAAGATCGGCCTGCTGCGTGTGCACGCGTGTGCCCGAGTGCACTTTACAGCCCTGCGAGGCTTAAACTGCAGGTGCACAACTTAATGGAAAGCTAATTAAATTTTGTTTCTGCCCAGTAAACGAGATTAAGATTAACATAATTCTGTTTTGAAATACTTTTGATGTGATTTATATAGACCAAGTGAACAAAAAGAGCTCAAAGGGAGACAGAAGTGTCTTTAAATGGCAGCGGGCGCCTTCTTAAATGAGGGGAGCGTTTGAAAACTCTCCGTGTGTTTGCTGATTGGCTGACGGTGCTGCTGGTTAACAGTTAACCTTTTTTCACACCTGATTTCATGATTACTGCTAATTCCTCAGAACCGGTTTGCTAAGGAATAACTAATGTGACCGCGGTCATTACGAGAGCATCACTGTTACACCGTGTTAAAGTGTCACCGACTCACTGTGGTCACTGATTTATTACTGAACCACAAAAAGGCTTTTATTGTCAGCCAGTATAAAGGCCGGGAATGTTGGACGCTCCATTAATTAGGCAGTTGGTTGTGCTCTTCCAAAGAGGCAATATTAATGATTAAGCTACCCTATAGACACACACACTGGTTGACCTGGTAGATGTTAATTGGCTAAACCTTTCCTACATTTTTTTTTTACCCTGAACTCCCAAGAAACAAACTTCTACTGAGCCACAATGAAACACTTTCTTTTGTATCACAATGAAAACGTGTAATTGTGAAAGTTGTAGAAGCTGCAGTTCAGCAGTAGAGGTCAGTATAAGTAAGGGCACTGGAAACAAATGCAAACACAGTGTACTGCAGTTGAAAACATAATACCTTAGCATTAGTAGAGCTGAACTTGTTTCAGTAAGAACCTCGTGATTAATCCACGAGCTACTCCACCCGAGTGCCTCTGAACAGCATATACTGCGCAAAAGTGTCGAGCCACCCCTTATTTCTTTATAGTTTGCCTTGAAAATGGGAAATAGGTGCAGCGATTTATTCAAACATGCAAACACAGACGGTAATACAAAAAGCAAAAACAGAGTTTGTACGATTCTAATTAAGTTGAAAGTCAGTATTTGGCATGACCACCGTTGTTCTTCAGCCTGAACTCTCTCAGGCGGCTTTCTTGCAATTTCTTTAAGCGGTCTTCAGGAATAGTTCTTCAGGCTTCCTGAAGGACATCCCAAAGCTCTTTTTTGGATGTTTGGATGCTGCCTTTTGTTCTGCTCTCTATCAAGATGAGCCCACCCTGCTTAATAATGTTGGGGTCCGGGCTCTAGGGAGGCCAATTCATGACTTACAGTGTTCCATTGTGATTTTTCACTGCAAACTATGCTGAGATATGCCATGTTTTTGACTAACAGCTCACCGTGTTGGTGCAAACATACTATTTCACAACTGTCAAACTCTGCATGTTTTGTAGATTCAGCTAAAGATATCTAAACGAATGGCATGTTTTTGCAACAGCCTGTAACAGCAAGTTTCTATGTGGATAGTCCCCCAAACTAGCAAGTTCTTTGCTAAGTTGTCTGTTATGTGTGGGTGCAACACTGCTTCATCCCTTGATTTAGGTGCCTTTTTATGCTCAAATGATCCGCAGGTGAGTGTTAAGCAACTTGACAAACAAAAATGTTCAGGTACAAGGACTGGAGTGAAAATGAGTGAAAAAGCAGCCAGTGTCCAAAGAAGAACTTTGTAACCCCGAAGAATTATTGATCAAAGCAAGAAAATCTGGCTCCTCGGAAAGCAAAATATAAGAACTGAGGCATGGCTCAAGACTTATGCACAGTACTGCAGTACTGTGATTAATTCTTCCTTTATGAAATGTATTTTTTGTACCTGTTTAATCACCATCTGATAGTGTTACAGCCAGTTTTAATATTAAGAGATATGAATATTAGATTAGCAAATAAAATATAGGCCATATATGCTTGTTTTGCCTCATGGATCCTTGATTTTCTGATGATGGTGCTGTTTTCCTGATACAGTACAGGCTGTTTGATTATTCCACTCTTGAATCTGCAGTCTTTTTGTTTTAAATGGCAGGAAATAATCCACTGCGTGTAAGCATTTTGACCACCTGAACAAAACAACCACTGAGATGCTCCCCTACAATATTTTTGGAATTTCACAAGCAAACGTCTCGACGCAAACAGCTTAAAGTCTCACATGAGATTACATTTATTTCATCACCACGATTGAAAGCACAGTTATGATATATTTATAAAGTTATACCAGGGGATTGTTTTGAAATGAACCTGCTCCCTATGAGAGATATCCCTTGCTTCTTGTACTCTCTTTCCTTCCATTTCTCCTCTGTGTGAAGCAGAAATCCTTCCCTCCCTCCTTTGCCAGTAAACTTACTGACCCCCCTTTGCTGCAGCAGTAGTGCTCATCTCTGCACTGACTCTGTCGGCGGAGAAAATCAATAATCACAGGTCAAAACAACCGCTGAAGGAAGGAGTACTGGTAACACTGTAAAACCATCAGCACAGGATTTAACAGAGGATGCAGCCATTATCTGAGCACTAAGTAACGTGCTTGGTGCAATTTTACTTGTATCTATTTATATTTAACCAAGCTTTTTTTCAATGATTATTTATTTATTAAAGTACATTATTTAGAGAGACACGACCTGCAGTCATTCAATCTTGCATTTTGAACAGAGCAAATTTAAAGGCAAATTCGCTCACACGTGTTTGAGACAAACCTCTGATGAGCCTAACGTGAAGACAACAGTCTTTCCCTTTTCCACACATGCCTCTCACCTCTCAGCACTCTCAGCTCTCATCATCAATGTGCCACCATGGAGTATCTTTGGCTCCGCGCCTGCCGGTGTCCGTGCCGCACTCGAGCTCCTTATCAGGTGTCAGATGTGGGTCTGGTGTCACTGAAGTCCTGTCCATTTCCCTTCACACCGTTCTCACTGAGCTTCAATGCAGTGACCAAGGGCCATTACAAGGGCCAAGGAAACAAAATTAAGGAAAGCAGCTAAATACTATATGTCCCTTTTTTTGAGGGAAGATCCAATAGAATCTCCTGTAAAAACTTTCAAACTTTGCTCATCTTTCAAGTGGCATTGACTATTCATACCTATATCTATCCAACACCTAACATAGTCATTTTGATGTCACCCAGATTTGTGAAATCCCACTGGGTCTGCATATATAGACGTAAAGTCACACCCTAAAGAATACCCAGCTTTATTGTACATCTCCCTCCAAGCAGCAACCTCCATGTCTGAAAAATTAAGCCAACACAGAAGTGCTAAAAAGTGTAGTACCCTTATTGGCCACTTGAGGCTGGATCCAAAAGTGACTCCATCCCCATAAACCCCTGTGTTAAAACACCCAGTTGTATATCAAATGCATTTTTACAGCCTGGTGAAACAAAAACAGTTTGGGCTTCTATTGAAGTTCTTCCCGTGAGGTCGTGCACACGTTGCTCAAGAGGTGTCTGACCGATGTGATACAACCACCAGTTGCTAGACAAAAAAAGTGTCCACTCCCCGACTAATCAGCAGTGGTTCCTGGAGGTTGCTGGCTGTCCTAGGTGAATTTGGTGGCAAAGAAGGTGCTGCGCCAAAAACCTCGTAGTGACTGCTTTGGTTGCTGGCAGATTGACACGGTTACCTGTAGATTTTCATGTTTGTCTGCAAATACTTGCTAGCTACTAGCTGATTGGTAGCAAAACTCAAAAGTGCGAACCTGGAAAGAAGATCGTTGCAAGATGGTCATGGACGAGTGTCTAGGCCTTTGTGACTGGAGCCTTTTCCACTTGATCCTACATCCTTACCATGGTTCTCATATGTCCTCACCTCTGCTAAATGGAGTCACTATATTGGACCTAGACTGCTAATTAAACTTGCCAGCATGAGATAATAACTCAGCACTCAAACTTCTGGTTCAAATATGGTGACTTCTGGCTACAAAAAAAAACTAACAAAGCACCAATGTTAAGGCTTCAAAATCAGTTAGACTTGAGACTGAAGATTCATCAGGAAAGCTGATACTGATGCATTACAGAACACTGCGAAAAGGGCGTCATGGAGTGCTATACAATCCGAACAGTTTTTGCAAGCACTGTCATCACCCCTTGCTGGCAGTTCAAAAATTCAGTTTTAAGATAATTCACTGTGAGTCCGACAAACCATCAGCTAGCCTGCCAAGTCAGCCTGTGGGGGCCACAGCAAATTTTCAGGTCTCCCAGCGAAGCCAGCAGATATCTGGTAAAAAGTCTGCTTTTGCTCTTCACATGGAGCGTTTACCAGCATGCAACCAAAAACTGTATGAATAGTCAATGCCACTTGAAAGATGGGCAAAGTTTGAAAGTTTTTACACGAGATTCTACATATTCAGATTCAGAATCTACTTATTAGAATTGATTCTGCATTGACTTCACTCTTTAGAAATAAGACAAATAAAATAAAGTTATTCATCACTGTCAGTAACTGATTGGATTCTGTGATTAGTAATTCTGTTACCACTTACCAATGACCACTATTTACAACTGTAAAAGTGTTGCGAGAGTAACACTAAATGTTACCAAAAACATCTGCATTATGAGACAGAAAATACAGAGACCAACAAATCCTGCCTTAGAGAGAACTTCATTATTCGAGTGTTTTAAGTTTATACCAGACGGCTTAAGGAAGCAATTTAAGCCTTAATCATCAAACTGAACAAGCAATTATCAGGCCGCTCAGTGCTTTTGGTTTGCGAAGCTGCTGATAGCACAGTGTAACTGAAAAAGTCCCATCCTGAATTCTACAGAGTTTGGAAAGCCCCACCGTGGGAATATGGGACATCAAAGCCAGCAGCTCAACACCAGGATAAGTGAATGAAAAGTTCAGATGCAACATTTTCTCCTTGACATTATTGGCAATTAGCTACTGATAAGTAAGCAGGAAAGGCAGCAGACAGTGTGTGTAAATGCCATCAGAGGGCTTACAGGGAGCTACAACAACACAGTGCTCTGAACAGAATGAGGATCAAGAGATAATGTCGTCATGCACGCATGCACACACACATAAATACTAACATCAGGGGGGCACTGGAAATGTAAGCTGTTAAATGGTGTCATAAAAAAAGAATTCAAAACATTTACCTCTCAAAAATCCAAGATTGTACGATCTCTGGCTCACTCACCCGTTTTCTTTGACATTTCTGTTTTGTGCAGCTCTGATTGCTCAGAACCACCTAAAACATGCCGTGCATTTTATCTACTGGATCTCCTTCCAGCAGCTGAATCAGTCCACAAAATATTATTAGGGTCAGCGCTTTTTCTGGTAAATTAAAGCTACACAGGGACTATTTCAAGAATAAACACAGGATACATGAAATCTGAGGCAGAGATAACTTGTTTATTTTTTTTAATATATATTACAGACTTCAAATTGATTGTTAATTAGCTAAAACACATTTTTAAAGTGACGCAGTAGAGCTATTTAAAAACATATGTATGGGATTATTGAGAGTTACATTTAAAAACAGGAGGAAGGTCTTTGGTTTTTAAACGGTGCAGGAAGCTGCCTGTGGAGGGCAACAAACGACCTCAGGTTTAAAGTCATCTTAGCACAACACACCCTTTTTTTTTTTTTTAATAGAACCATTTTAAGACCCTATGAGTAATACTACTGTAAGTGTGTCTGGATGAATGAAAATGCGCTGTCTTTCATCAGAAAGCTCTCACTCAGGGCTGAATGCATGACTTCTAATGGGGGAATACAAATGGAATGCACTCTTGCAAGACTGGATCTGTGAATAACCAAATCAAATCGCTTTCCCCGGGGAGAAGCATTTTTACCCCACGTCGGGGTTGGCTTGTACGATGTGGAAGACAAGGTTTAGTCGCCAAGTCCAGAATAAACTTTTCCATGGTTGTTAATAGTGCTCTTCGAAGTTGTTGTTTTTTTCTCTAGAAAATGATGGATTACTGGAAATGAATTTAAGACTTTATTAAAAGGTTATTATTTGCAGATCACCTGTGGAGTAATTTATCATTATGGATGCAATCAGTCAACGCAGCTATTTGAACAAGAGAACATCTTAATGACTTTATATGCCTTCTACCTGAAAGTGCGTGTACTGTGACTTTCCAACACCGCGAGGATGGAATCAGGAGGATCATGAATAAAACAGGGGTAGAAAAACATTTCTAGATAAAAAATAAATAAATAAAAAAATCAGCTGACTGAACGTGGGAGGTGACGCCATATTGATATTTCTGAACAACGGGCGGTTTCAGATGGTTTGGAAGTCAAACTTGACTTCAGGCTGTGTTTTAAAATACACTTCAGTCCAAACTCCAACCGCCGCACGCACACGAATCTCTCTCAGCCTACAAATCTTCATCATCGGGAAGAATTTTCTCCCCCCCGCCCCACTTTGATGTTTCTCCAAGGGTGACTATTTATACAGCCACCACTTGTTGTCTGGAAAGTGCAAGTCTGTGCTGCTGCATAGATCCCCACTGTACACAAGCACATAAACACAGTCCACGCTCACAACACTGCCCTCCTTATCGACAGGAACCCAAAGTTCCTCCAGTGGAAATGTCTTTGTTCCCTCTCGGCTGCCACACAATGAACGCGACTCTCTGGAGTCTGCTGAAGGCACTGCAACCAAAGGCCTTCGCTCATTCCACACATACTGTAGCACAACGAAAGCACTGACCTTGGCAAGAAGCTATTAAAATTGTTCTCCACTGAACACGCATATGTACACTCACCTTGGCACATAAAAACATTCTTTAGTGCAGCAAAACATGTTTAGGTAACAGCTTCTAGAATAAAAACAAATGAGGGGAAAAAAAGATCGATTTATCTGTTGATCAGTGTTGAATCTCCCAACGATCTATCATTATATATCACATTGCATCTCTTTATCTGTATCATTTATCAACTAAACTCTGGTATCTTTTCCATCGCATTTGCTCTTTTACTGGAGTTTCCATGGATCCGTCATCTTCCAGCACATTCCGCACAGATCATCAAACTGATATCTGGGAAGTCAGATCAACACCTTGAACTCTCTGTAAACCATTTCTCTACAGATTTTTGCAGGTCGGAAGAGCGTATCCTACTTAAAGAGGCCGTCCCCATCGGGGAATGCATTTGTGATGACCAGAAAAGTAAAAGCAAAAGTAAAAAAAAAAAAAAAAGCAAGTGCAAACAAGACGAATCAGCAAGTGAAAACCAAGCAAAGCTCACAAACACAAACGCCGGTGTCCTGGCCAACGAACCCCACCGCCATCCCTTCAACCTCTTAATGCCAATTTTATTGCTTTTAATCTCTCGCTGAGACACTAACATCAAAGGACACCTTGTGCGGGGATGAAAATGCACACACGCGAGAAATCTAATTCATGAAACCAGACCGCCTTCTCCTACTGTCCAGTTCTGATGTTCACATTAGGCTCGTTCAACAGTGGCCAGCATGGGCCTCCTTACACCAAACCTTTTTGGCACTTTTCCATCACACCCAGCATTAAGATCTTCAGCCATGTGCACAGTAACTTCAGGGTTAACCCTGGGTTTTCTGTACTATGAAACTGGCTCACTTCTTACTGGGCTACTGGGCTAACTTATGCTGCAAAGTAAGTAAAGTTTATTTATAGAGCACTTTTCGGAGACATAAAGTCACAAAGTGTTGTACAACTAAATGAGCAAAAACTAGGAATAATCACATTAAAATATAATAGAAAATTAAAACACAGTTAATAGCAACAAAAAAGCATGTTTAAAAAACAGGATAAAAATCTTTTGAAGGTCTACAATGATCTTCTAATGGCATCTGATGCAGGGCATTGTTCTTTACTCATATTGCTTGACCTCATTGCTGCCTTTGATACCCTAATGACTGTAATATTTTACTTAATAGGCTTAAGGTTTTGGCTGGTATCTCTGGCTCAGCACTAGGCTGCTTTTTCTCCAATTTGTCTGTAAGGGCATTTTCTGTTAGGGAGAAGTTGCTCTCCTCTAACACTGCTTCTCTAACCCATGGGATTCAACAAGGCTCAGTCCTAGGGCCCTTATTTTTCTCCTTTTACATCCTTCCTTTAGCCAGCATTATTCGTCCCTTTCCTTATCCATTCATTTCCTTATCATTTCTATGCTAATGACTTTTTATGCCAGATAAGTGACTGGCTCACCAGCAACTATCTTGTTTGAAATTTCAACAAGCCATGATTATAGCGCCTCCTGAAATATATTCAACAATCTGTCAAGCGATTGCCTCTTTTTGTTCATCAGTGAAGTCCACTGTTCGTAACCTCAGCATTATATTTTTTCTTCTTCTCTGGGCTTTGATTTATATGTCAGATCTGTCTCACATTCCTTTTTCTTTCACTTAAGGAACATCTCTAAATTGTGAGCGATAGTCTCCTGCGCTGAACTGGAGAAAATTGCTCGTGCATTTGTGTCATCGGACTTAGATTATTTTAATGCCCTATTTACCAGCTTAGATAAATCACCTCTTTCACGCCTCCAAGCAATACAAAATGCTGGAGCAAGACTCCTCACAAATCAAGCTCACATTAGCCCTATTTCATACTCTTGTCCCGGGGTCCTGTCCTAAATCCTATCACTGCTGGGATTCCGTTCTGCCATGATACAGTAGGTCATCGGAGTGTAATTGCTAAATCGATTTATTAATTTCTGTAGTACAATCAATTGTGTTCAGTTCTTCCAACTTATCTCTCCTTGATGAACTGGCATCAGTGAGCCTTGGGCACCCACGATCCTGCGGTTCTGGAGAACCTCTGACCCAGTCATCATCTACTTCCACTTTGCTACTTGTCAAACTTGCTGAGCTCCTCGTGGTTGCTAATCTTTCCTGTTTCCAGCATCAGCTTCGACAGCTGACTGTTCAGTTGCTAAGTAACAATATATCTCACCTGTTGACTGGTGCCATTGTAACAAGATAACCTGTGCTATTCACTTCACCTGTCAGTGGCTTTAATGTTGAGGCTCACTGGTATGCATCAACAGAACTGTGTTTGTCCACCGATCAAACTCAGGCTCTGTTTTCAGACACAGCTGAAGCCGTTTGTAACAAACGTGCATGTACAACAAATTCATCAGCTGAGGCCCTGAATAAAGTATAATCACCTACATACAGTATCAGCAGAAAGAAAGACACACACACACAAACACAAACACAAACACGCGCGCACACACACACACACACAGATTTTTCCTAATGACTTACCTCACGGCAGCAGCCAGTTGAAGGTCCACAGAGGATGAAATCCTGTTACGGCTGGCTTTTCATGACGCCTTTAACCGCATTACACTCCCCTCTCAAGTCTAGATCCAATTTCCCTATCAAACAAGGTAACACACACACACAGCAAAGCTGCAACAAGGCTAGCTGCCATTAATGTCATATAAAAAGAAAGTGTGTTTTTCTTCTGTAGTGTCTGGACTTTCTGGGCAGATGGGAAAAGGAAATTGGTCAGACAGATGGGAGAAGACGAGGGGAAACCGTGGATGAATGGATAATTCACTTAACTTTGCTGTGGTCATCGTAATTATTGAAAAATCTCGTGATCAATTAGGCTGATTAGGATTTCAGGACTTTGGTTGTGAGTTACAGTAAACTGGATTTAGGATGAGGTTTAAATGAAACCCCGACTGTCCATTTAGCTCACATTAACCCAAGTCTACCTAAGGGACATTGCCAGCTGAAATGATTATTTGACTAATACAATAATTTTAGGTGTTTAAGGGCATCACATTGGACATTTCTTATGTGATTACAGACTTAAAAAAAAACCTGTAACAGATTAACTGAAGAGCAGGTAGGTTAAGTGATCAGGAAAATTATCATTAGTTGGAACTTTAATGCAGTTAAGCTCTCCAAAAAGTGGATCTGGATAGTTCAAATTAGTTATCAGAGTGTGGTAATGTCTGGGATTGAATTTGGCTTAACTCATATAATACTGTGATTAACAAATGTGCAGCAGAACTAGTGTGACTCTAAGAACGAGTGAAAATAAATTATGAAATAAAGTAAAGAAATGAGGGCATAAAGAGGCAGCTGAAACATCTGCACATGTTCCTCTGCAGGATAAGAGGTCTTCCTTATTAAGTCAGCTGTCACATCGGGCGCGTTGCCAAGCTGCACATCCATCTACTCGCTAATAGCAGCTGTACTCTTATCGTCCAGTGCCGACGCCAAACCCTAGTATGACCTTACACAACCTCAGCTGAGAGCTTTGCTAGCCTCATTGTATTTTTCCCCATTCTGACTTAAACATGGCAAAGCTTTGACTTTAGGCGCCTAAAAATCCAGTCAGTTTGAAGAAAAAGACCAATTATTGTTCAGTCATGCTTATATAAGAGAAATAACGGAAGTAGCTGCACCCAAAGGGTTTTAATGAATAAAAAGGGATCACTGGCTTAAACACAATCAATTTCCTTTATGTGGGACTCGCATGGTAACTTTCAATTATCCTTTCATTTACTCATTATAATTGAATTGATGGAGTACAGATGGAGTTGACCTCTAATCAGCTTTCTAAGGTCACACCTGTCAAGTGTCAAGTTGAAAGAATTGATTAAAGGATCAGTTTGGTTTCTGATTAATTGATTTTTTTTCTTCTTCTGGAGGAGGATGTCTTTCACGAACACAGGTCACATGAAGGAGACACATTTTAACATTAATGAGGCTCGAAAGCCGGAAGTGAATTTCTTAAGTTCTGTGCACATTATCTCCTTAAACCTTAACCTGTGTTACAGTATAATAAACTCACATCAGAATACATTTTGTTTGTTTTTTAATTAACTTTCCAGTAATGTATTTCACAACTGGTTAGAAAGTTAAAGTGAGGACTGGGCTCAGCTGAAGTGCACACTCTGCTTCCTCTGATGCAGACGGTGCTGCTGGGACTGTTGGAAATAATAAAGCTTTAGCTGCTCTGCAGGACAAAGTGTGTAACAAGACCATTTCTCAATTAATTTCTTCCTTCGTTATGTCCTGTGCATATCACAGCATGTCTCTGTATATCACCACATAGTTGGCAGCATACAGTCGTGTGAAAAAGAAAGTTTTCACGGGACTCTGTGCGGTCCTGTGATTCGGGAGCTTGCAGAACCAAAGTTAGCAATGATAACTTGAAGTAATTGTTTTCCGTGTGACTTCATCAGTCTCTCACGTGACTGTGGAGGAATTTTGGCCCACTCTTCTATATAACATTGCTTCAGTTCATTGAGATTTGTGGGCTGTTTGTTTATGCACAGCTCTCTTAAGGTCCACCCACAGCATTTAAATCAAGCTGAGGTCTGGACTTTGACTGGACCACTGCAACACCTTGATCCTTTTCTTTTTCAGCCATGATGCTGATTTGCTCCCGTGGCTCTGATCATTGTCCTGTTGCATGGCCCAGTTTAGGCCAAGCTCTAGCTGTTGGACAGATGGCCTCACATGTGATTCCAGAATATTTTAATAAACAGAGGAGTTCACGATCGACTTTGGCTGCAAAACAATTTGGCTGCAAAACAATCCCAAATCATCACCTTTCCAGATTCCAAGATTTCCAAGATTGTGGCATTGTGTTAACACACACCTGAATGCTCCAGACCACCAAACTACCAAAACATCAGCTTTTATAGGGGTGCTGATGATCAGTTAATTCAGCACGTGTTTAGCAGCACATGGCTGCTACTTACTCTCCTAATGCACTTGGAAGCAGTGAGGATGTACTTAGTTTTTCACACAACTGCATGTTGTTGAATATGCCAACACGGATAAATGTAATACACAGGGTTTGTACTGCATAAAGGAATTTTTGGCATGTCCCACAGATATTTTATTTTGAGCCAAAGGAAAATTCCCAGTGTAATAGCAGAATGCTTTTACTTTTTTATTAGTTACTAAATCACAATACACAATTTGTTTACCAAGTGGCTACAAGCAGCAAGAAAAGGCACATACAGTATTTCTGTAAAATAACATAATGAAGACTCATTGCCTTTCTTGTACTCTACATGGACGAGACATACTTGTTTTCATATCACCTCTCCCAAAGGAAAAACCTGGACAGCTCAGTAGCGAGTGATTTATATCACCCATCATTATATATCCAGACCAATGATAACTAAAATCCAGACAATGACTAATTAAAAAAAATAGCTGAAGCTTTAATTTCACCTCAGTCCCTGTGCTATATAACTTAACATTAAGAGAGCACACTGTAAAAGAGTTTTAAGGATGTGCAGGAAGTATTGCCTTAACCAAAAAAAAAAAATCCCTTAAGCACAGCACCAAGCCTCTACATGCTTCAGCTGACACGTTCACTCACTTATCAAAAGGAGCAACCTATCATTGCACTCAATGTGGAGAAATTTGCAGCTGTAAAGCATTTTTTCGCACCCTGTTTTCTGGAATAGAGGCTTAGCAAATGATGTGACTGAGATGTGAATCAGGGCTTCTGTAGGTGAGTCTGAGCATGATTAAGATGGCCAGTTACTTTCCTTCCAGTATTATTTCTAAAGCACACGGTCTGGCTCGTCTATACTTACCATGGCTCAAGGCAGCATATTTCTGTGACATGCCCAAACCAAACCTGGAATGTGTGATATTACGCAGTCACGCATTCATTATTTCATTATTCACACTAAACCATGTGCGTCAAGACTGAGTCATACAGGAGTGTCGTTTTCCATTGTAAAAATGTGTTTTTCCATCACAAAAAATCTAAACAGAAGCATTCTTACTTCACTCCACATGGATGTCAGCAAAACCCTGACTAAGTTGTTCTTTATTGGAAACAGCAGGCTTTCTGAAGGGCTTTCAAAATTTGTCTTTGGACTTTTTCACTCATTTTCAGTCCAGTCCTTGTACCAGACCATTTTCAGTGTGTTTGTTAAGCGACACTGACCTATGAATTATTTAGGCATAAAAAGGCGCCTAACTCAGTGGATGAACGAGTGCTGTGTCATCACATAAAAAAGACAACTCAGCAAAGAATCCATTTTAAAATGTGTCTGTGTTTTTATTGCAATACCTATATGGATTTTTCCTAAATCTTACCTCTGGCATATGCCCTAAATACAATAATACTTAAATGAAATTTAAAAAAAAACTGGACAAAAACTTAAAACGAAATAAAAAAAAGAAAAGCTTTGGATGCTGTTTCCACATGTTTCAATAAATCGCTGCACCTATTCCCCATTTTTCCAAGCAAAATATAAAGAAATGAGGTGTGTTTCAAGACTTTTGCAGAGTACTGTACATAAAATCAGACTGACATACCACAGGGCCAAAACAGCTGGTCCAGAATGGCACAGGTAATGTATAATTTAAAGCGTGCTAAAAAAAAAAAAATCTCCCATTATGTTCACTGTTCATATTTTACGAGTGATGTAAATCATCATCGTGAAACCATCAAAATGCCTGCCAAACTCCAAAAAGTAATAATTTATGGAAACACTGCCCACAGGTAGGAACAAACACACAAGCAGAGGAACGGCGAGCAGAAGGTTTAGCTTACACAAACTGAGCCCATAAACGGGAGCGAACCGAAACCAAAATTTCAGCTTGTAACGTGCATGTTAGCACAAGCAGCTCTGTTGGCGCACATCTCAGCACAGAGTTTGAAGCAAAATGGCACAATCGTTTAATTTTAAAATGACGCCCATCGTAGGGATTTTGGTTGTAGCAGCGAGCTGCAGGCGCTATTAGCCTACGAGCTAAAGTTAGCTAATGAACAGTGTTAGAAGAGCTCAACTGACCTAAGGAGTTCACAGTCCTGTGTATTTAAAAGGGTGCGTTTCATTACAGCAATCATGCAGGCGTAGCATTAAGGTTCTTCACTTAAGCAAAATGCATCACAAGTAAAAACACTTTGCTTAAAATCCCACTTAAAGTATGTTCCATTCCACCGAGGAAAAAGAACAGTTCAAAGGCATCATTAAAAGCCCAACACTACCATGACATTCATGCCTATGTATATAAACTCTGACCACAACCATAAAAACATCAGTCGAGCTCTTCACTGTGTGGCTTTTCAGCTTTATTGCATACATACATACTGCAGCCTGCTTCAGAGTAGCTCCTTAGGGTGTTTTACACTCCCTAGTGTCTCTCAGGGTGGGAGAGGTGCAAATTGACCTTGCATATCACTGCACAGAGTGTTGAGTTACACTGCACACTGTCACTGGAGCGTGTACAAACAGACATGCATGGAATATGTGGAGGCAAACATACAGTAGGATGGAAAACTACTTTGCACGATCTCAAAAAAAAGCACAGCCTCAGGCATATAGTTTTCCCATCTGTGCGCTCATATAAATGCGCGTGTAATGTATACGCTTCATTTTTTTTCACCCCCCAGTTTCTAATGAACAAGTTTTAACCGGAGCTATCCATATGATCAAAAAGAGCTGTGCGCGCACTGGCATCGAGCCACTGCGTGAGCACGCATGGGCGAGAGCGGCTTCTGGCTGTGGTAAGGAAGTAGATTGAAATTCACAGTTTGTTTATCCTCCTTTGGCCTCTTGACCTTTCCTCTGACCCTGCAAAATCCAGCATGTTTATTTTGAATGGCTTCCATGGCTGTGAAGGAGAATGATTTACATGTGAATATGAATATGCCAACGTGAGCCCCAGAGGATAACAACATTGTTTTGCTGATAGGTAACCAATCAGTAGATTGAAGAATTTTTGTCAGTACTTAATTTTTAAGGAAAAATTACCCCTAAAACCCTGTTTCCTGCAACATGTGAATTTTTTATATATTTATGACCTTAAGAGAACAATGAGCTGATTAATCAATATTAGAAATAGTAATAATTAAGAATCCTTTGAGTTCAAATCCAAATCCTTCAAACTCAAAGCATATTTTGCATTATCAATCTTTCTGTCTCAGTCTAACCGCCACGTTTAGTCACAAATCATTTAAGTTTCATTCTAATGTTTGTTTATTGCGATGAATGGCATTCACACACATGCTGAACGGCTGTCCCAGAAAAGCTGCCATGGATCTCTGTTGCACTTCTGCAGCCCCAGCCATCTCCTCCTCTCTGCCAAGACTGTGCTCTCCCCGCCTCCTGGTGCAGAGGGTATGTGTCGGGGTTACTGCAGTGCCAAAAGAGACCTGCAGTGCCAGTAAACACACCACTCCCCCAGCACATACACACACACACACACACACACAGAGACCCAATCAGTACACTGTTGCTTGTTTCCCTGCCTTAGACAGCCCACAGTGCCAGCTGCAGCCCCGCTGTCCACCAGCACGTGCCAGCTTGATGTCCAATAAGGGCCACGTTCAGCGTGTGTACATGTGTGCAGACTTTATGTGTGTATGTGTGTTTAAAGGGACGAGGGGCTTAGCCTAAAATCCTGTCACCCAGCTGCCTCCACTGTCAGATGGTCCCAAAGACCCACATCAACAGATGTACAGAGCAGCTACACGGAGCAGAGCAAACAGAAAAATACCATCTCAGAGTCTGCTGCAGTCTGCCTGTGTGCACAGAGAGAGCATGTGTGTATAAAAGAGCCTGTAACCATCTCTGCATTAATAAAGTAAAGCAGTCATGCCCTTTAATATTTAGCTGTTTGCATCCCTTGTGAATGCTTTCAGCCATTTTGAGCTGTGTGTACTAGTACTACGTGTTTACAAATGCAGCACTGAAATGTCCTCGGCTGTTGTAGGGAGCCACTTTTGGAATCTGGTGTCAGTTTCCTGATGCAGTCTGGGATATGTGGGGGGTATTGATGCTGACAGGCACAAAGGCAACTTGTGCCATACTCCCTCCACTTTGTACTAAGCAATAGCAATAATAAATAAATACTGCTATCCCTCCAGATTAGACTTAAAATTTGATGTTGGAATCAACAACAAAAAACAGGTTAAATTTAGGTCAAACAAAGAATGTATTAAGGAGAACATTCTAGCTCTCTATCAGCAAATTTGCAATTCAGAATGTTAAATAACAGACTTGATCAGAGTGGACTACAAGAAATTTGGTTTCCTGTTCAAATCTTGCAGTATGCATACATGAGGTGTGCATACTGCAATAGAAACCTACACTCTTCTGGGTTCTTCTAAACCGGACCATATTTTCTGTCATATATACACTCACTTGTTCAACTACACAAACTTGTTCTGTGTGAAAATGCCTTGTTGATGCCAGAGGTCAGAGAAATGTCAGAGTGCTTCAAGCTGATAGGAAGGCAACAATAGCCAGATTGAATTTTCATTTCAATCTGGCTCAAGGAGCATTATATTCTAAGGTAAAGACCCTACAATAATTACAGAGAAAAACCAACAGTCAAAACGACCCCCTATGAGCAAGCACTTGGCGACAGTGGGAAGGAAAAACTCCCTTTTAACAGGAAGAA
>JAVDPK010001959.1:209647-221357 GCA_034780415.1 Cichlasoma orientale
AAGAGAAGCCAATATGGGAGAAATCTGCTCTCTCTTTCTAGTCCCTGTCAGTACTCTAGCTGCAGCATTTTGGATCATCCGAAGGCTTTTCAGGGAGCTTTTAGGACATTACAATCAAGGTATGCAGAAGAGCGTCTCTGAACTCACAACACAGCAAACCTTGAAGCAGATGGGCTACAGCAGCAGAAAACTACACTGAGTACCACTCCTGTCAGCTAAGAACAGGAAACTGAAGCTACAATTTACAGAGACTCACCAAAATTGGACAATAGAAGATTTAAAAAATTCAAACTGGTGCGATGAGTCTCGATTTCTGCTGCTTCATTTGCATGGTAGAAGGTTGGAATTTGCCATAAATAACATGAAAGCATGCATCCATCCTGCCTTGTATCGACAATTCAGGCTACTGGTGGTGCAGTAATGCGTGGGGGATACTTTCTTGGCACACTTAGGACTCCTTAGGACGTGTTCAAATGGCAAACTGCTGCCAGAAAATTCTAACCATATATTTTTCATAGTGTTAAGCTTTCCTTTAACCAGAACCACGAGTCCTAGTAGTCTCAGCCAAATGGTACACAAAATGTTTGTTTGGAGCATAAAGCAATAAATGCTGGACATAAGCCAGACTATTATAAGCACTAACAAGAATTACAGAAATGAAACATTTCTGTGGAAATTAAACCCTTTGTTCTGATATCAGTTATTCATATCCACCAGATCCTTGTTACAGGATGTTATTATCTTTAGACCAACCAAACCCTTCCTAAAATGATACAGCCATCTATATCTTAATATATCCGTTATCATCATCAGCTGACTTCCCTGCCTCCCACTACAACACATCACTTCTACAAAACTGTAAGTCGATCCAGCTTTTCCGACAAAGGAAGGTCCCATTAGCACCAGCTAGGGCTACCCATGGGAACGAGGAGGAAAAGTGTCCCACCCACACCATACACCATAACATTACTCATGAAACATTCACATCCTTATCTGGCCTGGATGATCACGCCAGCCTCCCATTGGCAGAGAAGGGATCGGCCCATAACAGGAGATGAGGTTCTATTGGTGGGGTGTGAGCATGAGTGATGGCAGGATGGCAGGGAGGCTGGCGAGGTTATTGGATCAATCGATCCAGGCCCTTCGCAGACCACACAGACGAGGGCAAGGGCAAGTGCTGCAGAAATTCAGAAGATGGGGTAAATGCTAGCAGTTACAAATTGTTTTGTGTCAACACAGAAAAATAACACATGCAGAATTACTGAGCAGAAGTAAATTCACCCTGGAATGTACTTTTGCTCACTTTGTGTTTTTTGTCTTTATTTGCCACACGGTAAGGATAATGCACAAAATCTCAGGATGAAGTGCCCAATAAATAAACTCAATAAATGGTCCTTCATTAAGTCAGAAAATAAATTTTGTTAGTGGCGTCAGTTGATCTTGAACATTCACTGTCCAATGCTGCCTAGAGTAAAAAGTAGGCCAACCACCTCCTTGTGACTAGGATTTTTTTTTTTAATTGGTGTTTACCTGGTGACTGGATTACATTTTTTGCTGTTGGAGACTGTTTGCAGGTAGTTGCAGTGATCAACTGGTCACCCAGAAGTTTAGCGTGCAACTCCCTCAACCTCTGCGTGACCAATTTCGATCACCAGGTGCACAGGTCGCTTGGTGGGAGGCAACAATAGTGGTCGTGACTGCAAGCTCTCTATGATTGGTGAAGGTTTGCAACCAATTGCTGTCTTATTTATAAACCTAGATTGCCAACATGTTGCAGTTGATCTGAGTCAGTTGGCGCAGATGAGTGCAACTCGTCTGCAGTGCATCGCTTTGCAGCTGGGGACTTGGCTCAACTGGTTGCCAGCTGGTTGTATTCCTATATAAAAGCAAGGTTGCTGAATGTCATTTTGCTGTTAAATTGCTGTCCTACAGCAACTATGTCACTGCTTGTAGAGGAATTTCTGTATGAATGTAACTAGTCAATATGAATTTCTGTGTATATATCCATCTTATTAGAAACAGAATGCTTGCAATTGCCGACTTCAGCAGACTGACGCCATCATATTGGTGTGTTATCGCCATCTTGATGGACCAGTTGCTTTGAAGACAGCAACTGATTACAAGTGGTTGCAGACCGGCTTCCCGTCTTTGACGCAACCATTTGAAAGGCAATGAGATCACAAGTTCATTGCACACAGTTGCAGTAATTTTGGTTGTGCTGTGGTCTAAAACTGTCATTTTCCCTAGAGTGACAACAGCGTAGGGCAACATTCAGACTGCATAGGAAAGGGTCCCAAATCAGAATTTTTTTTTGTACAAAATAATTTTTATATGTTTTCCTATTAAAACTGTAACCATTAAACATTAACAAGATTAAGAACCACCCTCTGAGCCTGCACTTAAGCACAATCCTACTTGCTAAATGCTTCTATTTACAATGCTAACAGATGTTCAGCATGTTAGCCTGCTAACATTTCCATTAGAGCGCCTGAAAAAAATTATATATATTGATCAAGCATAGCATTATGACCACTGGTAGGTGAGGTGGATAACACTGATTCTCTCTTCCTCAATGCACTTGTTAGTGGGTGGAACATTTTATTCTCAGTTGTGTTAGAAGCAGGAAAAATGGGCCCCTAAACCCAATACCGGGTTGTGCCACCCTCGGCTGCAAGAACTGCAATCAAGCATTTCGGATAACTGAGAATGAATATTTCATATCACTGCTGTGGAATTTTGGCCCACTCGTCTTTGCAGAATTGTTTTAATTTAGCCACACTGGAGGGTTTTCAAGCATGAACAGTCTATTTAAGGTCATACCGGTGTCAGTAGAATCCATACTAGGGCATACTGGATCATTGTCCTGCTGCATAACCCAAGTGTGATTGAGTTTCAGGGCACAAACTGATGGCCGGACATTCTCCTTCAGGATTTTCTGGTGGAGAGCAGACTTCATGTTTCAATTATGGTAAGTCATCCAGATTCTGAAGTAGCAAAGCAGCCCCAGACCATCGCACTACAAGCACGACTGACTGTTGGTATGATGTTCTTTTTATAAAGTGCTTTGTTAGTTTTACACCAGATGTAACTGGACACAAACCTTCACCCCCCCAAAAAATTCAACTTTTGCTTTGTCAGCCCACACGATATTTTTTCTCGGGAATCACAAAGATGTTTTTTGGCAAATATGAGACGAGCCTTCATGCCCTTTTTGATCAGCACTGATTTGGACCTTGGAATTCTCCCATGGATGCCATTTTAGCCCAGTCATTCTTGTATTGTTGAATCATCAACACTGATCTGAGCCAAGTTTTCTCCATGTGTGAATAATGGCTTTGACTGCAGTTCACTGGAGTCCCAAAGTCTCATATATGCAGGTAGGCTTGGATAGTCATTTTCCCTTAATAATGTATACTAAATTATTTTGTATTTACTCAGGTTCTTTGTTCAATATTAACATTTGTTAGATGATTTGAGGGGCCAAATACTTTTACTACAATAGTGTGGGCAACATTTTTGTACCATTTCCAATAATTCAAGGCTTTAAATCATTTTAAAAATCACTGTACTGTCATTTGCTTTTCACTCGGCACCCCAACAACTCAACAAATCCCAGCTGCTCAATTTTCCCTGATGTGGACGTTTTAGCGCTGACTTCTGCACTGCAAACCAAATATTACAAGCGTGATCATGGTGTGTCAAAACTGCTTTAATAAATAGGATGATTATTTAAAACAATGAAACACCCTTTTTGCTTTGTACAAAATTAACGCATGTCCCTTGTACAATAAAATGTATACAATATGCATATTCAGCTTTTAACACCAGCAGTGATGCATCTTTAATTCTTTATTTTGCTGTGTCCCATTTACAGAAATACAATGGCGCTTTGAGACAATGACATGATATGGAGAAAAAAAAAAAAAAAAAAAGGGGGGTAAAACTGTTTAAAGTGAGTTGGTAAATTAAAACACATTTGCATGACGGCAAAGAAAATCTGCATCTGCAAACATTGTTCCCTTCATTAAAGCCTTTAAACCAAGCTAATGCTAATGCGAGATGTCCACATTTGACCTACTAACATCCACACTGAGAACATTCAAAACTGCCAAGGGTGGACTGTTTTTTAACCCTCCATCAGTGTTTTATTCAGGAAATCTCCACGATAAAGTGACAACAGAGTGCTTTACTCAGGCGAATAAAACACACCACAGTACACCACATGATGTCTTAGTTATTTGCCTTAATAGTGGAAGGAACAAAAAACAAACCCCCCTAAAACAAACAAACAAAAAAAAAACTCCACACACACATACACACACACAACATAAAAAAAGATGACCACTGATAACAAATAATGCATTACTTGTTACATTAAGGCACCTGAAATAAAAGGGTTTGTGATGGGTTTAGAAATGGTTTGGAAACCTTTTAAGGCTATAGTATCGGCAGCTTAAGAAACTACCCACAAAGCGCTACTTTTTATTTATAATCAAATGTTGATGGAACCAAAACCAGTAAAAAAAACAAAAAAAAAAAAAAAAAAAAAAAAAAGGAAGCAAGATTGAAGGTGTGACCATACAAATGATTTTCTCTGCAAAGAAAATAGCGTTTAAATCTAAAAATAATTGTCTATTGAAGAAAAAAAATTTAGAGCAAAATTAAAACATATGTAGTACATTTTCCTTCAAAATATCCAGACTATGCTTTCCATCTCATTTATCATTTTGTTAATTTTTTTTTTTTTTAAATCAATTGAGACCACATGTTGGACCAAAAGAAGCATCAATAACATGAACAGGATGTCTAGTGATGTCTTGGCCCTGCGATAGTTATTCTATCTCATAATATAGCGATGAAGAGCATCACTAATTTTAATTGCAAAACACCTAAGGAATAGTAACATCCATTTCCACCCCCCCCCCCCCAAAAAAAAGAAAAGGTGTCCCCATGACAAACCATTTATAAACCCTTCAGAAATTCCTTCATAGGTGCTACCTCATTGTAAAGGTTCTTAACTGTGGGACTCAGGTTATTGTTATAAAACCTGCCTATTTTGACTGGCATTAAATAAAAGGAATGGCATTGTAAAAAAAATAATATTAATCATAATAACAATAATAAAAATGTGTGACTTGTTTTTAAGTTACTTATCTCAAATATACACAGCGACTCCTTTAGTATTTACATGTATGTACAGAATATTCATTTCTACTTTGATCAAATACCTCAAATGGCGTTGCTGTGAAGGTGAGGTCTAAATGTACACATATCCCTTTGAGATTTGAGAACAAGGAGGTCAAACTGGGCAGCGCAACTTGGAGCCTAAACACAGCTCTTAGAAAGGCACTTGCTACCAACTCAAATACTGCAAAAAATCCCCAGAGCTTTCAGCCAAGACAACAGAGACAGGAGAAAAGGGGGAAAAAAAAAAAGAAAAAGAAAAAAGAAGGCCACATAGTAGGCACTGGGGTTTCTGTCCCCTCTTCCCCTCCAGGCCAAGTGTTTTTGGTAAGGCTGGCATGTGATGGCCACAGGTGGGCAAAGCTGGAAGGAAACAGAGCAAAGGGAGGGTTTCCCCGTCACTGTGGATGCAACAGTCCGCGTCTCTAAAAACCCTCCTTTTCTCTCTCTAATGTGCATCTGCCCCCACAGACACTGAACAAGAGCCCACGGACACTTTAACAAAATCATAATCATCTGTAAACAAACAAAAAGAAATCTTTATACAGCTTTTTTTTTTCCTTTTTTTTTTTTTTAACCATTTCAGTGTCTCACCATTTACCAACAACTCCATAAACACAAATTTGCAGGGAGCTTCTTCTGCCTCATGAAATATTCTCTCATTTCAGCTCCTCCTGTATACATTTAAGGAAAAATAAGATAACAGAATCAAAAAAGGATGTTCACTGTGCTCTAGCCGCCTGAGTCAAAAACAAAAAAAAAGAAAATCACTTCAGGTGACAGTGACAAAAACATAAAAATGAAGCAAACAATGGCTTATATAAACTAAGCCTCTCTTTCCAAAAATAGTCCAAACTAAAAATAGTCACTGCCTTGCAGCTTCTCTTGCTTCCACATTGCGAGTCGTTTGTTTATATATCTCATACACAGTGGTCTCTGAGGTCTTTCTGACCAGTCAGGACCGCGCTAACATTTTTCCAGCGGTTGTCTTTGGAACTGTAGCCTGGGGTCCGGTGAGGGGCTTTGAGGGGTGAACTGGAGCTGTGCAGGGTGCAGATCGTTCCCCCGCTGGACTGCACTGCAGTCTTAGAGTACTTGTATAGCTGCTTTCCCGCCTCTGCTCCACCGCACTCCTCCTCCAGCTCAAGCTCGCCTTCCGTCTCTTCCTCCTCCTCATCACACGTCCGACAGGAGGGGCCCATAAGCTTTTTGCGCTCCTGCTCGGCCTCCCTGTTGCTTTCTTTCAGCTGCTGCTGCTCCTGCTGACGCCCCACGACGAGCCGCAGGGGCTCCCACTGGTTGTTGACGCTGTCGTCGGCGACTGATCGCGAGGTCCTCTCGCGCTCTTTTCTCCGTTTGCGTGTCCACCAAACGCATACAATGATGCAGAAGAGGCAGAGCAAACAGAAGGCGACACATAATAGAGGCACCAGGTAATCTGTTGGGAGGACATTGTAGAAAAAGTAAAGTCAGTGAGAAGTTACCAAGAAGAAACTGGAAAAACGGGTGACCTAAGAAACCATCATTAATCATTACTCACCCACTGAAGGAGGCATGACCTGTGTTTCCACTTTGACCTCAATGACTGCCAGCATTATCGTGCTGTTGTGCCACTTAGACAAGGTGCCCACGATGGCGCTGGCTGTCTCCTGGATCAGACTGTGGTCCAGAAGATCCTCTGGATGGAAAGACTGAGAACCAAATCAGAGCGCAAGGAACAGATGAGACACCGTGAAGCTAGAACCAAATATCAAGCTGAAATATTCACATCTTATAAGCTGGGTAAGCTCAAATAAGGCTGTTTTAGTGATACTGTTTAGCGTTAGTTGTGTTAGTCGTTAAGTGAAAACGAGCCAAGAATGGAATAATCGCCGCTCACGTTCACTTTAACTTACTATAGCCACCTCCACGGCGTCCCGATTTGAATGAGAGAGGTCACAGAGCAGGAGGAGGGCGTGGTCTCTTGCCAAGTGTCTGGTGTCAGGAAGATATCTGAGCTCAAAACAGATATTCTCCACCGTTGTTCCCTGCATGTATGCACAAGAACACACCAATCAGCAGCAACACAAAAAGCAGTTCAAGCACTTCAAAACGGTGTGAGGGGGATTACTCACCGGCGGTACTTTGTCTCTGTTGAAAACGAGCGTAATGCGGCCGCAGCTGTTGTCCAAATGGCCGCTGTTTGGCTGGCACTTGGTGGTTGCTTGTGGAGGTGGAGGTCCAACCACTGAACAAACCCCCAACTGATGACAAGGGGGGGCGAAGCAGGTGAAGTAGCTGTGCATCAGACACTCCCGTCCAGCTGGGCAGGACTGCTGTCTCTGGTTGTGGCCCGATGACTTGAGCCGGCATGGACGGCGACCACACAGCACCTGGTGTCACGGGGTCAGAATATTCACGTACATGTAGGACAAGGAAACATTCACATTGACATTTCTTGGGATGCTGCGTCACCTCAGCTGTGTTATAATCTTATCTAGAGCTGCAACTTATTAACTTATCAGACAACATTGAAGGCCAAATTAAAATCAGGTGTGTTTTTTTTAACTTTAGAGTCTGGGAACACGATGAGAGGTCTTAATCTGAATGCTGTTAGCTGCTGTTTTTTTGTTTTTTTTATTGTAAATTAACAGGTTTTTTTGGTTAGAAGCCCCCTACCTTTGTACAGTCCACCTTGCCATTGATGCAATGGCAGTTGTTGCACTCCTCCTCCCAGTGGCTGCCATGTGGAAACTGCAGCCCAGCGTAGTGGCAGGTTTTTCCAATGCCTATGACTACAGACAGGGAGAAAGCTCCATGTCAAACTTCTGTGCAGGAATTTTAAAATGTGCAAAGATAAAATATCCATCCTCCTGTAGCTCTCCCCTCAGATCCAAGCCCCTCCCACTAGATAAAAATACATGCAACTGCATGCCACAGCTAGAAAGTGAAAGCCCTCTGTGCAGGAGCTGGGGTGCGATGGCACAACGGTTTAAGCAGATTTTGTGTTCATAAGATATATTATTGGCCAAAAACCTGGAGTAAACCTTTTAAACCTTGAACACAAAAACAACAGGAGATGCAGGACTAGATTTCACCCCCAAATCACTTAAATTAGACCATGCTTACACTCTTGGCATCTGGCTCCCCTTCTCCCAACCGGACAGACGCATCGGAAACCGTTGATCTCATCCACACAGGTGGCTCCATAGGCACAGGGTGAAGACTGGCACTCGTTTATGTCTACATAGGAGAGGAAAACAGCAAATTCAAGACAAACTGTTAGACTTTAGCCTGACTGGTGGGTTATGAGTCTTCCAACCTCCCTGAAACTTATGTAGGAACAACTTGTACAGCTACTCTCAAATTGTGACATTTTAAAAATAAAAATAAGAGGCATGTTTTCCCCCTCCCGATTATCCATTTTGTTTCCTTTCATGATCTTTTGGAGAAACAAGAAAAATGGCCATTCAAAACCCAAAACTTCCAATTTGAAGCCAAAAAAAAAAAAAAAAGAAAAAAAAAAAAGAAAAAAAACACAAACCCAACTCTGCCGCCCCTCCACTGTCAGGGGGAACCCCGGGCCATTGTCACCCAGATTTCACATGAACACGTCTGCATGAGAATTTTCAAATTTAAGCCCAAGAAAAAAGGTGAAGGCTATCTGGCCAAAACAAAGGAGCAGAAAAGAAGAATTTCAGGGTCACTGAGTGATTTGTCTTCCTTGTGTGAATGTGTGATTGTGTGAGTACGGAGGAGGGACGACCTCTGACCCCTGAGGCATTAAAGGACTAAGAAAAAGCAAGAGGGGTTTGTCTTGGTCTCACGTTTAGGTGTCAATACATCCATCTCTTCCGTGCCCCCCCCGCTCCATGTAGCCATCCCTCTTATTCATGTTCTCATCAGGATTTTCATTGCACTTGGTCTTAGTCTAAAATGCATTTCATCATAACCTTGTGTCATCACTCACTGATTCTGCAGTCTGGTCCGGCAAACCCGGGGGCGCACTCGCACCGGAACCAGTTGATGCCGTCCACACAGATCCCACCGTTGTAACTGAGGCAGGAAAGAAATAAACACTTAGATGAGGCTGTGCATCCTTTCTAGCTACAACAAAGTACATCGTTTGTGTGCATTTGTGGTTTTGGGGTGGGGGTCACAAGGCTCAATTCAACCCATCAATACAAGCCTCCACCTTTCAGATGCTAATAGGCGTGTCCAGTCCCTCCCTTCCCCTCCTCTCATCATGCCTCCTTCCATTCCTCCTCAAAGCCAAGCTTCCCCCCCAGGTCACCCGGGAAGAATAGACACGTACACCGCCTCCGCCACTCTACCCCCCACCTGCATTCACCACAGGGTAGGTGGGACTCTTGTCTTCCACACAAGACTCCCACCTCTCACTGTCCTATTCAATATTTGAGCCCCCCTTCTCTGTGAGATGCCCCTTTGAGGCTTGATTTAAGGACAACTTCCACTGCTTTTAGTGGCCCTTCACCCCTCCAGCCTGCAAGGTCTGAGTAAAGTGTGGAGATGAGGGAGGCAGAGAGACGTGGACAAATGTGGGGGAAAGGTCTGGCTATACCACAAGAGTGTGTGAGGCAAGAAAATGTTACACATACCAGGGATGAGGATCGCAGTCATTTGTGTCTGTTGGAGAAACAAAAGAAACATTTAATATGCAATATATTATTATTGTTGTTGCATATTTGTGGCATGTCATCCCCCCATCTGAGCTGACTGAAGTCTGTTATACATTATAGGAACAGATGCATGTAATGCAGTAATAGTCCCAGTCTTGTATAATCACATATAATGCTATTGTTACTCACAGTATTGAGGCAATAAAGGTTTTATATATATTGCAGATTTAGGTTCAGTGACACAGACATTACCCAGAACCTAGTGCCAATTTATTTTGTTCATTTTAATTAACAAAATAAAAGTCTTAAAAGTCCCAAAAACAACAGACTTCATTTCTCTTACTTCAAAAACAGAGTATGTCTTAAAACATAATTACGGCTCAGAACGCGGTGATTTTACTGTCAGTTACATTCAAAGATATACAGAAAAACTAACTTTGTCCGCAGGTGGGGCCCTCCCAGCCCTCTTTACAAATGCATGTGAAGACATCTCCTCCACCCACACAAGTCCCGCCGTTGGAACAAGGATTGGAGGCGCATGTGCTGTTCTTAGCTATGGAGAGGGAGAGAGAGAGTCACGATATGAACTAGGCTGTCAAAATTCTAAAGAAAAACACACACACACACACACACACACACACACACACACACACACACACACACACACAGGTATAGGTGCCCAAGCGGAGCATATACATACCCATCACTGAACTAGGGCGAGCGCAGTTATGGGTTTCCTACACATTATAAACTTATCATGCAGTCCCCATAGAAAGGTGGTTATGTTTTACCAGCCCATGCCAATGATTATTTTATTATATTTAACAAGTAATCATTCAAGCCTGTTGCTGAGTGTTTACAAAAGGTGAGAAGCGGGTAATTTAGTACGTGTCGGATGAACCTGCTTGCCCCACTAAATCCAGCCAGCCTTTGAATTAGCTAAAAGATCTCAGGGAGGTCCTTGGGAGGGCTAACACCATAGTGGATTGTCCTCGGGTCATCATGTAAGGTCACCTAATTCATATGTTTAATGGACGACAGCACTCTGGTTCTACACTGCACTTTTGCTTACTTGGTATGAATTTTCTTTTCCTGCACCCCCCCCCCTTCCTTTTATTAATGCTAAACTGAAGATGTCAATGTTGATGATGTCATGTTTACTGTTTATATATGAACTCAAAAATAACCTAAAAAAAGCAGGACTGGCACTAAAATGAAAAACCTCTCAGTAAAATATCAGCCAACTTTCTCAGGTCACCATATTCAAGTTAGCTCACTAATCAGGCAGGATTCAACCAGCCAACCAGAGTCTGCTCTTTTGAGTGCATCATGGTTAGTAAAAGACGTGCCGACTCTCACGGATTTACTGGACACACTGAGTAGCCTGTTTTACTCTTAATCCACCTAATCTAGACTAATGCAGCTGTTTCTCAATGTATGCATGATTTATTTATTTTTAATTAAGGAAGAAGGACCTACAGACACCCCAACTATTAATCTAAGTTTGCCCACCGTCTTAAACAGGCCCCCATGCACCCTAGAAAAAGGCTTTTGGGAGAAATAATTAAACTCTTGTTACGTCTCCTGAACTTAGTTTTAAAATACAATGTTGCCAGTAATATAAAGGCTTCAGAAAATTGATAAACTCAGGATATAGCTTACAAATTGAATTTTCCTGTCGATATGAAAATGATTAACTGTCTGATATTTACTACACTACCAACCATTAGCTTCTTCAAACCTTTACTTATGCCGTTTCTTCCTCACCTGTGCTGCAGGTGTTTCCTCCCCAACCAGGTGGGCACGCACAGCGAAAGGCGTCACCGTGGGCGTAGCAGGTGCCCCCGTTACTGCAGGTGGTTTCGTCACACTGACTCTCGCCTGGCAAGAGAAAAAAAAAAAAATAT
>JAVDPK010001961.1:0-25379 GCA_034780415.1 Cichlasoma orientale
TGAAATATAAGCTTCTATTTTGGGTTCATATATGTGAACATCCGACTCCAGACGAGTCAGTGCCTCACTCGTCACAAGCTTCACCGCACGTCACTGGGCCCGGCGTGTTTGACAATGAGTCACAAAAAACCCCAGAAACAACCTCCCATAACATTTCTCTTTATGACAAGATTTGAGGCAGAGAAAAAATCTGACCTCCTTCCAAAAAATAAATAAATAAATGAAACCAGTCGTTATGGTATGAAAACCCATTTTAGCAAGGAAATATGAAAGCTAAAGCTAGTCTGGAGCAGTAAAGAAACTGTTTCACTGCTTTATAAATGATTTTTGCAGTGGTTTATTTTCACACTGCACAAATTATGTATAAAGCAATAAACAACCTACTCCCTGATAATAACATAAAACCGTTTTTTAAAAGAGGGAGATATCATTTCTAAAAATTTTATAATTTTTCTTTTTGAACGTGGTATCTATTCCGATCATTGTTTTTCTCATGTTTTGTTTCTTGTTTGGCATTTTTGTAACGTGTTCAAAATAAAGTCTGTGCATTCAGCTGTCCTGACCTCGTGTTAGTTTGGGCACATATAAACGTCAAATATCAGAAAATAATAAAAACTTTCTACACAAAAGGCCTCGCATAAAAACGCATGCAGCTACATGCTGATTGCATTTTTTTCTTCTTTCAAAACAAAATGTAATATTTTGTGTGACCTGCTTCCTGTGTAGTGACACGCGTGGAATAAATTACCTGCTGTTTGATGAGCGTGATGAGGCTGTAGATGTGTTACCTCCTGTATAAACAACAGGAATTTTCAACCAATGAATTAAACAACAATTTTAAGCATACGAATGATTTAATAACCTCATTTATCAAACTTTATAAATTATACTGAAGAACTAGAGCTGTTAACTTATTAACAACAGTACGTTTCATTGTAAATTCAGTCCGAAGGTGTTATTATGAGATTAAACATACAGTCAGACCACAGCAGGACATTTCACTCACAAAGAGCTTTAAAAAAAAGACAAAAAATACAGTTTTCTGACACAGAAATGTCAAAAATCCTCGCGTGAAACGATTTCATGACATTAAACTCTACAGATTATGGAGACGAGCCTGCGCGAGAGCCAGACAGATGCAAAACATCAGAAATATCTTAAAAACATTTGTGCGTTTGTTCAGTTTTTACAGACGTAACTGCTGCTGTGGAAATCTCGTATCCATCCTCGTGAGGTCAGGCGGTTTTCTTCAGGAAACTTTCTTCGCGTTTTCATCGCCGACTGCCTGCTCGGACAGGAAGTCCACGATGAGTTTGGCGGCTTTTCTCGGCCGCTCCAAAGCCACGGAGTGACCACAGCTGTCCAACACCGACACCCGGCAGTGAGGCTGCGCCGCCTGCAGCACCGCGGCACCCGAAACGTCCAGCACCTGAGAGATCAGACAGGTGTGTTAGCAGCTGTGTGCACAGCACAGCTGTCCCAACAGACTGAAATATCGCAGCAACATATGACGGATTATTGTGAACGTTTTGCACAGATGTTCGTGTTCCCCAGATGATGAGCCGCCCCGATTTTCTGGTGGTCTCCTGTTTTTAAATGATCACCGCTGTGCGATGAAGTTACCTGGTCTTCCTTCCCCCAGATAACCTGCAGGGGCGTCGTGATCAGATGAACGTTTTCTTGCAGCAAGTGGCGAGACTTCTCCCCGACAATCTCCATGAACACTACACACATACACACACACACAAAGTTACTAAAACTCAGGAGCCTGAGATTGGCCGGGTGAAACTGTCTGTATTAAAATGGCTAACTCGATAAAGTCACACAGTTTATTGATCCTGCAACAGAAATTATTGTTACCGCAGCAGGATGAAGAACAAAAATAGTGTAATCTGCAATTAAAACATTGTTAGAGGCACGACAGGCCTGATCCTGAAGGCCTGCCCCTCACTGACTCAAACACGTCTGTGACGCATGTGTGACTGCAGGACAAAGAAGAAGAGAGCTGGTGCTGATGAACAGACCGACCTTCTTTGTAGAAATCATTGTTTGGGATCCTGTTGGCAAGGAGCCCACGCTGCACCTACCACACACACAAAAAACAACAAAAATGCAAATATAGATAATAAATATGTAAAAGCAACAGCGGGATTTGTACGGACAGCATGACACATGAATTCTATAAATCCTAAAGAAAGCTGGACCATCCTTCAAGGAAGGAAATTTTTGACCATTCTTCCAGAATCACATTATAGAACACAAAGGTGTAGCTAGGCAGCATTGGATGGTAATCTGCAGGATTTCTCTGGAAATCAGGAAGCGAGTGAAGGCAAAGCCGGCCGAGAACAAATCGCCGCGTCGACGTGCCGTCACATTATTTAAATCGTCTGATGTAAGTGCAGATTATTTGGAGCGGTTTCTCCTAAATCATTATAAATTCTCCTTCACATCAAGGAAATGTTTTACAACTATTTGACTGCAGCCCTAATCTGGACTCTACCCAGGCAGCTCAGCCCTGTACCTGTCGGGGGAGGTTTAGGGGGGTGTGACAACAGAGTCTCAGCATGTTATCCAGCTCTTGAAGAGTGGTGGGGATGAGTGGGATGGAATCATCCTTCGCACCCTTCTCCAGCTCCTTCAGACGACTGATGAACTCTGAGTCTGTGGGGTAAACCAGGCCTGGCGGACCGAGAAGAGGAGCAGGGGGAAGAGCGATTATGCATCTCGATCATCATCGGCAAACATAATGTACAACAGAGCAGACATCTGCCGAGCTTACCTGCCGGGCAAATCAAGGTGACGCTGGACAGGTGTGCGGGGTAAGTGGCAGCGTACACGCCTGCAACGTTGCCACCCATCGATGTGCCGACCAGGTGGAAGGGTCTTTTATCCAGACCGATGCTCTGCACAAACTGCACAGGAAGACACAGTGAGAGGTGTTTTTAACTCAGGAGAGCAGCTCAGTGCTTCTGCTGCGGTCCAAACCTGGCAACCTCGCTTTGATTACAAAAATAATCAGTCTTGCTGCTGTTTTCAGATTTTGCCTTGCATTATTAATTTCCCACATCCCTTTTGATTTGGCACAAGAGTTTCTATCCCTGCCTTTTATTACCAAAGCACACACACACACACACCCTCGTACTGACCTGGTGGATTCGGCCGACCTGACCCCGGATGCTGTAATCCTCTGGACCAGTGCGACTCGTCCCCTCATGTCCCGGCATGTCCACACACACTACATGCTGGTTTCTGGGGAGGTACTGCAAGTGAAAGCAGACACGCACCACACACACTCACTTACAGCGGGATAGAGAAATAAGTAATTTGCATCATATTTTACTGAGCTATTCTACATGATTTAAGCCATTTTGTTACAGATTGTGCAACTTTGTGTGTGTAAACCTTGACAACAGGTAGCCACATGTCCTTGGTGGCAGAGAAGCCGTGCAGCAGCAGCAGCGATGGCGCGATCCCTCCTGGTGTCCCTCGGGTGGAATAACAGAAGCGGTAATTCCCGCTGTGAGAGTAGCGGACCATCAAACCGAGCCTGCGGCGCCAGTACCTGCAGAGATTTACAGGTGAGCCGATAAAAGGTGCACATGTTCAACATCCAGCTGGAGGGAGGCTGTGGAGCGGTTTCAGAATGGTAACTTCGGTTAACCCCGCGGATTAAGTGCGACTCTATCCAGCTACCGACATTATTAAATAAATCTGTAAAAATAAGCTCACCATTTTTGAAACTTATCAAACTCTGATCATCACTTCATTTTAGGATTCACGTCCAGCAGCTGTATGCTGCTTCGTATCAAAGAAATGACTAATGAAAGCAGCTGTTATGCAGGCTAAACTTGCATGAAACCACATTAATGGGAAAATTCCCCTCAAAATAAAAATACACTTTAGAAAATAAAACCAGATTATGAAAAACTGAGGTCCTACAAAACTGATAACTGCTCTTAAGAAAATAAGAAAGCTGCCAAGTCAGTTACACTTTTCTTTATATTTTATCCACATCTTATTCATGTGAATAATTTATTATTTATCGTGCAGCACAGATCCGGTCTCATTCTGGAGCAGCCGCGCAGTGATTTTTTAACTATTCTCGGGTGAAACTCTCCTAACTGGAAAAGTGGGACTTTAAATGTAAAATGTAACGATAAAGGACGCTGTTAGAGGTCAGGGTTGATTTAAAATAAATAAATAAACAGGGTACAGGAAACCTCCCTGATATGTCGCAGGCTGGGACCAAAATTATTTTGAGGGATAAAACAATCTTCAAATAATCACTGCTAACTTTTTCTTACTATTTTATTTAAGTCACAAAGTGCCGAAAACACAAAACAAAAAAACGGCTATTACGTGACGGTGAGTCAGCACTGTGTGTGTGTGTGTGTGTGTGTGTGTGTGTGTGTGTGTGTGTGTGTGTTAACAGCGTAGTATAAAGTCCAGGAGGAAAGGTCACTGCAGCAGCTCTTTCACAATCAAAGCATTTTTGAGGCTGTTAATATTTAAACGAGGGCACTAAATTGCTTTTATTACAATGTAACAAGCGCACAGTAACGCTGTCAGATGTTTATCTGGAGAAAATTTGTGGGTTTGGTGACTTTAAAGAAAATCTGGTCAGTATTTGCTGCAAAGTTTTGCTGCTCCGGACACGAGAAACTGCTGTGGATGATGCTTCTTAGTTTTCATTTTCATAAAAATATGAAAACTTGAAAACTACAGTGCTGCGCAAAAGTCGAGTTTTGGTATTTTTATTCATCAACAGAGCCCGAACTCTCTGAGGCAGCTTTCCCGTGATGTCTTTAAGCAGTCTTCAGGAAGAGTTCTCCAGGGTTCTGGAAGGACCTTCAAGCTCTTGTTTGGATGTTTCTGCTTTTTGTTCTGTTCTGTCAGGATGATCCCACACTGCTTCAGTAATGTCGAGGTCCGGTTCTGGGGAGGTCAATCCGTGACTGAGAGTGTTCCACTGTGTGGTATGATTTACTGCATTGGCAGTGGGTTTGGGATCATTGTCATGCTTACAAAATTCAACCTTTGCCAGTCAGATGCTTTCCAGATGGAACTGTACGGTGGATCAAAATCGGACTTTTCTGTGTTCCCTAATACAGACAGCTATAGACACTCAGTGTTGTACCTCTCTCCTGACCTCCTCTGCACAGATCAACGATGATTTTAACCAAAAGTTTTTGGATTCATGAGACCTGTTGCTGCTGATTTCAGTGCCTGTTCTTGTGTAATTGGGCACAGCTCAGCCTTTTCTCCCCATTTCCCTTCCTTAAGAATGGCTTCATGGCCATTCCACTGAGACCATCAGGTCCTGCGTCAGGTCTTTGCTGGACTCTCAGATGCTGTTCATCTGGTGTCGATGGTTTTTTAGGCCTTCCACTTCTTCTGTCCTCCATTTTTCCAGATTCCTCAAATCCTTTAAGGGCACACTGCTGAGAGTTTTCAGCTAATAGCTCTTCGTGAATCACCTTGTTGGTGTAAAAATACAGATTTATACCTGTCAAACTGTGCTGCTGTGTCTTTCTGGGACAGGTAACAAAAGGCCTAAAATCTGTTCGTTGCCAAGTTGTCAGTTACGTGTATACACAACACTGGTTCATCCCTTCAGTTAGGTGCCGTTTCACGCCTGAATGATTCAAAGGTCATTGTTTAACCAAAAAACTCATTCCTCTTAAAGTGGTCAGGTAGAAGGACTGGACTGAAAATGGGTGGAAAAGCAGGACAATGTCCAAAAAAAAAACCTTTGAAAGACCATCAGAAATCCTGGAGAACTAAATGTTATAGTCTGCTTTTAAAGAAATACAAGAAAGTCTGCCTCCTTGGAATCAGAATATACAGAAATAAAGGTTAGCTCAATACTTTTGCACAGTGCTGTAGGTGTTTTTTAAATTTCTGCCGCTGGATTGCCTGAGAGGGAAATGCTGCGTTTGTGGAGCGTAAGCACAGAGTACAACCAAACAAACAGCCGTCTAAGCAGCCCGTTCTTTCTCTGAGTCTCTGCTGTTTTTGTGTCTTTACCAGTTGTAAGCCTTGATGAGCGCTCCAGGCCAGAGCAGGAAGGAGGTGACGAAGGCGAGCACAGGCGCAACCAGGACACCTGCTGCTAGCATTAAGGCAGTTAGCTCCATCGCTGCAGAGTCCTTTAAAAACAAAACACAAAGCTTACTTCACTCTCAGCTCGGTGTAACCTTAGAACCCGACTCTCAGTACCGCATCCAGAGCACTGCAGTGACAAAAGCCCAGTTAAACCACACAGTGAGCTTTTCAGCCTCTAAATGTCCATCCTGACACAACCCTGCCATTTATCTGCGCTTAAGATCAGGACTACAGGTAGACTCGCTTATGACCCCAACCGGCTCGGTTTGTGTCTCCTCCTGGTCTCGAACCGGGGATCTTCTACATAAAAGGTTAATGTGATAACTACACAGTAACCTCATATTTAAGGGGTGCTGGTACAAAAACCATGTTGGCCTCTATCGATGATTTCCTCCATACTGATGTAGTGTTTTTTTGTCTGTCATAATAAAGGTTAAGAAGCCCAAAATTAGCACAGTTCCACTCACTGAAATCACAGTGCAGACTTCCTCCACAGTCCCTCTCAAAACTGGAAGAGAGAGCAGGAAGAAGTCTACAAAGTCTATAACATGAAACCAGCTCCAAGTGGCCATTTGAGAGAAATCAGTGAGTGTTTCCTTTTGGCTTTAACAGGATTGTTTGACCCAGCGAACAATGTTCAGTACTGTAAGCCCAACCCTGAATGATCTTGAACCTTCAAAGCAGCTGAGAAGTTCACAGTTTCAGGAGGAAGCTCCTGCAGGAAGAATATGCTTTAAAATATACTGCTACTACTATATAGCCTAATAATACTCAGTAATGCGGATTTGGAGGAGTGGTTATGATGTAGAAATCAGTCCAGCGAGACACCAAGTGAAAAAGTGTCTTGGTTAGGCTTTTTTTTTTGAAAATGCAGAACCGGAAAATGAGTAAAACAAGTTTACACTGACAAGAAAAAAAACGGAAGTTTCCTTTAACCGTGAGGTTTCCTGTCAGTTTAAAGACAAAAACTTACCTTATTATATATTTTCTTCACTGGGGGTTTGATGGCAGAGAAGCAGATACAAAGGTTACATTAGAAACTCGAGTGTATCACGTGTATTTGTCCTTTTAACGTGCTGAAAGCCTCGCGGGAGACATCAAACGTGACGATGGGCTGAATAACTGCACGGGTGCACCTGCAGGATCAGCGGGTCCCTACCTGTCCGGGTCCTCTCCGACCTGTCACTGCCGGCTTTCCTCCATTCAGTCCGCTCCTCTTCCTCCTCCTTCACCCACATTACATAACAGCCTTTCATCTGCGCTTAAAGGGAAACTGCAGAGGAGCAGTGCTGTGCTGCGTTCAGGTACCGTCAGGAACATTTCATGAGGATGCATGATGCGTGTGAGATTAAAACAAATGGGAAGCGCCTTCCACAAGAGGGCGCCAACATCCACCTTTAGCTTTCAGTGCACAGCACAGAGATGGAGACAGACATTTCTGCAGGAGTTAAAGCAGTTTTTTTTTTCTTCAAATGAAAGCTTCAGTTGATTTTTTTGTGTGTGGTTTGAATGGGTGGTGGTTAACACGTTCCCCCACGATCCCCCACTGAAGACTGGGAGGAGACACCAAAACCTCAGAGGGTTGCATCAGGAAGGGCATCTGCTAAAAATCAGTGCCAAATCAAGTAAGTGGATCCATCTGCTGTGGCGACCTCTTGCAAATCAGGGAGCAGCTAGAAGAAGCGTTTTTGTTTTTTAATGGTGGTTTGAACTGGGTGGGGCTCAGTTGGAAAAACATGATGTCAGGATTTAGCAACATATCTCTGCCTGCTTGTGTGTGAAGTAATGCTGTAAAATGGTCCTGTTCTTTGTTCTTACAGCTGCTCCCTTCAGGGGTCCCCACAACAAATTGCCTGCATCCATCTCACCCTATCACTAGCATCTCCTTCTGTCACATGTCCTCCTTCACTACATCCATGAATCTTCTCTGGTTGTCTTCCTCTTCTCCTCCTGCCTGGCAGCTCCATATTCAACATCCTTTGTCTAACACATCCACTCTCCCTCCTCTGCACATGTCTCAAACTGCTCAGCCTGAGCTGTCCCTCTGATGTACTCGTTTCTAATCTTCTCCATCCTGCTCACTCCCACTGAACATCCGAGCACCTCCAGCTCGGCCTCCTGTCTTTTTGTCCGTGCCACCGTCTCCAAACCACACATCACTGCAGGTCTCACAACCATCTTGTAAACCTCCTCTTTCACTCTTGCCCCTATCCTTCTGTCACAAATCACGCTCATCTCCACCCACTCCACCCTGCCCGCGCTCTCCTCTTCACCTCTCTGGTGCACTGTCCATTGTGTTGGATGGTTGACCCCAGGTATTTAGACTCATCTACCTTCACTACCTCTACCCCTCACCTCTCCACCCGTCTCCCTCTCATTCACACACGTATTCTCTCCTGCTTCTGCTGACTTTCATTCCTCTTCTCTCCAGAGCATACCTCCACCTCTCCAGGCTCTCTTCCACTTGTATTGTATTGGTGCCAAAAACTAAATTTGGAGGCTTTCAGACTTTCCTTATTTCTAAAATAATACAGTGAAAACCATTTTTTGATGCAGTAAAAGGAAAGAATATCCTTTGAACCTAAATAAGAAAGTTTCGATGGTATGAACACAGCTGTTTCGTATAAAATGTACAATATTTGTATATAATAAAGTGAAAAATGGCATTTAATATTGGCTTTTGTATTGGTATTTGACAAAAGAAAATAGCTGGAAAACAGGTGGAAAAGTAATGAAGTTATTATTTTATTATTGAAAGACCTGCGGGGCTGATGGCAGCAACCACTGAGCCATCTCTTATATTCTTCAGCAACTTTTATATTCTTACTAAACTCAAGGAAGCTTTCACCATTCAGAGGGCTGAAATTTTAGCCATATTAGGGCTAATCATGTTGAATAATCTGTGTAATCGGGGGCTGATGTTACACAAAGATGAGCTTTTCTCCCTGCTTACAGTGCACACTATTAAAGGCTATAAAACTCCGCAGATCAAATGAACTGCCTCACTTTGGGGCTAAAAATATCCCAATCTGTTTTTTCTTTCGTGGTTCAGGAAGCGGCTGTCAGACGGTTAGCTGGGTGATGTAAGTGCCCGGGAATGTTGGTCCACAAACCACAGGAATACCTCACATTCCTGCAGGTAGTAGGTCAGCGCGCGCACACACACACACACACACACACACACACACAAACCCATACACCGGTTAGTAAACCGTTGTATGGTGTATTTATGCATGCTCCGTGGCAACAAAGAATGAATACCTTAGTAAAAGTAACTGTTTGCTGCCAGAAACAAGGGTAACAATATTCAGGCAAAGCATCTGCATCTGCAGTTCCTTAATAACTGAATATTGTTAATTACTGTCAAAGGTCACCGAAAGGCTTTTCATGTGTTCACTAAGTCCCAACCATCTGATGCCAACCATCTATAAGAACATTCCTGAAATGATTATATTAGAAAACTATTGTGACACAGAAGGAGTCACAATTAGAAACCTTTTATCAAAACATGACCTTTCATTGTTTTGCCCAGCTTGTTTTCCCACATGGTGAAATGACCCTTTAAAGTTGACCCGAAATGCACTTTAAAAAAATTTTTCTTTAGTGAATTATTAGAAAATACATCAAAGGTCCAGGTTACCGATGCTTGTTTCTGTTACTCCACATCACGATGATTGGTGGGGTTTTGATACTGAAGCTGCGATATCTATATGTGATTCCATGACATCAGGTTGCCATTGAAAGAAAAAAAAAATCAAGCTGAGCAAAGTTGAGATTTTGGCTTTAGATTGTGAAACTATTGAAGGGTAAGAAACGAGTTTTGGTAATTTTGGAATGAGCTTCAAGGCACTTTAAAAATATTAATGTCTTTCTCTGTTTTTAAATCTATCTTAAAACAACAATTGGTATTAAAATATGTTTGATTTTTTGACTCCTGTATGCATGGAGCTTTTTAAACTGCAATTATTATTATTAATTATTATTAATTTATTATTTTTTTTGCGCCACTGGCTTTAATTGTTGTGGATGAATGATGTGGCTTCTAGTCTTTGCGTAGCTGAGAACAGGAAATGTTAATAAGGGGCCATCATGTTGTCATTAATCACATCTGGGAGGCACTCAGCTCTCAGACGTGGTTGTTAAGATGTTAAATACAGCAGCATTCACCTAAATGTGTTAGAAAAGGAGAAGGAGCACCAAAAGTACGTGTAGCAGTGAAGTTCTGTCAGCAGTTTGTCCAGTAAAATCCAAAAGTGGACATCAATTAAAAGCAAAGTGAACGTGATCTCAGTGTTCTGTCCCATGAGCTTCTCTCATTGCCTGTTCGGCAATGTTTGCCTTTAAATTAGTTTAAATTGGCTGCAGTCAGCTATTGTCTCTGAAGCAGGCTTGACTCTGCTTGACTCTGATGCCACTGAATACTGTGTATGTGTGTCAATTTCATGGGCGTGGTCCCATTAGCAAAGGGTGGAGCTTGACAAGCTGAGAGGCTATTTCTGGTTTGCGGATAAGCCTCTGGTTTTTGAAAAGAGAGATCTTTTCTACATTGAGAAATGGGATGATATCTTTAAACCATGAAGAGATAGCTGGGGGTTATATGACTTCCAGAGGAATAGGATACAACAGGGATGTAAAAGCAAGTAAAGAAGGTATCTAAAAGGGAACCAGTGGAACTCCAAATATAACAATGCAAGGGTCCAATTATATCAGAGTTCCTAAAATCACAATGAAATCACTCCAAAGTTTTGCAGTCTGGGGCAAAAGAAAAACATGTGGCTCACACTGCGAGATGAGACATGACACGTGTCACATGGGCCCACAATGTTGGGATGAATGTTTGCTAAATGAGACTTTGAAAAGTGGACTTAATTCCTTAAACTGTGTAAGTCGTAACCTGGTGCAAGGTGTGCTTGAGTGCCTTCTAAGCACGGGCTCGCCATCCCATCATCGCCCCCACGCTGGTTTAATTCTGTTAACTGAATGACAATCAAGAGCCATGAGAACGGCGTAAGTCTGAGGGTCAGAAGGTCATTCCGTGGTTGATCAGAGGGGAGCGAAGGAATATGTTGAATTTTTAAAGCTAACTGCTAGGAAATAGCATACTACCTCTGAAAAATCACAGATATGATAATCCAAGAAAAAACTATATTAGCTGCTTAAATAAAACTAATAAATACTAATTTATCCTTTAGATTTGTATGGCTGTTTCCTGTCCTTGTGTATACTCGCCATGCCCAGGACACACTTGAAAAAGAGATTTTAATCTCAATGTGTTCTTCTCCTGGTTAAATAAAGGTAAAATAAAAAAAAATAAAAACCACCGTTCATCACTTCATTTGAAATTTAATGACCACAGCACACTGATTTATGTATTTATTTTATTTAACTGAAAACAGCATCAAACATAACAAGCTTCTATTTTTTTCCATCATAAACTTTATTTACTTCACAAAGCAGATTTTTATAAATCTTTGTTGCTCATTTTTACCCAAAGAAAAAGATTAATATCGTATTTCTTTGTGCTCGTTTCAGAGGTGCAACGATGGAGTCAGGCCGACAGTTTCGCTCTGCTTCCAGTTTTCGCACCAAGCTCGGCTAAAACACGTCATAAGAAGCTACCGGACTCAGAGAGAGGAAACTGTCCACTGCATATGCTACATCACCTCAGACAATCCTGCTAACTAATAATAAAGCAGTTAAAGGATCAAATACATAAAGGCCAGACGATAGCTAATGTGACTGTGTTAGCTGGTTGTAGCCTGAATAAAAACAGAACTGGAGGTGGGGGGGGGGGAGCCATTCTGAGAGAAAACTCATAATTTTAAAATAAACAATATATATTTATAAGACACAAACTGTGTTGCTCTGTGAGTGTGGTAACTTTGCAAGAAAAGAAAAAAACAATTTACAAGAAAATTGTGATGAATTTATGAGAAAAACGTCTCTGCAAGACTCAATCAACCTCATCTTAGAGAATATTCAAGTTTCTTCGCATATATTTGTGATTTTTTAAAAAATCTCTAAACTATTTATTGTGGTGTCAAAGAAAATCTGCATTTTTCTGATTAATTTCTGACTTTAATCTCACAAAGTCCCGTTTCCCCTCCTCAGTTTGTGCTTTGTTTATCACGTGGCTAACTAACTCTGCAGCTTTGTCTGCCTCCAGTAGTTTCCTTTTAGTTTCAACTAAAATTGTCACAATTTTTAAAAAACAAACAAACAAACAAATCAGGAAGTAATCATGAGGAACAGCATAAAGCAGAATTCAGCAGCAGCGGCAAAAAATTGAATATATTAAAGGTTAAATGATCGCTCAGTTAAACACATTTAACACGACACGGAGAATAAAAATGCAAAAAAAAATGTTACATATAATATTAGCAGATATTAAAATTAATTGTAAAGTCACAGGTATCAAATCTGCTGTAGAAAAAAAAATAAAACCCAGCTTTTTTTTTTTTTAAATATTTAGTGCTACACTTTTTCCAGCATCATGTCCAGTTTTACAAGACTTCAGTCCAAGACTGAAACATATTTGTGCCTGAAACTAATGTTAACGAGTTAAAACCAGACTAATTAGGTTAGAAACTTTTCTGCAAATTATTGCCTATTGAGGAAGTTCAAAGTTCACCGCTAAAGTAGAAAAACAATAAAATTCAGTTTCATGATTCTTCTTGTCAAAAACACTGAAATATCCACAAACACGCTGATTCACTTTCATGAGCAAATAAAACGTTACAGGCTTCAATTACAGGCAAAAACGACTTCAAAAGAAAATTATTTTTCAGTGCCACCCTTCAAAAAACCTTCAAAAGTGTGACGACATCAAGCAGAGTCACATCAGTGTGTTTGCATCCCGTTCTGCCCCTTGACCCTTTTTTAATGCTGCAATTTAAATTCACAATATTCGTGTTATTAAAAAAAATAAACCAATAAAGACATTTTGAAACACAGTGAAACGTATCTGGACAGTTTGGGCTTAAAGAAAACCTCGCGGAAGACAAAATAAATCTCGAGGAATCAACATCATCCATTTCTTGAGATACTTTAAGATAATTATGGACCTCACAATTGACCCAAATCTGCCGGCTAAAAACCAGAACTTCTGTTTTCCATCATTGCCAGTCAACATCAACAAAATATTTCTTGAAGTACTTTAAACACTTTTGTATAAACCAAACAGCTCCTTGAGAACTTGGAACGCCTGCAGTCGCCGAGTATTTCAGTATCAGCGGAAGTATTTCAAACATGAATAAATCAACTGGATGTTGTGTTTTTACCAAACTGTCCACTGAACATATCATTTAAAGACTTTCAGCCCCACTTATTGTATATAATTAAAATTTACTTATTTTATAACATAAAAACAAGTGCACTACTTTGACTGATTGATTTTTTTTTTTGGCTGTGAACACCGTATTTTGCGTTGACTCCTGCGCATCAGTGCTGACAGGGTGCGTCCAGGGTTTGCCCACATTTCCAGCAGCAGTGATGATGATGATGCCATTTCTGTCCATCCTTCGCTGTCAGGAAAGACCGGCAGAAAATCAGCTGAGGAAGGAGAACGGGAAGGGGGGAGGGGAGGAGACGATAAATATAAATAAAAATGATTTTTAACTGAGAACTCAAAAATAATACAGTATATCTGTGGCAGTGTGGCCTGTGGTTACATTTAAATGCAGTTATTATTTTGGGCCTGTTCTCATCTGGGTTTAAAAGCTTTTATTCCAACATTAAATCCATGAGCTGAAATGTTTCAGAAATGAAAGAAAATGACTTTAAATCCTTTTTTTTGAGCAGCTGTAACAAAATTTCAGAAGAACGTCATCCTTTATGCATTTGTAGTGAACGAGTTGCTGATCATTGTGAGACCGATATGGATGCCGACATCCACAAACTGACCATAGACTGTAAGAAAGAGGTGGATGCAGCCACTGTGACACCACCCGGTGGTTTTTAAAGGCCTGAAGCTGCAAGTTTATTGTTGCTGACATCTAAACTCTTTGAAACCGGGTGTCACGAGTGAGCTGTGAAAAAAAAACAACCCCAAATGCTGCAGATGCATATGTTAGCAACTTGTCAGTCACAAGGCAGGCCGGCCCTAAAGGATACCCTTCGAGCCAGCGTGGAACATGCATTCTTTTTAATGGCCACCAGGGGGTGGTTGCAGAAAGACTTCTAGTCCTATGGAAGTTTATGGGGGAAGCAGCCTTGGCTCTGACCCCTGTAAACATTTTCCTGATGGGTTTATGGGCTCGGTATCTCACTTCAGGTCATATTGAATAAAATAATAAGCTCATATTAAAAATTTTGTTCATGCTAAGAGTAATAAGGAGGATTATCCAGTGTATGCTCAAACCAAAACCACATTTTTAAACAGTTTAAAGTGTTTAAATTTGACAGCATTGAATAATTTACAGTAGTTTTTTTTTAAATAGTGGGCACAGTGTGATGGTACACTCAAAGTTCTACACTCATTTATTGTGCATGATAAGGTAGATTATTGCTGTATGGTGTGCGACGGTTTGGCATCATTATGGTATTGTTTTGTTTCACATAGTTTGTTTTGATGAGGCTCAGATTGCTCACAGTTGACACAAACCGACCAGCATCAAAAATGAGTGCAGCGACTGAAGCCTCACCTCATCACAGCCTGAGCACCGCGGCCACACCGTCTGGCAGTAGTGCCGTCCGCAGAACAGCTTCTGATCGGACCAGAAGTAGACCAGATCAACCAACATCTGGCCGCACTCTGAACACACGAAGCACTTGGGATGCCACAGGGCGCCATGGTAACCTGCACGCTCTGCATATACAGCCGGACTCTCCTTGGTGACGTCACCTTGGCAGCCAGTACAGCGCTGGAGGACAGAATGTGAAGGGTCAGGTACAAAATTACTGAAATGAATGCAGAGAATCCTGATCCAGGAGAACGGCGGTTTAAATAAAGCCAATCATAAAGACTTCACTTGAAAAAGTATGACTGGTACAGGACAAATAGGGATGGGCTGCTACTTTGGAAGTTTCGAAGATCCAAAACCTGAGACCCCTCCACCAAGGCTGGAAATTCCCTCCACGGGGAATCGAGATGGATATCTGGATCACAACACAGACGCATGACAAGCCCACAAACTTTCCTTAGGTTAAAAAGGGAGATTCTGGAGGAGCACTAGACCAAAGAGTCCCAAAAATAGGCAAAACTGGGCAGGGTTGGCAACATTAAGTGTTTAAAGTCCAACTGAAACCACATGTAGTCATTCACTTTTGCAGGGGTTTTTTGTTGTTACAAGAAAGAAGAGCTGGCTGAAGGAACACACTGAAGTTGGTGTTTGATTGAAAGGTGGCACGCTGCCCCTGTGGCGGTGCTGCACCGCACTGAGCAGGCAGCAGGAGGTATCGATCAGCAGGACCAAAGCAGCATTAAATGAGCAGAGAGAAGCTGCTGTCCAGAGTCCGTCTGTGTGCTCAGTAAGACTTTCTGCTCTTCTTGTGATACAATTGTGACTTTATTTGATTGGCTGGATGTGAGTCTAATGTCCTATGTGGGCAGAGAGCCCCAGGTTGAATCATGAAACCAAAAAGCAAATCATTAATTAGAGGTTTCCCCCTGACAGGGGGCATGATTAACAGCGCAGATCTGCAGCTGGTATTTTTAGTGAAGCACCGAGAGAGGAGCAGCAAGCGGTAACCCAGTTAACCATGGTTAAAACATCAAAGGTTAAAGACCCACTTACATATTCAGTCTTATCGCTGTGGTCTGTCCCATTTGTGGAGGAGGCCACGCTGCTGCTAGAGGAGTCGTGGTCCTGATGCTGAGCAGCATCCTTCTTGTCACTGCTGCTGCGTTCCTTGGCCTCCTTTGCTGCCCTCTGAACGGCTGCCTCACTCAAAGCCCCACCCTCACCAGGTAAGGCCACCTCACCTACTCCCAGCACTTCCTGTTTGTACTGCTTCACAAACAGCAGCATGGAGGAAATCTGCAGGAAGAACCGCTCTATTATCACAGCGATTAGAAAACTTTCAATAGCTCGTTTATGGGTCGAATGATTACCTAAGCGTGCTGCTCAGGTTATTGATAATCACGTGTAGGAAACTGCTGACAACAGAGTAATTTACCTCCTCCTCACTGGCCAGGCTCTGACACTTCATGGGGTCCTGATCATAGGCAGGGAGCTGGCTGAGGAGCTGTCTGCGTCGCGCCAACGCGCCAATGGTCCCTGAGACCGGCCTCTGACTCTCTGGGAGGAGCTCCATGTACTGCATGGCCTGCAACAGATGATGCAAATTTCATATATTCATACACTCTCATTTAAAATATTTAATATATCTAATGGTTCTTAAATATATCAGTAAAGTCTGTATGAAATCTATAATGGGATATAATGAGATCAGTTTTGTATATTCTGTATTGTCTACACATTATCTCATATTTTGTCTGTTTGAACCTATAATCAGAGAACGAGCAGCTACAGAATAAAGCTACTTTCTGCTGCTCCTTTATTCATATTCTGTGTGTGTGTGTTTCCTTCTGGGATCAAACCAGGGATCTTTTGCTTGTTATTCTCGCAAAGATCTGCACCATAAGCATCATGATGGTCTTTGTCCCATTGTTTAATGAGTGTATGCAATGTTATACTGTAGGGTCAGAAAGAGGGAGCAGGAGGTTGACAGACTGCAGCATCTACAGTGTCGTCATGGTGAAAAGGGGGTTGGGTGTGAAAGTTAGGCCGTGGATCTGTGTTCCCACCCTCGCCTATGGCCCTGAGCTTTGGGTAGTAAGTGAATGAGATCCCAGATAGAAACAGCAAAAATGAGATTCCTCTGAAGGCTATCTAGGCTCAGCTTTAGATGTTGGGTTAAATGTAGTTCTGAAGGAGCTCAGCGTACAGCTGCTACTGATCCCTATCAAATGGAGCCAGTTGAGGTGGTCTGGTCATCCAGCTAGGATGCTACTGGTCCTGGGCGCCTCCTACATGAGGTGTTTCGGGCACGTCTGACTCCGGACACACCCGGGACACGCTGGAAAGATCACACCTCTCAGCTGGCCTGGAAATACTTTGGTTTGAGTCTGATCAGTGATAGATTTCATCCTCTCTCTGTCTTTGTTTCCCACCGCTGAAACCTGAGCTTATCCAACACATTTTAAACCATCATCGAACTCTCCCGGTGTCGTCAGTGACACATCTGTGCGTTGTCAGGTTACTTCACCGGAGTGACTAACAGTCTGGAAGTGGACTGGAGAACTAGAACAAACAAAAAGTGTGAGATGAACCAAACAAGATGATGAAGATTTTTAGATGCACATCTGGAAAACAGTCGCCGAGTTGGATTCTGCCTCTACAAGTTCGACCACAGTAACGCCTGTCATCATTATAATTACAGGCTGGGAAGCCCGAAACATGCTCGAGTCTGGTTTTAATGGGACACTTTAGACTCTTCAACACGGGGAGAGCAGCACCAACTGAACTGAAGCAAATTTGAACTAAAATGACCTGATGAAAATAAATAAAGACATTTCAGTCATAAACATTGATTATGAGAATAAAATGTAGCCGCCCATGTGAGCAACACATTCTTTTTCCATTCGTGATATATAGTGTGCATGCAAACAACACTAATGTTCTACTTTCTGGTCATCTCATGCATGCGGAGCAGAAAGTCAATCCTCATAGACTCCCATGTTAAAATGCCCAACTTTGCAGCTTTAAAATGCATGCTTACAGCCTGGTTCACAAAGCAGTTTTGACCTCTACGGATAGTTTATCCCTTTTCGACAGCCGTATGATGGGGTCTTTTTTAGATACTGAGAAGATCAGGTGTGCTTACACAGGTAGCTGTCTTCTAGGGCTCGCCTAATTCAAGTTACTGAACTGAACTTCTTAATTCTGTTTGCGGTTTTGGTCTCCTTTAGGTCCCTTCAATGGATTTATCTGACAAATAGCCTGTGGTCTGCAAAATCCATGCACTTCAGTTTACAGATAAGACCACAGAAGAAGAAGGAGAAGAAAGATTAAAGAAAGCCAGCAGCAGCCCTCTGCACTGCACAGGGATTCCTACCAGCTTCTGGTTGAGGCCGGCTGGCGCCCAGTCGTATGTGGTGGTGTTGAAGGTCGGGTCTTTGCGTGACACCACCGGATTGGTCACGATCATACGGTTTCTCTTGTACACGCGAAGGCCGCCACCTCCTTTAATCTTCGCGGTCAAATGGGAGCAGGGCGAGTCTGCGAGCAGGCGTCCCATCCGCTGGTCGTCTTCGAGGTCATTTCCAGGAGCGTGGTCGACCGTGCTGCAGCCGCAGGCCGTGCAGGCTTTTCTGCAAAGGATGAGAGAAGGTTTAAAGTCTGGGCTGTCAGACTGGGTTGTTGTTTTTATGTCTCCCATGCAGTCCAAAAGCTTGGGAGCTTGGAGTGTGGTTTGACAGCCCACACCCATCTGATCTTCAGTCAAAAACAAACTCACTTAATATTTTTCTTTAAGAGAATTTGCGAGTAATGTGGGAGGAGTGGAGACCACTGAGATTTTACATTTCCTGTACAGAAAAAATGTACTTAAAAAAGAGAGAATTGTACCTCCAAGAATGCGGCTGAAAACCAGAGCAGCTCTCCTTACAAACGAGACACACTGCTGCACGTCCTCCTCCTCCTCCTGCACCTCCTGCAGTCTGCTTTATAGACATCTAAAGAGAGGACAAGACTTCACAATACATGGAATGGTGCACAATGATGGCTGAACTTCTGTTATATACTATATTCAAAGCATCTCAGGCTGATATTGTGAGGCACAGCTGTGGTTTACTTATAAAAGTTCACAGAGCTTTAATGACTTGGGTGCACAAGTTTGAATTTATTTTGGATTTTCTCCAGTCCACACAAGGTCAAAGGTACACATACAGGCTCAAACATATGCATACACTCACACTAATATTTGGTTAAATGTCCCTTAGAAAGTTGCACCTCGACTAGATGCTTTTGGCAGCCGTCAACAAGCTTGTGACTGAATATTTAGCCACTCTGTGGCAGAATTGGTAGAGTTCATTTAAATTGGTTGGTTTTTACTGCACAGACTCAGCTTTTAAGCGTAATCCACAGATTTTCAATGGGGGTGGTGTTGGGGCTTCGGGGAGGCCATGTTGGGTGGATGAACACGCTTTCCCCTACTAGAATCTAACAACGACGTCCAGGTGACGTCGTTGTTAGATTCTGCAACACTGCTTCAACTTTCACTGTTTTTCAGCAATGAAAATCTGCCAGCTGACAGTTAATCAGCACTGAAATATCTGCTGGCAGCTGCTGTCGGTGTGCCTGAACTAATTTGTGTTGTTTTGTGGATACATTTGTTTATCTTACTCGTTTCAATTACAGTAAGTCTTTGCTTTTACTCAGTATTATACAACAATAACCTTAAACAGTTACATCTACTAATGCCTGTCTAGAGGCTGTCTTTGAAAATTAGCCTTACCGTATACACATTAATAGTTTTTTGGACACGGCTTCTGCAACTACCAGTGCTTTTCTGCACTTATCCCTTAAAATAAATATTACTAAAGAAATAAACTGCATAAATAAATGTAAAACAGTGGACATTATTCATTTTGTGGCTCATTAGCTCAGAGCATAACGAGCTCTAATAAGAATGTCAGCTCCTCCTATCAGGCAAAGCTAGCGTGTTTATATAGTCCACGTTTTCACCTCCTAATGAACTCTTCATGGACCGAAGTAAAAACACCCACTGAGAGTTAATGAGATGTTTCAAGGAAGGCTAGCACGTTAGCAGTTAGCTCATCTAGCCCTGCAAATAGTCGGTTTTCCAAATACACACATAATAATTTAGTGATGGTACTTTCCATCAATACTACACCTGATTCTGCTTAATCCATACCTTAAAAACATTAACTAGCTTTCTTCTGTAACTTCCAGCCCCTTCCCTGTGGGATACATGTGGATCCTGACCAAAGTAAGAAAGAAATGCAAACAGAAAGCGCGCATATGTGAGAGAGTCAAAGACACGAGACGTTTGCGTCACACAGATAACAGATACGAGGACGGAGACGTCGTTTCCAGACAGCCTGAGTGTGATGATGACGATGACGGTGTGTGAGGAAGTGTTGGATGAGACAGAAGAGCTGTTTTTTCAAACATTTCTTAGTGGGTGTGGGAGGAAGACGAGGGAGTGAACACCACACTCTCGCACACACACACACACACACACACACACACACGCACAGACAGGATGGATGATCTCATCCTTACACCCGGTGACATCATCGTCACTGTCCTGACAAACACAGCAGATTCTCCTCCATTCTGCACTTCATCCTGTTTACTCTGTTAGTATCAGATGCATTAGTCACAATAAAACAATGTTTTTTTTCCACTTATTAAGGTTTTATTTTTATTTCTTTACTTTTGTTTTCACTAAGTGATTCCACTTGCTCAGTTCTCTGGAGATTTCAGAGACAACAGACTTTGTGTGTCTGTCATGACTTTAAACAACCACCTGTGACCATGTGAGTAAACACGAGTCAGCTCATAACTCAGTTCACAGAAGAATATAATGAAATGTGGGTCAAAGGTTCACGTGCCAGCCAAAATAAGCCAGGCGGGGTGAATGGATTTGGACCAGTTTAGGCTGAGAACGGGCAAATTTAGCCCCAGTCAGACCAGCCTGCGAGTATGTGGGGTGACCTTCGGCTGGGCGGCATACAGACGTGGTCCAGTTACAGTACCGGGGCTTTCTGGCTGGCCAGAGTTGAGGTATTATAGGAGCGAACTGTTTTGGCTCTCTGGCTTGTTTAGTTCTGGCATTTAGTTGTGACAGCAAAGGGCTATCTTTTATGTCACTACTGACAACTAAACAAAGAGCAACATGTCAGAGATGACAGACTGATTTTAAAAGGCTTTGGCAGGAAACCTGATGACTGTGCTGCTGAGACAACCTGCTGCCATTTGTCTGACAGGCGGGCGGACTATCCACCTATCCGCCTGTCAGCAGGTATTAATGATGCCCTCCCTCCAGAGAGGCATTCACTCACCTAATATTGCTGAATAACTGGAGCCTCTGCTGGTTTCGGGTTTTCCAACATGTTTTTAAGCTTGCAGCGGGGATTGATTGACTCCCATTCAAGAAGCATTAGTGAGGACCCGAGCATCAAAAACTGCTCAGTGGGATCTGAAGTTAAGCTGAATTCAAGTCTTTTAAACCAAAATCAAATTTAGCCCAGAAAACAACACCCACAGATGAGAGTCAGCATTAAAACTGTCAACTAACTCTAAGTAAGAAAGTAAACGTGTTACTGAAGGCAGAGTGATTCAGCTGATGCTACAAGCAGAGACGCCGCCGGGATGATGGCTGATTGTGTTCAGAGGTGTGAAGAGAGGGACGGGGTGCGTGTTTGAGTACGTGTGACTACGAAGTGCCCGCTGATCAGTGCGTGTTGAAAAGGTCACAGCTGAAATAGAAGCAGCTGAAAAAGAACAGGATTTCCTGAGATCCCCTCGGAGTACACCGACCGACCGGCTGCCGGTTACCGGGAGGTCAGAGCGAGACGCCCTCCTGAGGTCAGGCTGATTGTCTTTCACTGTATCATAGAAACTGAAACACAAACTTTTACCACACTGTGCGCTAGCGGTGTGCGATACTGCAAGATTTGGTATCGATCCGATACCAAGTGAATACAGGGCCAGTATCGCTGATACTGATACCAATACCGATACTTTTTAATAATTATGAAGAATTTTCATGAAGTTTAAGTGTTTTGTGATTTTTTTTCCTTTGGATCATTAATTGGTTAAAACTCAGAATAGAATTGGGTAAAGTTTATAGGTAAATAAAAACTTTATCAAAATAAAAGGTTTTGTTCTCAAACATTAGAACAGTAACAAAACAATTTTCCCCGTACATTGTGATGTCTGGAGTTTTTCTTTAAAAAGTGTACAAAATGATCACTCAAGAACAAATTAAAACTTTTTTCAGGTAGACTGTTCAGAAAGTATAATACAAAATGTAATAAAAAATATCCCTTCAATCACCAATTTTCTGGATTTTTTCTTAAATACACTGTACAAAATGATCACTCCAGAATGTTATAAAACATTTAAAGCAAATTCAGGAGAGAACCTGAAGCTAAAGTATCGATCTCATTACACTGGTATTGATCAATATCAATACCAAAGTTGGTATCGATATTATCGATATTTGGATCGATCCGCGCACCACGAGACTGAAAATGCTGCCTTCACACACGTTCACATTCAAAAAGCGTTTCTCTGGCCTCGCTCAGGCGTTTGCTGCTGTGCGATGAGCGACGTGTGTTATTGTGTGCCTGCAGTTATTGCTGGGGCACTCACAGCTGACTAAAATAAATTTATATATTCCTTCAAACTGCACAATATTCACGCACTGTTCACTAGTGGGTAGTAGTTTGTCTTCATGGTTTTGTGCCAGAAAACGTTCAGCTTTTCATTCTTATTTTATTTTTTCAGTTTTCATTTGCTGTTTTGTTAAGTCCAGGAAAAAGATCATATTTTGGGTTCAAATACAGACTTTCAAGAAGGTTAACGGCACTTAGAGAGCCTATCTGACAATTAGTCTTGAAGTCTAATGTCTCAGGTTCCGTGTAAAAACAGCAAGAAACTTGATAATAAAGGTCAACATTAGAACAACACTAAATGAGCTCCAGTATCACAGGAACTAAGATCCACAGTGTGCTCGGAATAATAGAAGAAATCTAAACAGGAAATCCCAAACTCAACTAATCAAATAATCAAAAACTTCACGAGAACGTCAGCGAAACCAACCAGTAAGCATCTGATAATAAACAAATCCAAACACTGCAAAGAAACTCAAAGCTCTGGGACCAAAACCAGGAACCACGACACACTTCAGCAATCGGGTCCACATCTCGTGTCTATTTAAACAAGACAAACCGACAGACTTAACACAACACACGAGCACAGACAATCACAGCCTCCATCGGCCAAAACAAACAGCGCAGTGATTACAACAAGTCGGTTTGCTGTCGCGGCTGATGTGCACGCACAGGTGGAGACATTTACACCTACTGCCAATTTCCAAACTGATCGATCGACTAATTGATCAGCTCTGGGGTACCGGCTGGTTCCTGAGTGTCTGGGAAACCCTTAAATTAAACATTTATCTTTATTCACTAATATTTGCTGTATAATATCCTATGTATTGAGCTGCTCTAACTCAGGACGCTATTCTTTTACCTCCATTTCTGACAGTAAAAAATACTGAACAGTGTTATAAGCTGAGGAGAAAACGTCCCTTTTCTGAGGGAAACGAGCGGCCGCTCTATATTTAGGAGTCAGATAAGGTGAGTATGTCGTAGGTGGACAGACTTGGCCGAGCTTCGAGGAGTAATTTCAAACATGCCGGCTATGTGGAGTGGAAACTACAGGAAATGCTGTCAGATAAGAGGCTGGAGGTCACAGAGGGGCAGCATGTCGAGTCTGGATCAGAGCCAGAGGCTGTGGCACACGGCATCCTCTGCATTTCCTGTTGCTCTCCGTTTGAGACAAAATCAGACAAAATGCCACAAATGAGCTGCTTTTTCCAGCTGTGTCACAGTCACTAGTTACTATTAAAAGTGTAAACATGGGATAAAGGAGGAGAAAGCTGCAGGCAGGAGGGCGGAGATCTCATATTTATCCATCCTCTCACATTGTTGGCGACTGCTTTGTATTTTTTGGATTTGTAAAGTGAAATATTAATTTTTTCTCAGGTCCATTATTGGGAAACATTTCCTGCTTTTAGCCTTTTGAGATTGTAGATTCACTATTGGTTTCTTTGTCTCCTCTTTATTTATAATGCAAAGCCTAGTTTTGGCCAATGAAATTGTTTAGGGGGTGCTACAGAAACGGGTGGATGCTGGGGGTTATTTCCATCCTGGTGATGGCAGTTTTTCCAGCTCAGGGGTATAAAGACAGCTCTCACGCCCCTGACAGGTGACACTGATCTGTCAGGTTATCAGCCCCGGGCTGATGTGACCTCTGCACGGACGGCCAGAGGAGATCCCTCCTGTTGAATTACAGGAGGGATCTTTGTGCCGCCAGCAGAGACCCAGCGGGGGGATCAGAACCTCGTGGTCATGGATTACCTTCGCTGACTGAAATAGAAATCGCCAGCTGCTAGAAACAGACTGCAGAGTGATTTGTCCAACTGACTTTAGCATGCAGCCCATTATTCTTTTAAATCATCACTGAGTCCTGCATCTTACAAAACTTCGAAACGCGCTCGAGTGCGAAGGTGAAAACAGAGGGCAGTGTGGACGCAGCTGTGCGGGCTGCTGTAGATCCACTAGCGTTGCTCTCCAGCTCATTATTTCTATTTTTGGCTTTTACTAGAGTCGCTTCGCATGATTAACAACACAAAATAACCTTCATGTATCTTATACTGAGGCTTGGTGCAGTCTCTCAGTTCATTAACTGCCCCCGCCCTTGCAAACCAACTGTCTTCTGATTGGTTGCTCCTCAGGCATACCTGAGATGAGATGCCCTTCTTCTTGTCATCATACAGATTTAAGTACAGAGGGAAACTTTAGAGCACTCTGAAGTCAGAGCTTACGCATACATACACTGACCTCATTATCTGAAACTCTGACCATGTAACAGCATATGAATGTGAAAAAATAAGGAAAAGCAGACCAGACCCCCTTTAAATAAACACCGGACCCCTCTGATCATGCTTGATTTGTTGTGGCTAAATAAAATAAAGCCCCCCTCTTACTGAGCTTACTGAGACATTTTAAGCCTCTAATTGTGAGTAAAGTTCACTTAAACACATCACAGAGTCCAAGTTATTCTAGACAAGAGCTCCTCCAGACATCACATAGTCTAAGTGACCCCAAGCCTGACCCCCTGACCTCCACATCTGGAAGTATCTGTGAACAAGAATGCAGATGTTTCTACCTTCTCCATGGCTGAGCTCACATCCATGTTGTCGGCGGGCTGTCTCTTCGGCTCCTCTGCTCCGTCTGCTGCCGCTCTTCCAGAACAATGGGACTTTAAATTCCTCTCCTGTCGACCGCACTTCCTCTCTCTCCGCCCACAGTCGCTCCTGCCGCCTCCTGCTCCACCGGCTCTCCACAGCTCACTGCAATTTAACCGTCCACACTTTCATCCACCCCCTTCCTTGTCTTCTGCTTTCATTCTCCTCTTTTGTTCTATACTCAGCAACATTAAAACTCACCTTTCTCCCCTTCAGCTGTGAACTCCTGCTTTTACTTGGCTCTTCAGTGTCGGGGGGGGGGGGGG
>JAVDPK010001961.1:27286-38635 GCA_034780415.1 Cichlasoma orientale
CTGGAACCTAATTTCCCTGACGGGACCTTCCCCAAGGGATCAATAAAGTTTAATCTAATCTAATCTAATCTAATGTTTGTAGAAGCAGTCTGCATGCCTAGGTGCTTGGTTTATACACCTGTGGCCATGGAAGAGACTGGAACACCTGAATTCAATGATCTGGATGAGTGAGTGAATACCTTTGGCAGGATAAGATAAACTTTACGTCGTTATAGGCACAAGCATACAATGAGATTGGAACATAGTGTATTAGTAATCCATCCTGTATTACACTTAATTCATTCATAGCACTGCTGCCTCACAGCAATAAGGTCCTAGGTTTGATTCCACTTTGTCCGGTTTCCTCCCACAGTCACTGGGGTTAGGTTATTTGGAGATTCGAAAATTGAACGGTTGTGTGTCGGCCCTGTTCCCTGTCAGCTGGGATAGGCTCCAGCCCGTGGAGTGGCAAACACACGCAGCGGGGGTCACAAGCTCGTGAAACCCGTTTTCTGTCAGTGAATGAGGAGGCAATGAAACGTATATGAACGCGGCCCAGATTTTGCCGGGAAAAAATACGACGTCATGAACTCCGCCCCTGCATTGCGCTCAGACAAAAGGTACGTTTGTTTTATTCTGCGGCTTGCACCCAGTTGTTCTCATTAACGTCGGCCGAGCGGTCCTCGCTGACTTTGTGTATCAATTGAACGCCCTGTGCTTTAAGACCCCGCCTCTTTGAGGCAAATACACCAATGTGAAGGCAAAACGTCAGCTGCCTGCTTTGAATATTCATGATTTTTCGCGGGCTTTGGACGTCACGTGGTCCTTTCGCGCGAAAAGCGACTCCCGGCAGGAAGAAGAGCAAGTGAGGTTTGAAGCAGCGGAGACAGAAGCGCAGTGATGGCGGTGAGTAAAATCACTAAAAACAGACGCAGCGCTCTGCTGATGGCGTTCAGTCTGTAGGCAGAGGGAGGAATAAGTTATACTAAGCAGGTTTTATTCATGAAGTTTGGGTTTTTCTAGGAAAATTACCTTTGTTCGTTGGGCGAAGTCACATCGACGACAGAGAGGGTCAGGTTGAGTTAATGTAGAGCTTAATCTTCATCACAGGGCGGAATAAAAACATACTTTTAAAGTTTAAAACTGCATATGTTTTTTTTAAAAGTCGCTTTTTACCTTTATTTTACGGAAACGAGACACTGTTGTTGGTTTTTGCCCTTTCGCCATAAGCAGCAGACCTGCCATGCGGCCAGTTAGCTTGTTTTTGCAGCTCTAAACCATTTCATGGAACAGCCAAGTGATAATAAAACTTTATTAATCACTAAATCGACACCACGTGTCATGTCGGATGGGGAGTTCTTACACTATTTCCACAGGTATCACTGAATTGGTGACTTGCACCAATGTTTTATCCTTTTATTTGTGACGATACCCGGTCATCTTTGTCTGCTGTCCTACATCTTTGTGATGTGTTACCACACATGATGGGAAGTAGTTAAGAACATGTACTTTCAAGTATTTCTCAGCTACCTTATACCTCAAACCACTGCAGATTAGAAAGAAATATTGCGATTTTATCCTGACTTAAACGTGTCCTTACGGCTGGAATAACTTTGAATGTTAAGGATTTAGCTATAAATATATGAGCAAGCCATGATCGGTTTTAAGTAATGGGGGTTCAGTCTACTAAAAGCATGAAAAGAACATTAAAATATGCTGTGTATTAGGAATAATAGTCCTGTCAATACATGTAAATACTGTGAAACTACATTTTGCTTCTAATATCTTTGCAAATCCTTAAAAATGTTTTACACAAAGTTTTTGTATCTCAAAACTACTTAAAGACAGGAATCCTGTGACAGCAATGCCACAGGCACCAATTGCCATTCTGCCCCTTATTACATCTCTGCCTACCGTCTGGTCTCTCTCGCTGCTGTTATCCACTGAAGGCAAAACTATAAAGTTTGTGCTGTTATGTGTATATAATGAGCGCGTATGGTCGGGATGTACAAAGATCATCTATCAACTCACAAACTTTAGGTGCAAACTGGTCACATTTGCTGTCTGAGTCAAAAAAAGTTATTAATCCAAACAAACAGTCGGGACGTTTGGCTACCAAAAAAGGGATGTAATGTAGTGATAACAAAGCTTTTTTTGAAAATTTACACTAAAATTACACGATGTATGTGAGCAGTGGAAGCTGTAGATAATATCAGGTGATTTTTGGTGGTAAAAAGATTTTTTTTTTTTTATTTGAATGCATTTTTTTGATTTGAACAGGATTCCTCAGAGTCGTACCACATGGCCACCAGCCCCAGCCGAGCCTCCAGGAGGGGAGACCTGACCTCCAGTCCTGGACGAGACTTGCCACCCTTCGAGGATGAGTCGGAGGGGCTGCTGGGAGAGGGACACCTGCCTGGAGAGGAGGAAGAGGATGGGGAGGAGCTGATTGGGGATGGGATGGAGAGGTGAGTGTGGATTTTTAAAATGGTCACAAAGCTCTGCAGTTTGTGTTTTAGGGCTTCATAATTATCCCCTCTTCCTCTCTGTTCAGGGATTACCGTGCCATCCCGGAGCTGGATCAGTACGAGGCAGAGGGTTTGGACCTCGATGACGAGGAGCTGTCAGAGCTGTCGCCGGGAGCCCGAGCAGCTGCTGAGGAGGCCATGAGGAGGAGGGACAGGCAGCAAGGAGTCAGGGGGCGTGTGAGGCCAGGATTGCTCTATGGTGAGGCTTGAATGTGGGGACGAAGGAGGTTTTAATTCAGTTTTTTCTTTATAAGCCTAAGTGGACTGTGAATAACTTTAATCATTTGTTGGCATCCAGACAGCGAAGACGAGGATGACGAGCGCCCGGCTGCTCGGCGAAGGCGATTGGCTGAGCGGGCAGCTGAAGGTGATGGAGAGGAAGAGGAGATGATTGAAAGCATTGAGAACCTGGAGGACATGAAGGTTGGTGGTGAAATTGAAGAAGCTTACAGAAGCTTTTCAGGTTTGGCTGTTTTGGGCCGTCTTTGTAACGTTTTCCCGGCGTGCAGGGCCACACGGTGAGGGAGTGGGTATCCATGGCGGCGCCGCGGCTGGAAATCTACAACCGCTTCAAGAACTTCCTGCGGACACATGTGGATGAAAACGGCCACAACGTCTTCAAGGAGAAGATCAGCGACATGTGCAAAGGTGGTGCATCTGTTCTAAAACTTAAATGTGCAGCGGCACCCGTTTGTTGTGAACACATGACTGATTTCTGGTTTCAAACCCGAATATGAATCTGAACCTAACCTGTAATTCCAGAGAATAAGGAGAGTCTGGTGGTAAACTACGAGGACCTCGCAGCCAGGGAGCACGTTTTGGCTTACTTCCTACCGGAGGCTCCAGCTGAGATGCTGAAGGTGAGCCGGCTTGTCATCTTGACAAATTAACATCCTTTTGCTGTACCCTTTCCCGCGTGTTATAAATAACATAGTGGGTATTAAGTAGCTTGAGAAAATCAGATGTTTGTATGTGGCTCTCTGTAGCAGAGCTGTGACTCTCCTTCAGCTTCAGTAGCATTAAAACGTGTTTTGATGGAGCATGTCTGACTGTCCTTTGTCAGATTTTTGATGAAGCGGCTAAAGAAGTTGTGCTCGCCATGTACCCGAAATATGACCGCATCGCCCACGAGATCCACGTCCGCATCTGCAACCTGCCGCTCGTCGAGGAGATCCGATCGCTCAGGTAACTCTTCAGTTTTTACCCACAAAGGTGTGTTAGTCCTGACAGGGATCATTCACAGCGTTAATGGAACAGATGTGAGACATCCGTGTTTATCTGGGTTGCAGACAAAAAGTGTTGCCTAAATATGAAGAAGCTGCTCCACTGATGCTTTCTGCTCTTTACCAACTGTCCTTCTGTTGTGCTCATCAGGCAGCTCCACCTGAATCAGCTGATCCGGACCAGCGGCGTGGTGAGCAGCTGCACTGGCGTCCTCCCTCAGCTCGGCATGGTCAAGTACAACTGTAACAAGTGTAACTTTGTGCTCGGGCCCTTCTTCCAGTCCCAGAACCAGGAGGTGAAGCCGGGCTCCTGTCCGGAGTGTCAGTCCCAGGGACCCTTCGAGATCAACATGGAGGAGGTGAGGCGGGGGGGGGGGGGACTGTGGATGGATGGATGGATTCAACTTTATTGTCATTGCTCGGTATAAGTATAGGGCAACAAAATGCGGTTAGCATCTACCAGAAGTGCGAATAATATTGTAAAGTTTTAGGAGTGCAAATATGAAAACTGTGCAGTTACAGGCTGTAGTTTGTCTGTTGGGTGAATTTTGTGCCATGTCTCAGGATTTAAGACGACTCCTCACAGAGTCAGGCACAAACTGAAAGTCTTAATAAGCGTGTTTTCCTCACTGATTATTTCACACGCTCGTGCCCTGTAGGAAAACCTTCACTGCATCTTAAGCGTGTTGATGCTGCAGGTATCGCTGCTCTGCCTGATCACACTGTGGAGACAATCTTTAGTAAACTTTGAAGTGACACTAAAAATCTGTTGCGGTTTCACGGACGAGGAAACTTATTCCATGTAAAATGAAACTGCATCATGTTGAACAGCAAGAAGTGAAGCGGTCTCTGATTCCACTGGGCAGCTCGTAAATGTGCTCACCTGAGCGACCTGGCCACTTTAAAGCATTAATTAACCAGAGTTAATTTAACCAGTCATCGCGTCCTTCCCGCAGACGGTGTACCAGAACTACCAGAGGATCACCATCCAGGAAAGTCCCGGTAAGGTGGCTGCTGGTCGCCTCCCTCGCTCCAAAGATGCCATCCTCCTGGCCGACCTCGTGGACAGCTGCAAGCCTGGAGATGAGATTGTGAGTCATTTTAAAAATGCAAATTATTCCTCCGTGTCTCAAAGGTGGATGAAATTATGCAAAGAAGGATTTTCTCAGTGGCTAACAGAAATATGTTACTGTAAGAAACTTGAGGCAAGATGGACAAAAAGAGAGATTACAAGATAAAGATTCAGAGGATGGAAATAACCGTGTAGCCACGTTGCTGGAGCACAAAGGTTCATGTTGTGTTGTAGAACTAATTCAGTTGAATGTTCTGGAATTTTTTTTAATATTAAAAACGTTTAAAATAATTTCGGAGTGGTGCAAAGAGTAACTTAATCAGCTGTTTTTGACGTGTTTTCCTGTCAGGAGCTGACGGGGATCTACCACAACAACTACGACGGCTCTCTGAACATGGCGAATGGCTTCCCGGTGTTCGCCACAGTGATCCTGGCCAACCACATCACCCGTAGAGACGAGGGCGTCGCCGTGGCCGAGCTGACCGACGAAGACGTCAAAGCCATCGTCGCCCTGTCGAAGGACGAACGCATCGGAGAGAGGGTGAGCAAACGCCGGAAGGTGCCGGTGGAAACTGTGCTGCTGTTGGCCAAAGATGGAGGAAGAGGACGGTGCGTTAGGAGGATGTAGTGAAGGAGGACATGCAGAGGATGCTAGGGGCAGAATGAGATGGAGGGAGATGATCTGCTGTGGGGTTAAAGTGGACACAGTTTCACCGGCTAACTGGATTATTAAAATGAAAGCATGATCAGCTGACTGCTAATTTTGCCAAAGGTTCTGGTAGAGCGAGCTATGCGAGCCGTTACCTGACATATCAGGTAACCAATGGTCTAACCACTGTAGCACAGGTGTTTTCTGACTCCTCCTCTCTGTCGTCTGCAGATCTTTGCCAGCATCGCGCCCTCTATCTACGATCACGAGGACATTAAGAGGGCTCTGGCCCTGTCGCTGTACGGAGGAGAGCCCAAAAATCCGGGTAAAGCCCCTCGTCTCTGAACCTGAAAGGATAACGGTGCATCGGTTTGTCCACCCTCTCACTCTTTGCTTAAACCCCTCCTTCTTTTCCAGGTGGGAAGCATAAGGTGCGTGGAGACATCAACGTGCTCCTGTGTGGAGACCCGGGAACTGCCAAGTCCCAGTTCCTCAAGTATGTATCAACAGCTAATGCATGAAAGCTTGTATTCCAGGGTTTTGGTGGACAAAATAAATGAATGGATGCAGTTTTATGGCCTTTCAGGGTAGATACTGTTTTCTAATACAGAATACTTCCAGACAACACAAAGGTCGACTGGAGATTTTTCTGTGTTTGTCTTAACTGCACTAAAGGCAGAATGTTGAAAGGGGAATCTATCAAAAACTGGATTGCATTTCAGTAGATGTGCTGACGCGTTTCCATCTGCAGGTACGTGGAGAAGGTGGCGAGCCGTGCGGTGTTCACCACGGGTCAGGGCGCCTCCGCCGTCGGTTTGACCGCTTACGTTCAGAGACACCCGGTGAGCCGTGAGTGGACGCTGGAGGCTGGAGCGCTGGTGCTGGCCGACCGCGGGGTCTGTCTGATCGACGAGTTCGATAAGGTGAGCTGAATCCAGGTATCCAGGGTGTCGGGCACCTTTGGTTGTCTGCAAAGTTTCCATTGTGTAAACCTGAACCTGTCCTGCAGATGAATGATGCAGACAGGACGAGTATCCACGAGGCCATGGAGCAGCAGAGCATCTCCATCTCCAAAGCCGGCATCGTCACCTCGCTGCAGGCCAGATGCACGGTCATCGCTGCCGCTAACCCCATTGGTATGCAACAGTCATACTTATAGATCTGCATATTGGAGATAAAATGTACACTAGTGTAACTGGCAGCTGTACTGACAGATGAAGCTGTTTTGGAGGTTTGTTACTACTTTTTAGGAAGATGCATGAAGTAAAGGGATGTGTGCATGCAGCGTATAAGTGAGTGAACTCTGAGAACAGATCGTTTGTAATCGGTCCAGAAAGTACATCGTATTTCCTGTTTCCTGGCAGGTGGCAGATACGATCCCTCCCTGACTTTTGCTGAGAACGTGGACCTGACGGAGCCCATTGTGTCGCGTTTTGACGTGCTGTGTGTCGTTCGAGACACCGTCGACCCCGTTCAGGTACACGCGTTGATGAAGTGTACAGTATGTTCTAGATCAAAGGGCTGCTGAGCTGGGATAATCAGCTGTCTTACCTGCTCTAACGTCCTACATGAATGCTGAGATTCATTTACACATTGGGCCACCATTGTTTAGCTGTGCAGTCAGCTCCTAGTTGTTCTGTTTTTCTGGCATAAAATTTCATAATCACTGGTATGCTGGCAGAAATCTTACATCAGTACAAAGGCACAGTGAAATAAGTGGTGGGGAGAGTGGTCAAACCCAAACATGCGGATTAACCACATCCTCACACACACTTTTTCCAACACAAATTCTTGCAAAATATCCGAGGAGCGGCTTTCTGAGTTTCTGATCGGCCGTTTCTTCACAACCAGGATGAGATGCTGGCTCGCTTCGTGGTTGGTTCCCACATCAAGCACCACCCTAGCAGCAAGGAAGGGGGCGTGGCTTTGGAGGAGGTGGTTCTGCCCAACTCGTCTGACGTGCCGCCGATTCCGCAGGAGCTCCTGAGGAAGTACATCATCTACGCTAAAGAGCGGGTACGAACACGTGCCATGCAGACCCTCACTCAGGTTTATGTGTGCTGGTATAATATAATTGTCATCAGTCAGAAACCTTACAGTATGAGAGAAATGGTGTTTTACATAATCACTTTTTCAATTTTATTTATGTCCAGACACGATTTCTTCTTATAACACACATTTAAATAAGTTGACTTAAAGTTTAGGTGGATGTACAGCCCTGAAACAAAGCTTGTGGCCTCTTGATTCTATTAAAAATAGAAAATTTGTATCTGTAGATCCACCCCAAACTGAACCAGATGGACCAGGACAAGGTGGCTCGTATCTACAGTGACCTGCGTAAAGAGTCGATGGTGAGCCCTCTAAACTCTGCCACCTTTCAGCCTTCATTCAGAGAGTACTGGATCACACTTGTGGTCCTGTACTGTGATTCTGGCACTAACCCACTCTGGTTCGGCCTCGCTCTCAGGCCACGGGCAGCATCCCCATCACGGTTCGTCACATCGAGTCAATGATCCGCATGGCGGAGGCCCACGCCAAGATGCACCTGAGGGACTATGTGCTGGAGGACGACGTCAACATGGCCATCAGGGTCATGCTGGAGAGCTTCATCGACACGCAAAAGTTCAGCGTGATGAGGAGCATGAGGAAGGTTTGTGGCTGTTTCTCTGTTGGCCCCAGAAGAGGCTAATGATGCCGACATTTTTAGACCCGAACTGTGTTCCTGTAAATGTGCTTATTTTAGCTCACGTGCTAATGGCTACTTTCTACTGTAAAAGAAGTTCTGAAAAGGAGGGGCAATATGAAAGCATATGTGGAGCCTGACTTTTCCTGAGTCCCCCCTTAATGCATCCTCATATTTTTGTCTGCTCAGACGTTCGCCCGCTACCTGGCCTTCCGCAGAGACAACAACGAGCTGCTGCTCTTCATCCTCAAACAGCTGGTGGCTGAGCAGGTGGCCTACCAGAGGAACAGATACGGAGTTCAGAACGACACCATCGAGATCCCAGAGAAAGATCTCCATGATAAGGTACTGAGAAACGGTGTCAGTAAGTTAATGCGATAAATGTCCCAGCTGTGTTGCCAGAGTACAGATAAACTTTGCGTTTGTTGTCCTGCGAGTGGTAAATAAACTTTTTACTCAGGATATCTTCAGATCTTAGAAAGCATTTTTAGCAGTTCACTTAAATGCCATTAATTTTTTTTTTTTTTTTTTTTTTTAAGAAGCTTAAGTTACAGATTATTTTGCAGAGGAGCATGTAGGTAAATCCTACTGACCTTTGTATTGCAGAGGTGACTGAGCTCCTGTTTAATCTGTAGCTCTGCAGTCGCACATGCCTCTCTGTCGTACAGGTCAGCCAGGCTCCTGACCTTTTCCCCTTCCTGTTTCTCCTTGTCAGGGCAAAGCTTACTAAATGTAAACAGTGCAAGCTGCTGGCCACCATCTATATGTTGCATTGGGCAATGAGCCCATCTACTGCTCTTTGTGTGTGTGTGTGTGTGTGTGTATTTAGTCAGTTATGAAATCAAATAATAAAATCTAATCAGCTGAACCTGCGCCTGTCTCCTCTTCCCTCTCCAGGCGCGACAGATAAACATCCACAACCTGTCGGCCTTCTACGACAGCGACCTGTTCCGCTCCAACAAGTTCAGCCATGACGGCAAGAAGAAACTGATCCTGCAGCAGTTTTAAGAAGCTCCCTAAACTCACTCCCCCTTCCTTCTCTACGTGGTGAGCTCCCACTTGGGTTTTCATCACGCTGAATTCTGAACTCTGACCTCTGGGTCCGAACTAATTGGAAGGGACTGAAGAGCAGCTGCTGTTGAAGGACTTTTCCGCCATCTAACCCACAAATATGAGTTTTGCTGGCGCTTTAAATGATGACCTGATGGAAGATTTGCATGTGAAAGCAGCAGCACATGGAGCCCGCGGTGTTTCCTGAGGACTGAAATCTGCGGTGACTGTAAATTCATTTAGATAAAGCCATCAAAAATAAATTGACAGCAGAAATACTTAAGAAATGGTAAACAATTTAAGCTTCTGAGGTCCTCCAGTGGCACCCTTCCCATCCAAACCTCTTTATTTTTGTCTGTCCTGGGGTTCGATGCATCTGCCTTCAAGTGGGGTTGATTGTAAATAAATGTACATGTTGTTGAAGAGACGCTGTTTATTGTTTCACTTTATCTGAATCCTCTGTTGCATTTTACACACTGACTTCAGGTTTTTGTGTTTCAAGCCTTTTTGCTCTGTTTCGGAGGTGTGTGCGCTCACATCAGGAAGTTAATGTAACTTGATGTTTCATAGATGTCACGTTAAAATAAACCAGTGTTTGATGATGTCACTGTTTGTAGCTCTGTTTTGTTATTAAAAATGTATTTGGTAATTACTTGCTTTTGGTCTGATTGTTCTCCTGTCTTGTCCAGCGGTGGGCCGACCATCACCATTAGTACTTCGTATACTTAAGAGTGAAATAGAAAAACTCTTAAGCAAAGGAAACCCAAAATGGGGGGCGTTAATGTTCATGTACAAAGTTTTCAGCCTTGAATTATTATTCAATAAAATATATTGAGGGAAACCAGCTCCTGACATTTTTATTAGCTTCTTAGTTTCACTGGATGTTTCACTGATTCTGCTTTTTACTGCAAACGCTTAAGTTACATTCCTAACGCCATCTTTGCTGTTATGGAATTTTTCCATGGATTACATAACCCCTGAAGCTGCGTGAAGCGGACACCCCACCCACGTGAAAAATTCACGCAAGTAGATGGAGCGGTTAGTGCTCCGTTTGTGCTGCTTTCGTTTCTGAGATGTGAAAGATTATTATTATTATAAGATTATCACAATGTGAGAACGACATATATCAAAGTTGCCAAACGCTCAGTGCTCTTTTAAAAATTCTTACGTTTAATGTCAGAAATTAGAAATTCAAGTTTGATGCGTTTCAAATTTTATTTAAACTAAAGTAAATTACTTGGTTAAATGAACTTTGAGCTCATCAGCCATAGCTTTTTTTTTTCTTTTTTTTTTTTTTACCTTTTTGCTGCAGAATCTGCCGAAAATAACAGTGAACGATGTGAATAGGATTATTAAGACAACCTTCAAAAAAGCACTGTTATTTTAAAAAACATTTTCAAGCAATAACAGAACAGTTATACAAGTTATAAACATTGCTTTCGTTTCTGAGAGATTATGAATTCTGCAGCAAACAGCAGTGATTGGCAACTTTGATATATGACGTTCTCACATTGTGATAATCTTATAATAACCTTATAATAATCTTTAAGAAACGAAAGCAGCACAAACGAACATTTTAACGGCACAAACCAGCTCAATCTACGTGCGTGAATTTTTCATGTGGGTGGGGTGTCAGCTTCACGCAGCCTACGCCTGAGCCGCTCAAATAAACTGAACGTGGCGCCGCAGCGTGCGCGCCCGAACGTTCACGCGCGCGAGCGTCGAACTCTGCTGGTGAGCCTTTGTGAAGTCACGCCTTTGAGTTCAAGAAATCTGGGACACTGGGGTGAGGTGTAGTTATACCCGGCCTCACAGAGAAACACGATTCCAGGGAGCATTAACACATTAACGTTGGCATACAGAGGAGGTCAGCTCACAATAAAGTGCATAAAAATGCCAAGTAAAAATCGAAAAGGTAAGAAAAGGCAGAATCTCAACACCAATACTTTTTACTTTTTGAAGGTGTTGCTGTCTAAAAGCTGATTGTCTTTTTATTTCGGATCACAGCAGGTAAAGCAGGACGACGGAGCCGTCATTTGGACTTGCCGTTGCTGCCACGAGACATCTTCGATGTGGAGATAGAAACATATTTGGATGAATTATCAGATGAGTAAGTCACAAGTTCAAAGTCACCAAATTAGCAGCAGAAATTATGACTGTATACG
>JAVDPK010001961.1:45895-65762 GCA_034780415.1 Cichlasoma orientale
ACACACACACACACACACACACACACACACACACACACACACACACACACACACACACACACACACACAGAGCAGGCACCAGACCAAGATCACGTTTGATTCAGTTTTTAATATGATTTCCGTAGTTCTGCATATAAAAACACATTTCATTATGTGTTGATCCAAACGCTGCTTCTCACCAGGTAATCTGCACATTTTCATTTAATCACGCTGTTTAAACCCGTAAATGTGTGAGAGTTATATGAAATGCTTGTTTTGTCAGTCCGAATCCCAAATATGTAAACAGACCATGACCACGACCCAAAAGCCAGTTATAGTCAGCTCACATTGTCATGTCTGGATTTTTATTTTTAAACGACTAAATCTGACAAACGGTGTAAACAGCCCTCGTGCTTTGCTGAATGAAGCCTCTGAGACTCCCGTCACACGCAGAGTTTACCAGAAATTAACGATCAGCCTCCAACACGACCAAAACACCCAGCTCAGAATGACCCACCCAGCCTTCATATGATGGAGCCCATCCAAAATCAGTTTACAAACACAGCAATAATTTTGAATATGAAGTCATGACAACAGCACATCCTCAGCTCGGCAGGAGCTGGAGGAGAAAACCCATCCATGCTTGGATTTCCAGGGTTTTTTTTATTGTTTTCATTCAGTTTTCTCAGAAGACACACCCCAGCCGTTTTACGGGGGAACTGTGGAGAGAGTCGTCTTAAACTAAAGTTATTGTGCTGCAGTTTGTCAGATAAGAAAGGTTCCTCACTGAATTCTTCCTGTCTCATATGGGCTGAAGGGGATTCGGGAGGCTGAGGGCTTAAGGCCAATCCCCGCAGAGGAAAGTGCCATTTATTAGATTTTATCTGCCATGGCAACTGAAACGAATGGCATCCAGCAGCGCTTCTGAACGCCGTAACAAGGAAAACAGCAAGAGGAGGTGTAAATGTAACTTACACCGACTCCAACTTACTCATAACTGCTGCAGCACGGTGCTTACTGACATTAGCTGAAATACAACAGGGGCTACTATAAAATTAACAACTGCAGTTATTAGATAGTTCCCTTATAGATCAAAGCAGTTTATCACAAGTACAAAAACTGTTGTATTTCTTCAGGCATGTCCATGTCTGTCTAAACATCCAGGAATATGAATTATTTGAGAGAAATACTAAATCTCTATTCAGTTCTTTATTAATTAGGTCAATGAATTAAAGATGGTATGGATCTTGGGTAAAATGACTGTGGTAAGTATAGTCAGCTCATACTAATCACGCAGAGAAAAGGGGCTGTAGATGTTACTTATGTGCTAAAACATGGCAATTGTAGCCCATTACGAGGTAGTCGTCAGATGTGCACAATTCAGCTTTTGTGGATATAAATGAGATATTATTCAAATGTGATGAAAATGATAGGTTGCTTTCATAAGGTGTTACAGGTGCGTAAATGCTATAAAACCATTTTAGCTCGATGGTGAAATGATTTCAGTAAAAAGATAATTCTGAAAATATATTAAAAAAATTGCTTCCAACACAGCTGCACTCCCCTCCAAACGCGCTGGAGCAGTGAGGCCCTTTATTTTAGCTGCAGACTGAAAACATTTTAAAAGACGAAGATGAAACGAAAGAGCAGATCTCAGCTTTTATTTCCAGGTGTTCACATCTGGATCTGATACGCAGTTCAGAAGACGGCACCTTTTGTCTGAAGCCACCCATTTTTCACCCATGTGACTGACGGGTGTGTCCTGTTACACTGATTATTTAAACTGCTTGTATGGATTCAGAGTTAGAGAGGGAACCAGTATCAGAGCCACTGCACAAACACTGGCCATGGCCGGTACAGCTGTTTGTAATGACCTGAAGAAGAAAGTCGCCGCTGGTAGACCAACAAAAACAGCAGGTTTTAGACTGGACTAGTCGATCGCCAGACTTAAACCCTAAAGAGCATTTTACCTGCTAAAGAGGAGACTGAAGGGAGTAACCCCCCAAAACAAACAGGTGAAAGAGGCTGCGGTGAAAGCTGGAAAAGCACCACAAAAGAAGTGGGTCTGCATCGGGCTTGATGCAGTTATTGCAAGCAAAGGATCTGCAACTAAGTCTTATTGGCTTTAATCTATTTTAGATGTGTCTGTTCCAATAATTTGGCTCACGAGAAAAGTGGGTGGCTTCAGACAAAAGGTGCCGTCTTCTGAACTGTGTATCAGATCCGCGAATACATGGAAATAAAAGCTGAGATGTTCGTCTTTTGTCTCATAATGATTTTTTGATGGCAAACCCAAATTTTTTCAGTCTGCAGCAAAATATAAAGGGATTGGCCTCACTGGGACTGGAGGGGAGTATATGTAGGTATAGCTGCAAAAACAGAAACTGGAAGGCCTAGCACCGTTATACAGATCAGTTAGCACCTAACATTTAGCACGGTGGCATTTTTATTCAGAAAATTACATTTTAGGTATATATCTTATTAGTATGCTAACAGTTTTCATGATAAATTGCATTACTGTGGTCATATAGTGGTTAAAAACAAACAAACTGATCCTCGGTTGGCTGTTTTCTCCAGAAAACAAAGAGCTTTAGTTTAACGTTGCTCCAGTGCACTTACTGCAGAGTCAGGCAAATGATCATGTGATGTGACTAACATTCGATTCGATTTAGTTTGTGTAATAAACAGAAAATAAATGGGCAGGGTGTAATATCAGTGTGACCTGCTGTTCACCGGGATTTGAGTCCTCAAACTGGCCGCGGCACTGCGTCAGGATCCGGCCGTCTATAAAACAAATTAGGCCACAGCTGTAAATTCTGCTTTAGTACACAAAGTTTCTGCCAACTCGCACCCACCCCGTCACTCTGCAGCTACAGCGTTTTAACTTGCACGCTAACAAAGTCAGCCCGGTGCTCTCTTCAAATCACGGCGGACATAATTACAGGACATATATTTATGCACAGGGTGAGTCATCGAAAACTTTTATTTTTGTTCTCGCAGCTCTCTCATCCTCACAGTGCAGTTGCTAAGACAAATTAAGTTCCGGACGTTCCCCTCGCGTCCCAGAGGATTCAGTGGTGCAAAGCATTAGAGATCAGCACCGTCACACAGCGTGCTCACTGGAAATTTGTGACCAGTTTTATCTTCCCTTTTACTTTGGTTTTCCTAACACATTCACAAAGGACTTCTCTTTCTTTGTTTATTATCTCAACCTAATATCCCCTAATTTTCCCGTGTGGCACACGGCAACAGCGTTGAGCTCAGCATGGACCTTTATCCCAGTTATGGCCACAGGACTAAGTCAGCTATTTTCCCCTCTGCCTGCTGGATGCTGCTTGATTTTTCCAAATACTTATACTGTGAAGTTGCCTTTAAGATCTCAAGGTCATGGTGGTTGTGAAATCAGAGTGTAAGGTTGAGAGTTGATGCTTGAGCTTATGTGGCATGTGTCTATTCTCAATAGAAATGCCTATGTTTGTTTATACTTTAAGAAAAGATAGCTTTTTTATGGGCTGTAGAGCTGCTACAGTATACATAATGTAGCTACTGATATGTAGTTACAGTATCCTGCTGGTTACTTAGCTTTTGACTGGCTACATTAACCAAGAAGCATGGTGGTGCAGGAATCTGACCAGGATGCCTCCTAAATGCTAACTAGGTGAGGTTTTTGGGCATGTCCTACTGGGAGGAGGCCCTGAGGTGGACCCAAGGCTCACTAGAGAGATTATAAGATTACATCTCTCGGCTGGTTTGGGAACACTTTGGTGTTTTGCACAGTTTATGGTAAAAAAGTAAAAAGAGCGTACTCTGATACGGTGTTTGAGGCTTCAGTCACTGTGGGCTGAGCCTTTCACTGCTGCTGCATTAGCTCAATTGTACGATGCATTTTCCTCTTGGGTATATGGCATAATAACTCAGCAGCTGTTCAGTAAGTCTGAAAAGAAAGCTGCATCAGTACCAGCATAGCAAAATTTAAACCCCCGAAGCATTGTCTCTTTATACCTTTTTGGCCAAATGTTTATTGATCAGTGATGAATCAAGGAGCAGGAGTCACATATAGCTTTTGTTTTCCTCCTGAATGTCTTAGATTTTGCTAGGCTGAGCTAATTCCAGCTGAATAAACTGATAAATTTGAATTCTCATCATCTTAGGATGAAATAAGAACTGTGTTTCCTGTGAGGACGTTTCCGGATTCAGCACAGTGTTGACTCGGGGATTTGCAAAGTACAAAGGAATTAAAAGAACACAAACAGAGCTGTTCTCCTCTGGGTGATGGATCCCTTATCTGCCTCTCCTTCTGTTCATCCTTCCGTCCGCCACCTCGTCCTCTCTCGCGCATTACCTCGCTGTCCTTGGAGCTGTTCGCTGGATCAGTAACTCACAGCAAGAAGGACATTTCATGGTCCATTCTTTTGAAGCAAATCACTTTTTAAAGCCCCTGACTGAATCCTGATGACTCGGGTGGTTCTCTTTTCTACCAGCAACACCGTTTGGTTCAGATTTGTGTGTTTTTTTTAGTGAAAAACTGAATGTTTGCATTGTTCGTCAAACAGTCTGATTGAGATATTCATGCAATAACTTTGGTAACAGCTTGATATTTTTCTACAGTCCTCACAGCACGCCGGGTTTTTGTGTTCCCATGTTTTGCTTTGTGTTTAATATTAATTAGAAAAAAGAGCAGATGCTCGGCAACTACACAAGAGCACTTAGAGCGGGATGGTGCTGATGGAGACACAACCAGTCGCTGAAGGAATCAGGACAGAACTCTAGCGGGCGAAGTGGTGCCGACCCTCTAAGAAGACCATCTCCTTTGTCAGAGCTGGAGCAGCCAACTTCAACTGTTGTTGGACCTTTGGATGGTGGCTGAAGTTCCCGATCCTGCAACCGGAGATTTTTCTTGTGTCTGAATCCACCAAGCAAGTCGTTCTGCTGGAGCTAGCAGTCCCATGGGAGGATCGCTTGGGCAAAGTACGCAGAACTGGAAGTGAGGTGCAGGGGATTCACAGCCCATTCTCCGGTCAGAGCCTTCAGCAGTTCGGGCTTCGAAGGAGGAAGGAAGAGGAGAGCTACCTGAAGTAGCAACAAAGTGACACAGAGAGCCTGGTGCTGAGGAGAGCCATGGGAGCAGAGTAGCCGTTTGGACTACTAAATATGAATCCACGCAGGAATAAGCCTGCACATAGACGGCAGCTCACTTGAATTTGTTTTTAAACCACTTGGTTCTGGTCTGATGACTGTATCCAAATACACAATTAAGGCTACACTCTGTTGTGTTTATAGACCCCCCCCCCACAGTAACACATCTAAATATTTCTGTGAAAACATTTTCATCCTCTGCACCTGTTTGTTGTTCTTCATGACATCGCACACACACTAAACGAGTCCAATCAGCGAGGACTCAGTCAATATGCACGACTTCATACTTATTAATAGTCACTGTGAGCACAAGCTGGTATAAAACTGAAGTCCGTCAGTGGATATTTTTTCTCTTTGGTCTCCATCAAGTGAACTGGAGCAGGAGGGAACTGGTGGATCTATAGATCTGTGGGGAGGGGGGGTTGTGGCGTTGGGCTGTAGAGCTTAACATGCTGCAGACGTGTTTGAGACACGTTGGCTATAATATTGTAATCTGCTCACTTAGCCGTTGAGGTCAGACAGCCATCTGTGGTCTCAGACAGAGAAGCTACGTCAGGGCGGCTGCAGCGAGGGCTCTGCCTCCATAAGGGATTAGTGATGGATGCATAAATGATTGATGGAGGAGTGAGTCAGCTGATAAATGGATGGTGCTAATTTAAAAAAAAAAGGAGGGCTCGAAGAATTAGCAATTTAGCAACTAAGAGGAAGAGCAGGTGATACGAGTGGCCCCACTGCCTGAAACGGTACATTAATGTGTGTGTGACACGTAACACAGTCTGTTGGCACATTTGGGAGACTGCTGTGCCTTCTTTCTAAATTAACTTATAAACTGCTCATTAGCAGCTACACTTGATTGCATCTGTAATCCTTTATTAATAGGTAATAACCGGTTCAATTGCAGCTGACTAAGTAGGCATTAGAAACCAAGAAGCCCAAGACAATATCAAACTAAAAAGATGCACAAACTAAACGTGTTCTTATTAATAACTTAATAAACTGGTTTATAACCCATTATCAAATTATTTTTTACAACACAGTCTCGCGGCATCACAGCCTTCTGAAACAGTTACAGCACTGAGTTTTGTTCCTGGAGTTGAATTTTCATCCGATCGGTCTCATGTGTGCTGATTCATACTCGTGTACACAAAGTTAAGATTGGTGTAAATCCTTTTGTTTCGAGCCCCTCGCCGGACACATTTTTGCATTTGAGCTTCATTTTCTTTTTTCCACTGGAAACTACACTCAGTTAGGATTTCTTATTTTTTTTTGGATAGCTCCCTTTACTAAGACATCACGGGAGTCCGATAAGATAACGAGAGCAGTTTAAATACAAATTGAAAGAGCTTTCGCTGCGTTCCCGAGGGCAGCGGTGGATGTAAGAGTTCTTTGATAGAGTATAATGCAGCCCACGGAGCGCTCGTATCTCCACTCTGTCCCTGGACTGCCGTTATTCAAAGTTTACAGCGCCTCAGACAAGAAGTGCTGCAAATCTGCGTCAAGAATTAGTTAAAGGGATTTCATCTGTCAGTTCACTCAATTCTATTTTATCGCTCGCTGTTTTTTTTTATTATTATTATTATTATTATGAGCCACTGTAGGTGTCTTTTGGCTCATTGTATGACAGATGGTGTCCAGATGTTCAGAGCGGAGGAGAGACAGGTGATTGAGTTGACAACAAGTTGTACTTTAAGTGCAATAAAATCTTCCTAACAAGTTTTATTCTATACAAACCAGAGATACGCACTCTAAATGTGTGATTGTCGTGCCATAATGTGTGTTTTTTTTATTGTAAGCTGACAGGGAAAAGTGCTGTAGCTGCCGTGGACACGATTTATCTTCATTTCTTCATTTATGCTACAAGGAAGGTGCTCAGGAAGGCCTGAATTCATATATTGTCTTTTTTCCCCACGTGGATTTGACATTATATTTGATTTGTTTGCTTAAAATTCTATTTTCTTAACCAGCCGAGTCCTTAAACTGCTTTCACAGAATGCATTCATTCAGAAATCTATGAATCTCCAGCATGATCCATCACTGTGGTACACCGCAGCATCATCTCCAGTGGGTTTTTGCTCTCTTTCCCGTAGCCCTTCTGGCCAGCTGTGATGCCTTCAGGCTGGGTTCCTCCCAGCGGGTCATCCCCCTCAACGCTCCGTTGCCTCATCTCTTCAGAGATGAAGGCCCAGCCAAGCCGAGTTTCATCCAGGAACTAGTCAGAACCAAACGCCATTCAGTCCAGGAGTTAGTGCGAGCCCAGCCTCATTTGGTTCATGACATGGGCTGGCCAGAGATACACGAAACGTCCCGTTCACAGGCCAAGCCGGAGTCAGCGAACTCATCTCAGCTGAGTGCACCACCCTCCGCCCGAGCTCACGCAGCTGTGGATGACAACCTGGACGTGGAGGATGAAATGGAGGTGAGGAAGAGCTCCACAGCAAAAACCCTTCAAACACACACTAACCGTCTCCGTGCAGTTCGGCTGTGTGCAGTTTTAATTCTGTTTTTAAATCTGCAGAATGAATTCGAACATGAAAAACATGCAGACACCCCTGCTGCCCTTTTGAATTACACCTGGTAGATCAAACAGTAAAAAATGAATAAAAGCCAGTAGGAGCAGAAATTGTGGACGCAGCCTGAAGTAACGATGAGTCATTTCTTTCATCTTGAGCCCAACTTCTTCTTTTTTCGGTTAATGCCTGTTAATCGCTGTTATTAAACTTAAAACCCTGTATTTGTACTAAGAGTACTTCGGGAGCAGGGGAGGAGAGGTTGAAAGGATAAATAGCTTAGTTGGTGTGTCTTTGTTTTCATTTAAGAAATATTTAGCTCTAGTTCTTGTCTAATTTTGTAAGCTCACAAATTATTCTGCAGCTGGTCCTTTATTAGTTTGTCTCTGTCTGTATAGCTGACCAAATATCTGCTTGTTTTCAGCGTATGGTTCATCTGGCAGTTCCACAATCTGCAGAAGGCTACACAGTAAATCCAGACTTCTCCGACCCGGAGACGGAGCTTCTCAGTGGGCCAGGAGCCGGCGATTCTTCCCAGGAAGCTTCTGGGTTGTATGGAACAGACACGGAGGACAGAGAGAGAGGAGAAGAGGGCGCAGAGGACCGAGAGAGGAGAGGGGGAGAAGACGAGTGGGAGAAAGAGGCGGGGGAAGAAAGCGAGAGAAAGGGGGAAGCGGAAGATGAGGAGGGAGGAGCGAGAGATGATCAAGATGTTCTGGATGCCTTAGAGGTCAACCACACCACGCCAGATCTCGATGCCCTGATTGGTTAGTAGAAATCGTTTCTCCTATAAAAAACACACCATCATGAAGCCATGTCAACCCCACTTGTACCCTCGGCGCTCCATGACCTACCAAAGTCTGCTGTTCTTCAGCAGGAAGTTGCATCTTCAAAGGCATTTTTGTTATTCCACAGACGTCTGGGACCGAATGTTTGCCTGGGGCAAAACCAATTTTGAAGCCAAGATTTTTACAGACTGTGCTCCACTTTGGTGGGCAAACATGACGCTTGCATCTCAAGCTGCAGAGGGAAGGCACTCACAATATTGGTTTTTAAATGTTGATTTTGCCACGGGCAAACATTCAGTCTGGGCACACAGAAATGTGGGACATCACCGAAGGTACAACCGGCTGCTGGAGAGGACGAGATAAAACCATAGGCTGTAAATAAAAGATGGCCACAGTCTCTGGGTCTGAAATGTGAAGCAAAGGCAGTCGAATGTGCACGTGCTTTTTTATTACGGTATAAAGTCTCTGACATGTCTCAATGTGTCTCGCAGGCTACAGTCCATCTTTCAACCCCTCCAGCTCCAAGCAGCCCAGCATCCCCATCCCAGCTCAGGCACGTGATTCCGGGCCACAGGAGCATCGCGCGTCCCCCGTCCTGGAGGTGAGGACAGGGAAATGTACCAATTTAACCGCATCTGTGTGAATGTGCGTAATGTAACTAAATTCAGGGCAAATGTGATATCTGCTGTGTAGGTGAGTCCTTTAGAGAAAGAGCTCTGGGAAGCAGAGGGAGAGGAAGACGTCCTTTCTAGTGGATATGGAGTTCTGCGCTCCTCCATCACTACCACTAGCGCTACATCCAGCGCTGCTGCTGGAGATGCTGCAGGAACAGCCACCCCAGAGACGGACACTGGCACAGACTTTGGGCTGCTGGGAAGTTATACAAAAGGTATACTAGAGCAAGTTCCTTGTTTTACCTTGTGTCCTGTTCCTGTGAGCTGTTAGCATTTCTTTGCATTTAATTCTTTCATTTATGAACCCTTTGATGTTTCAATTAGCCACAATAATATAATCAAAAATAAAATGCTTATTAGATGCAGTGCTGTGACAAAATTCTTATTTTTTACACTTACATGTTTCAGATCATCAAATAACATCATTTAACGAGAGGAAAAGGTTATCCAAACCTACCTGACCCTGTGTGACAAAGTTATTGCCCCCCTAAGCCTGATAACTGGTTGTGCCGCCCTTGGCAGCAAGAACTGCAGTGAAGCATTTGTGATAACGATAAGAGTCGTCCGCCTCTTGGAGTAATTTTGGTGGGCCGGCCCGTTGTTCCACGTTTTCTCCATGTGTGGATAACGGCTCTCACTGTGCTTCACTGGAGTCCCAAAGCCTTAGAAACGGCTCTGTAACCTTGCAGACTGATAGATGTCAGTGACTTTGTTTCTTTAGATCGCTTTTGGAGATCTTCACTTCGTCACACAGGTTCTATTTAGGAGATTTCTTGATTCAGCAGTTCTGGCAGTAATCAGGCCCGAGTGTGGCTAATTAAACTGAACTCAGCTTTCCAAAAAAAAAAAAGTGGTTAATCACAGTTAATTCACGGTTTAACGAGAGGGGGTAATTACTTCTTCACGTGGCGCTGTACTTGTTTATTCCTGTTTGTTTTTGCATGTGCGGTACTGTATTTCGAGGTAGCCTTTCCTGAATTCGATTAGAGCCAAATATTGTGCAAACTTTTCCACTTTTTTTTTTTTTTTTCGCAACACACTGAAAATCCCTGAAGTCTGGAATCAGTGGATTTTGTCAGGCCGTTACTGAAGCTGCCTTCAGCTGTTGTTTGTTTTCGGCTCTCTCTGCCTTCTGTTATATTTTCATCCACGGAAACGCAGCTCGATCGGGTTGAGATGCTGCACTGCAGAATATTCTAACTACAAGCCCCTCCGACACACTGTCACGCCAACTCTAACTGTTTTAAAGTCAGGAACAGAAGGAGAGACTGGTTCCTTACTCAGCTGCTGACTCTTGGGTGCGAAAAGATTGGTCTTTAATAATTAAATTCTTCTTTAAACATTCTCCTGAAGACAAATATGCTGGAGATACACATGCTCAGCACACTGGAGATTCCCCCCACACCTTTAATGTTGGTAATTTCTACAGCAAATAACATTTATGATGAGTTTATGGTCTCATTGTGGTCTGAAACAGGCCCAGAAATTTGCACATATTAACCCTGTAAAGCCTGAGCCATAAAATAATTGACTGAAAATTGTAATTTTATTGAACCTTCTGATAAACAAAAAAAAGAAATTAAATATTAATAATTACATATATGCATATTAAAATTTTGAATCATATTTGTTACATCTGGCAATTTTTTTTTTGCAATTTATTGCTTAGAAATTTATTGTACTATTTATTTTGTTTTTTCAGGGAAACACAATAAAACTGATGATGTAGAAGTCTTAAAAAAAAACTCACAAAAACTGGTGCGTTAAATATGTTTGGCATGAAAGGGTTAATCCAAAAACATGCCAACTGTAGTATTCTGAGGTCAGATGTTTGTACAGATTCAATTAAACAGATTTTGTTGCCTGAAGATGGAACCAGGACAGATGTTTAGCCTTGTGCTGAGCTGTGTTAACCATCTGCCAGCTCACTTTAAAATGATAGAAGTCCTCTCACTGAAGGGAGAGTAAAAACACCTCACAAAATTACATTATTCCTTGTATTCGGGCACTCGGCTAGTCTGCTGGTGTCATTTAATTTAGGATGTTTTTATTTATGTTTCTGCAGGTGACACAGAGGATGAAGAGGCTGAGAGGGAGGAAGAGGAAGAGGAAGAAATAGGTCTCGCACACGTTGGTGTCTTTACCCACAATCCCACTGTACCTGAAGTTGGCTTGGCTCCCAGCAGAGAGCCTCTGCAGCCTAGTGCAGAGAAGGGTGAGCAGTCACTAATGACCAGTATAAAGGTTCTCTGAGCCCGTCCCCTTAGAAGGACTCGTTCAGTGGTGGCCCAGCAGATCTATCAGTTTTTCACTGTTAGGATCATAGCAGCTAAAACAGGCAGGACCTGAGCGTCTGACAAACTGCCTCCTCTGCATTCAAGGATTTAGACCAAACGACAGAAGGGAAGAGGTGGAGGAGGAGCAATGGAAAAAGATGGAGCGCGAGGAGACAAGAATCAGGCACATCATCCCGCTCACCACCGATCCTTCCCCCACTATTGGATTCACCGACCCATCCTGGGATTGGCTGGAAAAGACCACACCCCTGCAATCGCACAGGTCGGAGGTCAGGGGAGGCGGGGTCGCAGAGGTCCTCCTGCCAGACAGTGATCTCAGTGGGGTGGAGGTGACGCACCAGGTAAACTTGCCAACACTGGAAACATAGAAAGTCTTCTCTCCAGTCATAAAATTCTGGGAATTATATTGTTGTTTTATTCTAAATGCAAAACTTTCAGGTAGTTTGTGTAGACTGGAGCGAGCTGACTGGACGAGGCTACGTCGTCCTCAACATGACACAAAACATCAACTGTGTAAGTACAAATAACATGGAAAGTTTGAACTTATGCAAGTATTCATAAGTAACAGAATAATAAAATACCAGAATTTCACTCACACAGACTCTTTGGACAGGCTGCATCTCACAGGAAGCCACACTGCTTTAGGAGGCGCCACAAAAATAGTGCAGAAGTCGAGTTTTGTGATCGGCCGAGGCCCAGCGGACCGCTTGTGGCTACAGGTGCTCACCTCAGGAAACCTGTCAATCAGAGCGGCCACGCCCCCAACTTTAAACCTTACCTAAACACGAATTAGGAAGTTACAAAAATAATTCACCCTCTCTTCAGCTGCCCTGAAAGGGAACACTGGGTTATATAGACTAAAACCATTTTAACAGGCTGTGAACACATTAATTAGGCACAGATGGCCGTTAGAGAAACTGCAGCTTTCGACACCTTTGTGTGGGCTTCACCTTTCAGTCCCAGAGGTCGCCGCTTGCTCTTCACAGGCTAGCAAAACCTGAAGCTTGCTTTGACCATCCGCTTTTTCAATCTGGGGTCAGTTTTGTGCATCTATAGTCCTCAGTGAGATGGATATGAATCCATAGTAATGCACACAATAAATATGAACATTTTTTTCACATTGACACAATGTGTTTAACCCCTTTTTTACTTCCTGATGCATTAAAGAAAATATGCTGACACCTTATATGTTACCACAGTTACACAGTCAGCTGCAGGATGGATGGAAGTTCACACAGTACCAAAGAAGAGTGCACGCTGACTTTTGATAATCAGCCAACAAACTGTTTTCTTTCAGCTGATCTATTTGAACTCATTTAAGAAAATTCACTTCAGTTGATCCTGAAAAAAAAAGGCAGATTCTGTGTTTTGCCTCTGACCCGTGCCTGTGTTCACAGCTCTCACCGCTGAGTTTGTTTGAACCAATAACCAAAAAAAAGGGTGAAATATGAAAACACCTGAGAACCATCAGCTGCCATTCGAGGTTTGAATGCAGCTGTGATGAAAGAGCCGGTCTTTCCTCTCACACTGTTGGAGCAAAACACCAGCTGAAGGAGTTCTGTCCGGTTATAAAAACTGGACTGTTGGAGGCCACCTGGGTGTGTGTGTGCGTGTGTGTGTGTGTGTGTGTGTGTGTGTGTGTGTGTGTGTGTGTGTGTGTGTGTGTGTGTGTAGGTGACTGAGGCAGCTGTGTCCATGGCAGCACACAAGACCCTCAGTGCCTCTGCAGCAGCTTGATACAGTAACATGGATGAGTCAGAACTGTTCGACTGTATTTAACCCGTTTCTCCTGTTTTCTCTCCTCTCCTTTAAAGCAAGCAGACATTATTACAGAGTCGCAACACACTGAAAGGAAAACCCGGGAGTAACGTGTGTGTGTGTGTGTGCGCGTGTGTGTGTGTGTGTGTTACAGGAGGATTTTCGTTTAGACCAGGGTGTGCGGCTGTTGACGACCATTGAGCGAGTGTTTGCTCGAAGAATGAACAGCCCTGAGGGAACATGGGTAATCTACCTCAGCAAGCCTACACACCAGCAACACCAGCTGCTGATGAACGTGGCATCTGTGCACGGTACACACACACACACACGCATGCACGCGCGCGCGCACATACATTAACTTCAAAATAGAGAGAAAAATAAACAACTAAAACCAAAATTATTTTAAGCTGATAAACTGGAATTCTAGTATCCAGTATCAATATCTCTATTTACTGCCAATAGTGGAAGAAGCACTTGATTTTTACCTACTAAGTAAAACTACCAGTACAACAGTGTAAAAATACAACAAATGAAATGTAATTATAAAGTGAAAGTACTTCCTGTGCTGTAAAATCTCCTGTGTGACAGATTTTATGCTAAATTAGAATCTTGTTGCGTCTCTGTCTGTAGATAAAATTAGCTTTAACTACTTTATGCTGAGTGATGCACATTTTAAAGTTCCAGACTCTCGTTTTAAGAATCAAAATCCATCCCTGGTTTAAATTTGCCCGGCTGTCCCTTCCAGGCCGGGTCCGTGTGCACGGCTTCCAGCACAGCTGCTACTTTTAGATCTGGAAATCCGGCTCTGACGATTTCACCGTGGACCTTAACTTTATGCTAAGAACAAACATCAGAACCTTTGTGAAACGGGCCTGAGCTTCAGGTCGAAGGTTACCTGCGGTGATAAGAGTGCAGTGGCTGCTGGCAACATTCGTGTGATGACAAAGTACAGAGAGACATGAAACAATAAAAGCAATCAGCACAAACCAGGATGTCGCTCAGCCTCAATACTTTAACTCTGAACCCTGAAATACTTAGTCATGGTCTGGGCTTCAAGCTGTTTCTGTGTTCTTTGGGTACAAGTAGATGGTGTGCCGTCACATGTAGTTATTTTCAGCAGCCTTAAGGGGTGTGATATCGGAAAGGCTTCAGAAATCAGAAGCAGGAGCAAATGTCAGGTTTCAGTATCAGACAACGAAACACGATATAAAGAGAATCCTTTAAATGAGGCGTTTGATTCAGCCCTAAGTGGAGATTCTCAGCACACACATATCCAAGCGCACGCAGGCTTCGGTGCCGATGTGTTGGACTGTGTAAACATTACTAAAGTCGAGTTTTTGTTTTTCAGGAGTGATCCCTACCAAAGACATGCTGGGAATGCTGGCAGAGATTAAGACGTGCCTCACTGAGGTACGACATCGAGAAGCGTTTTCATTTTGTTAATGAACGTCCAGGAAGGTGTTTTTCATCGAATGATTGTCACAGTGAATCGGATTTAAACAGTTCTGCTCTTATACTGAACAGAACACGGTGAACCTCGTGTGTGTGTGTGTGTGTGTGTGTGTGTGTGCGTGTGTGTGTGTGCGTGCGTGTGTGTGCACGTGCCTTTTCAGGTGGGCGTCCAGAACTACAGCGCAGCCAGCAACTGCCCGTCTCGGCCCAGTCAAACACGCAGCGATTACGGCAAACTGTTTGTGGTTCTGGTTATCATCGGCTCCATCTGCATGGTCATCATCACATCCGGATTCATATACATCTGCTGGCAGAGACGACTGCCTGCGACCAAAACTGCGGTAAGCGAACGCGCGGACTGTTAGCACGCTCTGTGAGAGCGGTGCTGATGCGCAGCTGTGCGGGCAGCTGTGTGAGACCCGCTGCTTTCTGTCAAGGGAAACTTATTTGTAACATCTGTAAATGTTTGTCAGTTCTTACAGTGTGATTATTTTCAGTCATGCAGAATAAATAAATCGTCCAGTTATAACATTACTGATAATTAGTAAATATTATTGTCATAAATGAACATTTATTAATGTTTAATTTACGATCACTTTAAATTTACTAATTTTGTTATTAGATAAAACATGATTTTGGGAACATGCTATATCATGGATCGTGATGATATTCATAAGTACCTGAAACAGTTCAGGTAAACATCAGTAATTTCAGTTTTGTTGCTTGGCCTGGATTAAATGCTCCTAGGCTGTGCTGAGGGTTGAGATGTATTAGCATTTCTTTAAGATGTGCTTCATCAGATCTCTCATTTTATTTTTTGCTGCTGAGATAAAGAAAGACGAAGGTGTTCCAAACACGTTGAACTGGATAAATGCACTCAGGTCGCTCTTATAAAGCTTTCATCCCTTCTTTTCCTCCCAGTTTCGTGCTGAGGAGCTTCACTTTGTGGTGAACGGTTGCCATGATAACCCAACACTGGATGTGACCAATGACGGCCAGCCTGAGATGCAGGAGAAGAAGCCGAGTACCAATGGGCTCGCAGGAGGAGGAGGAGGAGGAGGAAGAGGAGACGGTGGTGGGGAGGACAGCAGTCGCTGGCAGGTGACTGGAAGACTGACTGAGTGGATGCATTCAGGGTTAAAAAAAGATGAACAGATGGATGAGTAAATAAATTTGTCGTGGCAGTCACATGGGGGTGGATTTGAAATGGTTTAGTTTTTGGAAAGACAAATGTATTTATTCTGCCTAGCAACAGAAAGAAGACTCTCATCTATTTTTTTTTTTTTTTTAGGTATTTGTCAATCAGGCAGCCACAGAGGAGGAGGAAGAGGAGCAGGACACACATCTCTGATTGATGAAGAGGAGGAGGAGAGTTCTTTTATATACAGATGATAAGAGGAGCCTAGAGGAAAGAAGAAGACATTGAAAGAGGATGATAAGGTGGTGGGGGAGAGGAGAAATGGAAGAGAAGTAATATAAAACATCTTTAACGGAGAGAACAAAGAAAGAAGAAGAGAAAAATAAATAAGGGAAAGGAAAAAGTTGTTGATGGGAATAAATCCTGAGTGAATATGTGTTGCCCAGTAAGAGCTGAGCTAACACTGAGGCTAGGAGGAATACAGCAGGAGGAGTCACTGACATCATCTTTGAGATTAGACGCCAGAGTTTACACAGCAAGCTAGATTCCTGTGTCAAATCTGAATTCATGCAAAGTTACCCGTCTCTCTCCAAGATGTGCAGCTTTTTAAATGATCAGCAAAGTGTGACTGACAAAGCTGCAAACTTCATTAATCAAACCCCTATTTGAAGTTAGATGTTTGCCATCGCATCATAAATACACCTTTGTTTAGCGTGCCTTACACTGCCAGCTTCCTGTGCTGTGGCTGCATGGGACGATTTAAAAGCAAACACGTACAAATCACTGCTCAAAGCATCATTTTTCATCCTTAATGTTTGAATGTAAACGGGTTTTCCTTACACGAAGCCGTTTCCCTAACTGAACGCAGTCATAATATTAAAGAAGACCTTGGTTGCCATGAATTGTGGTGGAACTGAAAATATTTAGGCTAGCTACAGATTAGTATTTTATATATAAGATGTGATAATTTTACAAAATACATTAGCTTACCTTAAAGTAACCAACAGTATATGAAGTTGTCAAAATTAGCACAAGTGGAAAAATGCGACTCCTCATATGCTTTTCCGTATTGTCGTATCTGCAATGTTACAATGTTGACTGTTCATATTAAACAGGGCCAAGGTTTTAAGTAAAGCGCTCATTATTGTACATTCAGTCTGAAGCCAAACTCAAGCTTGAGTCTGCTTTAAAAAAAAAAGGCTTTTAAAAGGCTTTTTTCTGCTCAGCGTGGACGTCCCGGCACACTCCAGAGCCACAGCTCGGGGTCCGATAGGAGGCGGGGCTCTGGGGTCTGTTTGCAGAAGCCAGGCGAGGGTCATCCAATCAGAAGAATGTGGTCTTTTAGGGAGGGTGCCTTAAAAGGAAAATAATTAAAATATTCAGACAGGAGGGTTTTTTTTTGTTTGTTTGTTTGTTTTTCCAAGTCCCAGAACAAAACTATAGCGCGGGAAATGAGTAATTACCCTTTAATAATAATAATAATATAACCATAAAACACTCACCTCTTTGCATTAAAAGGACTTTTAGTACTTTACATCTTTCTACAAATACTGCAATCCTCTAAATAATATGATGAATGTAAGCCTTAGAGTCGCCGTGGATTACAGTTATTACTTGCTGCTAAATTCTATGTTCAGATTCCGCTGATAGCAGCAAGAAAGGAAGAAATCAGCAGTGACTCCTCTTAGCTGCTCCTCCGAATTTCTGATGAGAACGTAAAGCCTGTAGCAAATGTGAAAGTGAGGTTTTGGCACTTTATTGATTCCTCTTGGAAATAGTGACTATCATTGAAATGCTGCATCATGTTACATGTATTAATTACAGTGATTGAAATATCTCTATTTTGCTTATAGGAATGGTTGTAACTGCTGGGGATGTTTACTCTACACTCGGAAACATGTCATGTGATTGCTGTACTTGTGTGCTCTTAGCCTTATATGCTGTTTCTTTACAATAGTGCTCTAATGGCTGCTGTTTGCTCCTGGCTAAATCTTGAGGCTATGACACATGGGCAACATTTAGACGTCAAAAGCATGAACCTATAGGTAGTTACAGTGTTAAAGTCGAGTCACCAAAACCCAAGTCGAGCCCCGAGTCTTCAGTATTTTGGTGTTAAAGTCAGAGTTATGGCCAAGTCACGAGTGGAATCACTACAGTATACAGTCATTACGGTCACTTCCAGGTAAAGACAGGTCTGCAGTGTTACCATCACTCCAGTCTTGTCCCAGTATCATGGCTGTGGCCATGTCCAAGTTATATTCAGGTCTCTAAGATCATGTCAGCACGGTCATGACTTCAGAGTCACCTTGGTTTTGATTGTTTTCTGCATTACTGCAGGAATGTCACCTTTCGCAGGTTCCCGTCTGCATTTCATCAGGATGTTGCCTGTGTTTTAGCTCATTTAGTCTTGATGCAACAACACTGTATATGGCTTCATTCTAGACCACACCGATTAATATGCACTTTGTCTGCTCAGCAGTATTTACGGAGCATCGAGGAACCCGCGGGGACGGAGGACTATCGTGACTACTTTAAATGACTGCCTGCAGTGGAGATAATGTGTTTCTCAGTCACAGGATAGCCTGGCTGCAGACCGTGTATGTGTCCACTGCACAGAATTAAATGCAAAGGGAGCGTATCGAGTTGACCATTCTGTTTAATATCAGGCAAAGCACAAAATACAGGCAGGCTCTTTGTTATTATATAGGTGAGCATGCAGCTTTCAGCTCTGCAGTAAGCATCAATATAACGAAACATACAGCTGATGTTGCTTTTCGTTCATGAATGAGAGACTTTGATGCAGACAAATTTTGTTGCTTGACGTGATCGTTAAACAGATTCTGCTTCTTCGCATTTTTATTTATTTATTTATTTTTATATGTTTTTGTTTTTAGGGTCTGATGCCGAGCTCGTGGATAGTTAGCAGTGGCAGCACAAGTCGTTGGGCAATTCAGTTGTAGCAAAAAAACAAACGAGCCCTTTCTTTGTATGAAGAGTTTCTTGGTAAGATTTTAAACCAATGTGTAACCATTTTGTTGACCTGTCATTCATTATTTTTGGGATATTTTCTTTTGAATTTTACAAATATTTGTTCCGTGTCTGTTTATTTGCATTTACACAAACATATAGTTTAACATTTTTGGTCGTCAGTGTAATAAGTGTGACAAATAAACTTGAAGAAAACGGGTTTCTCATCATGACTTTCTGAGGAAACCCAGAACAGTTTCTCACCTCCCAAGTGTAAATAACTGGTGTATTTACTTCACTGGACTTAGCAGTTAACTTACACCAGATTCTTCCTCTTTTCAGCAAATGTATTCAATGACAGGAGTGACGCCCAACCACCCACCCTAGACACTAGAACAAAAACGTCCATTTTCTTCCACATATCTTTACAGGGTCGTTGGGGGGCATACCATTGTGGAAACCAACCCCTTAATTCCATTTTTCTGGTTTTGTGTGAAGCTTATTTTAATATTCAATATGCCCAGCACAAACAGCCTTACCAAATGCAACAACCAGAGTCACAGCAGTGCCATAACTTCCAAGCATCAACCAAATGATCCAATGTGATGCATTATTACATCTCATCCTTTTATTTCTTTAACTCTGTGAATTATAAGCCAGCAAGTATTCTATAAGTCTAACCACTAACCCTATCGGAGTATATGATTTTTGGCTTCTGTAAGCGATCACAGAACAAACAAACTGTAGTTTATGTGACTGTAGTTTATACTTTAAGCTGTAAAGAACATTTAAAAACACTGTACATCACATGCATGTTCAAATGCCCAGATTAGCAACTCAGCAAGTTGCCCTGTGGCCCCAGACACTTCATAAATGCCAGGTTCACCGTGCCAGTTTTGGTGATTGCAAATTCTGAAAGATTTCATAGGCATCATACATAAAATACAAAGTAACTAAGGTGGGTCAGGAATTTTTACCTTTATATTTTTGCCTTGTTAATGAGCCAAGTAATTAGAATGAATAATTTGGTACTCTGTCTCTCATCAATTTCAAATTTCAGACTTCCCAAACTGCAACTGAAGATCAAAGTCTTAAAAAATACTGTCAGCTGCCCGGGGGGGGGGGGGGGGGGGGGGGGGGGGGGGGGGGGGGGGGGGGGGGGGGGGGGGGG
>JAVDPK010001961.1:66949-86949 GCA_034780415.1 Cichlasoma orientale
TGCCCCCTCCAATATGGCGGTGACGTAGGCATACGAGTCAGCGATCAATGCGGTATCTATGTATATATATCTATGGTGTCGATCATGAACAACCAGTCTATTCATCAGTTTTGGCGTCATCGGCCACATCCAGGATCCAGGGCTGCTGGCTTCTGGACCTTTAACATCCCAGTGAGATCAAGAATTCTGGAGACAGAATTTGATTGTAATTGAGTCAAAGATGAAAACAAATCTTTATTTGCTAATGTCACTCATCATATGAAAGCTGCGTGCATTTAAAACCGTTACCACATGTTTCTTCTACACCAAATTTAAGTTAAGAAATGTGTTCAGGCATGTCACAGACACCTAAACCTCATCTTCTGTCTCAGCACGGGTCCTTTAAGCTAATGCTAATACTTATTAGCTACGTACGCAGTTGGTCGCTGTAACGGAGATGGTACCGGTGGTTTATCTCTGCTGAGAATGAACTCAAAGGATGTCAGGTTTGTTTCGTGATAATTTATAAATAAATTCGAATACAAGTACCTACTTTTACACGCAGTGGCGTTTACGATAGCTTAAGGAGACGCTTGTTTTCTGAGCTACCTTAGCTAGTTAGCCTCAGGTGCATGCTGTTGTTAATGCTGTCGCTGCAAGGGGGCCTTTCCTGGTACTTACAGCGCGTGTACAACAAGACTCAGATATTAACACCCCCCAATAAACAGACTTTTAGCAGCGATTTTTATTATTAACTTTCAAAAAAAGTGGTAGTTACCGAAGCGGATGCTAGCTATCGGTCGTTACCGCCCACTGCGCTGTGTTTTTGCGTAACAGTTTAGCTAAATCAATAATTTAAACTACCTTCATAAATACAGCTCGCTGCATTTGCAGAGTACCAAAGTTAAGTTTTGTTGCTCTGTTGTCGTCTGAACTTATGCTTCAAGTTTATGCTTGGAAACGTTAAATTGGTCGATTTTTAAATAGTCTGGTTTACCCCTCTCTGCAGGCTCTTGAGAATGGGCCAGTGCCTGTACAGAGAGGTCATCTTTAAGCCACCCGGAGAGGATCACTGTGTGTGAAACTAAGCTGTGCTTTTCCTTTTAACACACAGGCTAACCAGGTAGCAGAGCTGCTGCTGAATTGAACTGATGTGAATCAGAGCAGCGGGCTTGTAAATGGGTGGTTTGGGCTGGCGACACTTATAACATCGTGGAGTATTTTAAAATCAGGTGGTCATGTGGCAGTCAGCGAGCGAGCAGCTGTCCCTGACAGTCAGCCACCGCCGAGTTAAACTCAGCGCACATTTCCACATCGTCTACTTCTGACTTTAGAACCTTTAAGTCTGGTGAAGTAAGTTTCGTTAACGTGATTGGATGCCTGAACATAACCGTCACAGGTAGTGAACATCAGCCGAGCAGCTGAGCTCGGAGTGTTAGGCCCTTACAAGGAAGTTGGCACAGTAATAGCTGACTAAACGTTTACTTTTGGAAGTCATTAACGAGGGCTGGGTCACTGAAGAGGCTTAACTGTGCCTCATATTGTGCAGTCCAGCTTGCATGTTAGGTGGACTCTTTTCCTTTAAATGTCTTTGCCCGTAATTATATTTTATATATAAAATTTTAACCTGTGTTCTGGAGTGTTTGTGTGCCAAACATGCAGTAATAGGAAGCTGTCCAAAGGAGTGGCTTTAAGAATAGTGTCATTCAGGGGTTTACCTGAAAGGCAGGTGAGAAGGAAACTAATGCTGTCAGGTTTTATGTAAGGAAATCTGTTGTTTTTCTGAATTTATCTTGTATGAGATCTTTCTTTCCAAGGTGGTAAGACTGGCACAAAATCACAAAAAGTGGCAAAGCAGCATGTGTAATGTTATGTTGGCATATTGAAAGATGGTTTTAATTTCTTTCTTGTATATTATCTGATAGTCATTTTCATGTAGCAGTAAGGATGCTTGATCAGAGGTGAAATTGTGAGTTAACTATTGAACAAAAGGTTTGCATGCACCTATTTTTTTTTTAATTATTATAAATGTTTCCGAGCTTCCTTGTTTAGGACTGGCTTGATATCACTGTGGGCTCCAGGAAGTTGTTGGCACATTGACCAATACCTGCTGATAAAGAGACTTTTCTTTTTTTTTCCCTGCATATGCATTTTTTTTTATGTGGGGGTTAACTTACTAAAACCTAAAATATATTTTTGTTTATTAAGTGGTCAAAAATAACAGGAAATTGCGCAGACTTAGTTACGTAAGGTAAAATAAAGCCTGCCTTTTCTGTATGAAGACTGATTGTGCTTTACATACAGAGTCACTCCCCAAAGGCCTGTTTTGAAATGGGGAAATCCCTGATAGATGTTTTAGCTTTAGCCATATATTGAACTCAGCTTGTGCAGAATATGAAATCCTCTGACTTTTCTTTTCACTGTCCTGTACAGGGATGACTTGACAGTAGTAGCATCTGGCTGCTTTGACGTCTTTCTGCATCACCCCAGCTCTGTCGGATAGAGCGACTTCAAACTATCACAGCCTCTTCCTTCAAAGGCCCGAAACAGAAAACATCTTCCTCCTCCTTCCATAAACAAAGAGAGACGATGTATTGCCTTCAGTGGCTGCTTCCCGTGCTGCTCATCCCCAAGCCGCTGAACCCAGCTCTGTGGTTCAACCACTCCATGTTCATGGGTTTTTACCTGCTCAGCTTCCTGCTGGAGAGGAAACCCTGCACCATCTGTGCCTTGGTCTTCCTGGCTGCCCTCTTCCTCATCTGCTACAGTTGCTGGGGCAACTGCTTCCTTTACCACTGCCAGGATGCTGCACTGCCTGATGCTGCCCACGACCCAGCCATTGTTGGGACCTAGGAGAGGAGGAGCTCGAGCACCACCACCAGCAGCAGGAGGAGGAGAAGAGAACTTTTGGAGAGCAGGGATAGGGGTGTAAGGCGTTGCTGGGGAAGAAAGATACTGCCACGCTGAGAGTGGTGAAGATTGCTCAAGGGGAATACCAAGAGTGCTCAGCCAAAGACAAACTGAAGAAGAGGAGCTGGTCTTGGAAGGCTATGGGTGCTGCGTTTTTTTGTTTTTGTTTTTTCTCTTCATGCTGTAAAGAAGAAATTGAGCGGAAAGCTGTGTCAGGAGTCACATTAAGTGTGCTCTTATCTAGCAGCCAGTGAAGGAGAGGCATCCAAACTTGAAAAGGGAAGGGCATGTATGAACATGACTCGATGCTGAGGGAAGAAGAATTTCACTTCGACCAACTTTCATTCCAGCAATTGAATGAAAAGTAGAAAACATACAGTATAAACTACATGTGACAGCTTAAAGTCACAGGTGTGGGTGCTTTGCATTATGCTAATGTGTCTCTATCTTGTGTCTTAGCTGCTCCCAAATGGATGATGGGGGTGAAAGAGACGAAGCAGACTGAAGCATCCCCTTGAGCTTTTTATAATGGGATGGACGCTCCTCCGTGATGGCAGGGGAGGAACAGTTTTTTGGGTCAAGTTAAAAGAGAGGATGCAAAGCAGTTGAAGTTAGCATAATGAAAATCACTCTATGTTTCAGTGTTCTGGTTCTGGTTTACTTCTACGACAGTTTATGTTCCCCCCCAAACCTGTTGGCTCATCTTTTTAGACTGAAAATATTTTGCTCCTCAAAACTGCCAAAAATCACTTCACCCCTCTGAAAACGGCTCCGGCAGCCACGATCACTCGCTTGAGAAACTTTGAACGCCAGGTGGTGTTAAACTGGAGTCAAAAACAGGAGCGTCATGCCTTTGGCAGTCCCGGATGACCAAACTCTGTCGCCACTTTGGCTCTGCACACGTAACGCTCAACAAGGTGAGCACACTGACACTGGACAATCAGTAACTACGCTGTGAATAATCCCCCCCCCTCCCGCCGCACTGCTACACAAACGCACCTCAAACAGGTGAACTAATGCTGAGGACCCACCCTGTTATGACCCGGAGCTGCCCCTTCCCTCATCTCCTCATCGTCCTGCCTCAGTGTGACCTTCCCTACTGTCATCTGATCTTTTTCTTTTTTCCTTTGCAGTTTAATTTTTCATTTGCATGAGTTCCTGTTAGTTTTCTTTCTTTTTTTCTTTTTTTTGGTTCCCAAGCATTAAGATGACACCTACATTTTTAATGAGTTAAAACAAAATGCTGAAAGTTTCCAAAGGGTTGAAAAATGTGGATGTGTGGGTGAATGAAAAACTTTTCTGTAATGTGCGACAGGTGCGTGTTCTTTGTGATCATAAGTGTAAAAATGTGGCGATACACTCGGAAACGCAAAGGCTGTGGTCAGCATTTCCAGCCACAATAAGCAATACAGAGTGCTGGCTGAAGAAGTGGTTTGAGCTTTTCACAGGTGACTGGAGTTTCCACAGGTGTCAGTGCTGTAAGTGTTATGTTCAGCTGTCAGACAGGCTAGGGTGTTTGTACTCTGTACCTGTTGGCACGTTTGAGGAGAGAGAGTGTGTGTGTGTGTGTGTGTGTGTGTGTCCTCCTGTCGCAGTGCTCGGTATGCTCACTGCTACATGATTGCTTTGGTTTTAATTTAAATAAAGTTTTCCTCCTAATGTGTTAAACTGTGTGGGGTTCAGTGTCAAGCATAAAAAGGTATTTTTGATTAAAAAATATATCAGTAAGCATTTTGCTTTGCATTTTTGCTGTTTTTGTACTTTAGGTTGCGCAAATTATTTAAGTTTAAACAAAAAAATATATATATATATATATCTTAAACTTACTCAAGCTTCAAACTGGGATTAAGAAGCTGGAGCTTCTTTAATTTATAAAATCCTGCCTACTGTAGGCAGTAATATGGCAGTATGTGTTCAGCTGCAATTATCTAATTGGCCAATCACATGGCAGTGAGATGTTCAAGATGACCTGCTCGAGTTCAAACCAAGGGTCAGAGGTCAGAGGAGAAAGACCAGGCTGAGCTGACAGGAAGGCAACAGTAACTCATATCGGCTCGTTACAATCAAGGTATGCAGAAGAGCAACTGCACAACATGTTGAACTGAAGCAGATGGGTTACAGCAGCAGAAGACCACACCAGCTGTCACTCCTGTCAGCTAAGCAGGAAACTGAGGCTACAGTTTGCACACACACTCTAAAATTAGATAATTGGAGATTAGAAAAAATGTTGCCTGGTCTGATGAGTCTCAGTTCCTGCTGATAATCAGATGTTAGGGTCAGAATCAACATTAAGAACCTGGTGGATCCATCCTGCCTTGTATCAGTGGTCCAGGCTGGTGGTGACAGTTTTTAAGTGGTTAATCCATGAAGAATAAAGATGTGCCACATACTGTATGTATTTAAAACAGCTGTGAATGCTGAGATAATATGATATAAAATTACTCCAGGCAGTATGATCCTAATTGCTTTTGGTCCTGGTGAAACCTGCAGACAGCCCATCTATTAAAAACAAGTGTGATCAGTGAAAGCCTGGTTTCATGTTCTGAGCGGCACTGTTCAAACAGGCTGATTAATGATGGAAAACTGAAGCTGGATGTGGTCTTCACAGGATGATGATGATGATGATGCAACTGAAGTGCAAGCAAAGGATCTGCTCCCATTCGTCAAAGCAGTTAGTATTAACTTTCACCACCTCCTCTGTTTTCGTCCTCCTGAAAGAGCTCAAACGATATCACCTGTTTACAAATCCATCAGTGAGCCATTACAAGTACACAGTTCTCCCAAGAAACTGGAGCTTCTGCTTTTTTGTGTTTTTAAAATGTAAATGTTTCACCGTTGTAAGCCTCAAACTGAGTCTCATTAAAAACACAATAATGTGTCTGATTCTTGGAGATGAAACGTTTTATTATCAAACAGCTTAAACGTCTTTCACGATGAAGCCTTCAGACCTTTGCGGCCTGCAACAGAATTCATAGATCAGAGTAAATAAAATTTAATTTGATTTTTTAATAAAATTAAGCATCCATTTTTTTAAAAAATCACCTGTGCACTGCAATGTTTCAGGGTTTCTTGGCACAATTTTAATAGACACCCTGCAGGAGTTTGATTTTATTTAAAAATATCTGATATAATTTCTGATAATACCACTGAAAATGTCACTAATTAACTTCCTGATGGCAGCGGTAAATGTTACTTTATATTTTTCTTTTAGCATTTCTTGTATTCATCAGCTCAGATAAATTAGAGCACGTAAGGATGCTGCTGATCCTTTAATGTGTAAATATGGACTCTCAGTACCCCACATCTCTCTGTGGCGTCTGTGTGTGATGGGCGTGGCTACAAGCTCTCCTCCAGGTTAATCAACTTGCACACCTGAGACTGATTTTCTCACCTCTTCACCGGCTGCTGATGCTACGACCAGCTTTCAGTTTTGTATTTTTCCTGTGCTTTGGTTTGAAGTAACTCGTCTCTCCCGGTGCTTCCGGTGATTAAATATTCACCTCAACTCCCCACACCATCCATCCATCCATCCATCCATCCATCCATCCATCCATCCATCCATCCATCCCCACACCAAGTCTTTGAATTAAACCTGCTGGCCCTGCTCTGCAGCCATCACCGGATATTTGCTTCACTCTGCAGGTCTCCTCAGTTCATTCTCTTACTACAATAAATCAGATTCAAATTGAAATTCGGTTTCCATGCCCTGCTGTCGGATCCAGACACACGGTTCATAAAAAATGCTTGTTGAAACCAGAATTTGACACACAGCTGGCCGATCGGAGCTAAGTTTCCCTCACTGTTATAACCCCAGATTTGAAGAAGAATCACAGCTGCTAAACTTTAAGTGTTGAATTCATTTTAATGCTGAGCAGAAAGTTTTCACCGTTTGATGTGACTGTGGCTGGATTAACCTCCTCAGTCATCCGGGTTCAAAACCTGCGGTAGCTGGGCTCCTGCTGACCCCTGAGGCAGGATCCTTATTTCACCAGGCAACCAGGAGCTGCTGTCGAGCTGGAGCGATTAGGATTAATCAGTCAACTGTCAGATAATTGATTAATGGTTTGAAAGATCTCCCTGGTATCAGTTTCTCAAATGTGATTATGTGTCCAGCTTTGTTTTTTTGATCATAGTAAACTATAAAATTGTTGTATTTTCAGGTTTTTTACACCCAAAATACCTGAAAAATGATGACATTCACATCAAACTTCTCACATAAATTAAGATGGTGAAGATTTTAGCACATAAATGTCAGCATTTATTCCTTCTTATCGCACTTCCTGTGCCCTCCTGTTCATGTTTCCAAAGCTTTCTCAGCACATTTATTTTACTCACTTTCTCTTTTTTCTTCAAAGCAACCTTGAAAACATTCAGATTTCAGAGATTCTGCTTTTCTGAAAGCACTTGGAAAACTACCAAAGACGGGCAAACAACTGATGTTCAGTCAGACTGGGAGAGTTTTGCAAAGACAAAACTATTCAGATTTTTGGGGGCGAGGCGTTACGTTAAGTTGCGTACAAAGATGACTTTGAAATCCTTTCGTCTTGATTGTGCAAACCCTCTTTTAAAAGTGCAAATGGTGCACCATCTGGTCGTGTGGGAGGGGGCTGAAACAAAGCATGCATAGAATTTCAAACATAGTTAAAGTCGAGCTCTGCTTCTCATTGAACTTTTTTGTTTTTTTTAAAGATTTTGTAGGTTTTGTTTTAGAGAGCCGATCTGATTCTGCATCTTTATTATCAAGAAAACATCAGAAACAAAGAGTGTCTTCAAGCCATGAAGCGCTTTCTTCAAACATCATTTCTCGAAGTTATTGTGGACACGATGAAGCTGAAGAAAAACACCATTTTATGCAACAACTTCATCTACTTTGATGATGACAGCATATTTCTTCCCACGGCCTCACAGCCGGTCCTTAAATAGCTCGGTCAGTGAGGTCCTAGGTCAGTTTGACCACATCCAAATGTATTTAAAAAGTCTCCTCAGGTCAGGGTCCTTCTCCAACTTCAGTTTATGTGAACGGCCAGCAGAGGGCAGCAGCGGCCTCTGTTTCTGTGACGGCACAAAGGCGACGGACTCAATGTTTTCCTTCAGCAACGTTTAAAAAAATTTAGAATAAACTTCTGTTTTGTCAAAGCAAAGGGCGATAAAAGAAAATTTGGTAACATTTATAACATTCCTATTTGCAGTTTTAAAAAAACAAACATGGAAATTTGATGGAAAAATCATGTTTCTCCTCTGATAATGAAAACAATATGATTACCATATAATCACATAATCTGTCCATGCTTTTCAACATTTGTCTGTATATGCAAAGGTCTCATAGTCGTGGAAGGTGATAGTGAAGACGGGTGAAGACTTAATATAAGAAAACCTGAAAATGGTGCGTTTGTTGGTGGCAATATTTGATTTTTTTTTTTCTTTTTTCAATTAAGCCTTAAAAAAATTAAAACTAGCACAAGACTCAGCTCTCAGGCAGGGGAGGCACCGTTTGGAGCTGTTAATGTGGATTTTAATAATTCATAGTGGTTTAATATTCATGTGATATTTTTTAATTGTAGCCAATTTTTTGCTCTAAACTACACACTCGCAAGATTATGTAAAATCATATTATAATTATCCTTCATTTCCCAACAAGACAGTCACATGGTTGATGAAATCAACTCCTGACATTATAAAAAAGTCAGAATAGAGCTGCGCAGACATCGTATCAGGTTAAATAATTAAATGTAGCTAAAAAAGGGAACGTCCTCTTTAAACAGAACTCTACATATCTAACAAAAATAAATTCAAGTTCTGAGTAAAATAATACAGGAGGAAAAAAGTCAGTGACATCAGCGAGAGAACGATCCATCCAGGGAAAGCTGAAGCCTCCATCATAAGATCTTCCTCTGCACGTGTTTCTCCGGTACCACAGGGAAAAGTTCAGTTTTCCCAGAAGGTAAGGCGTCCTGGCAGGTTCATAAACCTGGTCCAGCTTCGACGTTTAGTCTCTTGCGAGCATCACTGTGACATCTGCACCTGCTAATGATCCTGATCTGTTTCCTATAAAATAGTAATCTCAGTCTCTTGGTTCTGGTAAGCCTCCTCCTGCATCTCAGAGTCCAGCTGGTCCATCCTCTGGTAGGCCTGGTATCCCTTTTTACCTGCAGACATGTAGGAAGAAAAAGTGTAATAAAAGTAATAAAATATATAAAAGAATAACCTTGTAAATAAAAAGGGATAATGCTTGTACCGAAGGAGAGGACAGTTTCTCTGGCAGCGCTTCGAAGATCTTCATCTGTTGATCTCCATAAATCTGCTATGTGGTCCACACTCTCTGTTGCCTGACAGAAGAAGGAAAAAAAAAAACATGCCAGCTGATAAAACGCCAGAAAGTTCTGAAAACTGGACTTCTGAGTTCTGCTGTGACTGCTCAGAGACTTACCCTGAGGCATTTCAGGGCCAGACAGGAACCCTGCTGGATTTTAATATCAGCGCTTTTCAGGCTTTCTGTGTAGTAAAGCACCGCCTGAAGAGGAAAGTCAACACACACACACGAGCGAGAGAGAGAGAGAGAGAGAGAGAGAGAGAGAGAGAGAGAGAGAGCGAGAGAGAGAGAGAGGTGTTATTTCTACTGCTGGAGTAGCCCCATACACTGTGTATAACAGATGGATGTAGCCACTGTGGCCCTTGCTTTTTTCCATCCATCCATTCTCTTGCACTTATCCAATTCAGGGTCGCGGGGGGGCTGGAGCTTATCCCAGAGGAAGGGTACACCCTGGACAGTTTGCCAGCCTGTCGCGGGGCTAACACAGAGAGACAGATGACCTGTGGGCAAATCACCAATTAACTTAACCCCACTAATTGCATTTCTTTGGACTGTGGGAGGAAACCGGAGCACCCGGAAAGAACCCACGCAGACACGGGGAGAACAGGCAAACTCCACACAGAAAGGCCCGGGCCAAGGTGGATTTGGTGATGGGCACACGTCGTGTCCCACATGGGGACAGGTGATGGCTACAGCTCTCAGTGTCAGTACAACTGTCAGCCTAAGCAGCCACACCCTGACCTGAAGCCTTAAGTCTTTATGAAAGAGGGAACTGTTGATAGAGTCATTATTGTGTCCCAGGCTGTAAGCATGCTTTGCAATGTCAGATATTTTAACACGGGAGTCTGTGGGGACCGACTCACTTTTGGAGCGAGCCTCAAGTGGCCATGAGAGGAACTGTAATATGGCTTCAATGGCTTCATCTCTCAGCCCCGCAGGTTTCTGCACAAACTGCTGATATAATAATAGTGAGTACAACAAACTGAGGTTAATGCAATGCTAGTGAAAGAGATAGCTCTGTGATAGATAGGGTGTACCTCTCGCCCTATGACAGCTGTGATAGGCTCCAGCCTCCCCCTCCCCGTGACCCTGAACTGGATAAGTGGAAGGAAATTGATGGATGGACAGTAAAAGGGAAGGTCATTTGTTTTATTGGTATTCACGGTAGTCATAAACCAATGTTCTGGACCCCATCTGCCACATATTTTAATGGCCCCGTGCCAGAGGAAGTGATTTTGCTCCACGTTCAGCCCTGTCCAGAGCCAGCATGTTTTCATAGATATGCATCAGTATGGACTTCAGTTATGTCAGATTCAGTTTGCTATGCCGGTCTCTGTGGAAATGAGGTCAGACTGAAGATGGTGTGGCAGTAACGTACAGGAACCTCCTCATCTGTGTTTTCCTTATAGTCCAAAGCCACGCAAAATGATCAAAAAGTGATGGTGGTGTTATGGTGTCATTTCTGTGAGTAACAATCCTAAAATACAACAATGATGGCCTTAACAAAATTTGAAGGTAGGTCTTAAAATCCTTCCATAATAAGAAGACCTGGATTTATTCTACATGTTGTAAAGTACAATCAGCAAAGCTGGAGTTTCTAAAAGATGATGGCAGCGGGAAAGCACCGACGACCAATCAGTGCACCTCAAGCCCCACCTCAATCAATCTCAGAACTCATGGACCTGGGTTCCCTCCAGTGAAAATGGACACAGAATTCCTCAAAATGTTCTCTGCAAATGCAGCTCTTTGGACCTGATGTACCTTGCTCCTGAAGGCCTTGCACCCGGCAGCTCTGCAGATGCAGTTGGCGGCGGCTTTGCAGACTTTGTGGTTGGAGTCGATCTGCAGGGAGGCGAGAGTCTGCAGGGTGCATCCCAGTGGGAGGAGCTCTGCGATCCTCCGGCTCCTCAGCTTATTTAAAGCCCGCCGCCGCTTGGGGCCTCTCAGGGCCGAGAGGACGTACTCTGAAAGGCACCGGTGAATAATAATCAATTACACAATAATGAATAACACAGCACATTTGTGTCACATTCCTACACATATTTTTGTACATACTACCATCACGGGAACAGAATTACCGCCGTGCAGCCCACTAATATGTTCGTAGGCTTTTTGTTTTATTGCATACTAGTGCATTATGTAACAGTTTTACAGCACAATAAAGTAAATTATGTTTTATCTAATCTCTCTGGCGCTCTTTGTCTTGCCGGGACTGTTAACTCCACCCGCTGAGATTTATTTTAGGAGTTATTTGTCCCCAAATGAACCAAGCGTAGAAACACTGTTGTTGTTTTTGCCGCGTTATGCAAACCAAATGTAGTTTTGGAGTTCAATAAACAGAAGACATCTGCACGCTGCAGCCAAATCAGGGAGACCGAACGAGGGGAGGTGAAGAATGGAAAGAGACAAAGGGAAGAAAAGTTTGTGCGCGCTCATGTTTAGACTTTGACAGCAGGATGAATTGTGTGTTTGTTCTTGAATTTTATTGAGCCCTTACTGCGTCCCCTCGAACTACACACGAGTACTACTCCAAAACTTTGAGAGGACCATCATGGCCATTCTGCATTTCCAGGCTCCTTACCCTATGCATGACAAATAGACCTAATTTGGACCCGAATCCTAAAACCAAATCCTCAAACAGTCCCACGAAGGTCTGCTCCAGGGTGGAAAATAGCCAAGATCTCCTCGCTATCCAAGAAATGTCCACACAGGATCTAAAACCCAAAGTATTTCTCATAAACAGACATTTCAGGGAGCACACCCTGTTTGTTTGGGGCGACTCTTTGGCTGTAAAGTTAACAGATGTTCCAGATGCCTTCAGTAAGCTGGAATCGCTGCAGCGTTTGGATCCTACAGCTCAGAACTATGAAACAAAACCGTTCCTCATATCTCCAAACACAATCTTTGGAGATGCCTCTAATCTGTAACACCAGCTGTAAAGTCTCAAATATGAGAAGATTAAGATGGATTTACTGTAGATGAAAATAAATATTTCATGTTGAATGTTTAAGCACCACGAGCCCGCTTAAGGTCAAATCTGAGGCACTTACAGGTCGTATTGTCCAGTCAGTCCGAGAGAAGCGTTTTTATATTTCACACAAGAATTCTGTTTATCCTTCAGTCCACATAAGGAACTTTCTACTGATTTTCCTGCAGCTCAGCTTTCTAGGCTATGCCTAGAAAACTTTTTTTTTTAATGAATAATAAAGTTAAGGTAGATAAAAGTAATATAAGATATTGTTTAGGGACAGATTCATAAATATACCTTCTTTGGAGAGGCGGGAGATGTTCTCTCCAAGCTCCTGGAAGTTCCAGCGTTTCAGGTACACTGACAGCTGGAAGAGGGTGACTCTCTCTGGGCTGCACACTGTCCGGGAGCTGGGCACCACCCGGCAGGACGCCTGGACCTGCTGCAGGAGCTGAGAAAACACTGCAGAGGAGGCAAAAACACACGTCACGCAGGGTTTGTGTCCACATCTGCAGTGAACCTGAAACAGTGTCTTTAGTTTGCATTATATTGCTGGGTAAACGCGTTGAAGATTATCTGAGTTGCAGAGAGACTTTATGATATATGCTGGGAAATATGAGCTTAAGCAGAAGCAGATGCAGAAATATGCAGATTAAATATAAGCAGACTGACCGCGAATTAAACAAACACATTTAAATTCAGCTTTTCTCGAGTTGCAATTTCACCGAACATTTTTCTCAGTTAAAAAAGAGCTTTACTGAGACATTTGTTGCTCACTGTTATACATCTTTCCTGCTGTTTTACACATCAGAGGTGACAAACACGAAACGAGGCACGAGCAAAGCAGCTCTTGTTGTCATCACAGCAGCTGATTCGAGAGTCGTCGATGGGCACGTCTCGTTTTTGAGGCCGCGCGTTTCTTTGTTTCCTTTGTGGCACTTTGCTTCATATTCTGCCAAACGCTGCATAGCTTGTAGCTTTCTAGTGATTCATAACATGCAACAGTAAAAACACTAGCTGCCCTTAATCTATGATGACAGCCTTCCCTGCTTTTTATAGCTGCTGGATTAAAGCCAGGCTCTGCTGTCTGTCCTGCAGTTCTGACTTCTAGAACAATACGGGACACTGTGAGACAAAATGCCACGCATCCCTGCATAAAGTGGGACACCTGGTCATCCTACTGAGGAGAGTCTGTAAATATTCATGTCCTGTTACCTTGTAATTAACCCTTTTAGTCACAGGGGTCACTGTTGAGCAAAAAGTGGCGCAGCCTCGTCTCAGCATTTGTATCTAAGGTGATGAGGCGCTTCCGTACCTTTCTCTGATTGGCCGGGCTGCTTGGCCTTCACCTTGTGTGTGTAGCGTTTCTTTAGCGCCCTGGTGAAGCTGTCGATGTGGCAGCAGAAAGGAGAGCTGCTGTCGTTCACGCACTCCTCCCAGAACAGCAGCAGATCCCTGGTTCTCTGGGCCTTGGGGAGCACTGAAGGTGAATGAGAGAAGAAGCATAACTGCATTTATCCAGAATCACTGAGAACCCGGACAAGCTTCTTATTGAAAATCTGAAAATAATAATGCTGATAAAATCTCAGTTATTACTCAATTTGCTTGGCAACAAAGTGCGCTTTGTGAACGTGTTGTGTACTATTTCGTGCACTAACTGTAGATGCCATTCTCAGATTACACATTGTCCACTAACTGTCTCGTGCAGAGATGCTGTCATTCTTCTCGAGTAGCAAACAGCTGATTCTGTCCAGGACCTCAGCTTGGAGAGACATTTCCTCCAGCAGCTCCCTCCTAGATGGGCTGAAGTCGGTCGTTCTTAGCATCTGAGGAAACACAGCTCACATTAGTTTGGAAAAGCAAGTTGGAGGTTAGAGATGAAAGAGAGGTAGGGGTTTTGTAATACAGAGCAACGGGAGAAACAGATTACCGACTACTTGTTTTCCCCTTCTCTGATTGCTCTTTTGGACTTTGTGTCAGCATCCTAAATAAATGGCCAGACCATGACAGTCTTGCTTCCTCTTCCCTCATCATACTTGTCTATATATTGTCTCAGTCTGCCCTTGCTCTTTGCTACACTATGCCCCCTCTAGCTGTGTCCACCATGTGCTTCTTTCCATAGTGAATTTGGACTTTTTGGATTCCCCGGCACCGCCTTTGTATTCTTCATTTAGGACTTTTCTTAATCTCTTAAATTCGGCATAAAATGCTGGCTTTGAGTTTAACTTCAGCCTCCACATGTCTGCATTTAGGTCTGCAGAATGATCCATTATCCTCATGGCACCGAATGATAAACACTCACTTATGTCACATGAGAGAAAAACAAACTTAAAGTGATAAAACGGTAAGATGCGGAGGACTGTCAGGTGTGGGCTCGTGTATTCAGTACTAATAAATCATCTGAGTCTGAAACATGTTTCACGGCACTGATGCGACACAGTAACAGCTAACTTACATGTGCATCTGAAGTCTAGTTATAAAAGCATGCCTAAAGAAGTGCTCAGGAGCCACTGTGAATATTTCAGTAGGAAATTTCAGATACTGTGAGCAGCAAAAATCAAACCGACACAGACTGTGATCCTTCTGTACCTGCAGCAGGATGCAGCAGATATCCAGGTGAGTCTCCAGAGCTTGATCAAGACCCCAGTTCCCAGAGGTCAGAGGGGCGATGACTAGCTCTTCCTCAGAAGCCGACTGGCTGCCTTCAGAGAGAAGGCCGTGACTCCTCAGGGTGCTCTGCTGGAACGAGCTAATGCTGATGGGAAAAGAAGTATGTATATAGATGAGCCTTTTCTCAAGCTGATGCTGAGGGGAAAGCTACTTTCTCTGTGTCTTCACTGACCCACTGTCTTTCAGCCTCAGGCTTCCCAAACAGGAGGCGTCATCGTCGGCGTTCAGGTCATTTGACAAGAAGTCAAAGCTGCCCAGGACCTCCTCAACAACCAGAGTCTCCTGTGATGATGAGCTTCTCAGCATCGACAGGTCATTCTGGAAAGACACAAAGACACTCACAGTGTGTGTGTGTGTTTGTTTACAGGTGTTTGTACAGTGTGTGAATAAATACACACAAGTACCTTCAGTATGGTGGCCAAGTGCAGTATCTGGTGATCCAGGGCTCTCAGCTCCTTGTCAGAGCAGCTCCGGTCCTGTAATATTTTCTCCAGCTCCGCAATAATGGCTCCCAGCCTGAGCGCCTGGGCATGGCGCTGGGCTCCGCTCGCACCCGGCCTCCCCGGTGCTGGAGCAGCCGCTGCGGGCAAGGTTGGAGATGCAGCTGGAGGCCGAGTAGGTGGTGTTGGCAAAGCCGCGACAGAATATTCCTCACAGTCTGTGGCGTGCTGGAACAAATTAGGGAAAAACCGAGTTTAAAAACTAGACGACCAGACGAAGGAGATGAGAGGCGTCAAAGCCGAGGAGGCCCCGCGAAGAGTTTTAACAAGCTGTGACAGCGAGAGGAGAAAAGATGAAACAGAGACGCCGGCAAGAGCTGAAAAAATGAAAAGGCCACCTGAGAACTGCAAAAAGGGACGTTTCAAAATGCCAGAAGATCTTATTATTAATAAGAATAAGAACAAAAACATTTTTTCACAATAAAGAAAAATATGCAGCCAAGCACTAGATGGACTCAGTTATTAGTTTTATGAGTCCCAAATGAGTGAAAACCAAGAAATAGGCCAACGACCCACCCTTAAATATACATTAACTCCAGAACAATAAAGTGAGCTTCAAAGCGTCTGTATGACCCGAGCTCGGGCTCTTTACCTGCCCGGTTACTGTGTCCTGACTCGGGGCTGCGCTGTGGGTCTCGGGGCCCGCTTCTCCGGATGTGCTCTTTCTCAGGATGTCTGGAGTGCTGGACCTGGATTGAAGACAGAAACGTTATTATTCCCATCGGGTCGTGTTAGCATGTTTGCACTGATCAGCTTTCAGATCGTCTCTGCACGGTGTAGCCAGGTTGGTCCAAGTCTTTCCTCCCGGGCTTGATTCTGACTTTCACCTGCGTCTGATGAGTCTTATCGTCCTCTCCTGTTTACCGACCCTGCTTGAACTCAAGCAAAGGGCTTTTCGACCTTCAGCTGCCCGAGCATCAAGCCCTGTTTTCTGCACCCAGACGGGATTTTACTTCATGACTCTAAAAGATCTACACCTTCTTCCCCGTCCATGTAGATATTTAACAGAAAGAGTTCAGAGAAAACAGCCTTTATATGTGAGTTTGCAACTAGCAGCTGATTATGTGTAGTGAGGCTCTGAGAAATGAAGACACAAACTCCGTTAACAAATAGTGCCGTTGTTCATTGTTAGTTACATTTGAAGCTCTAACAAGTATTGTGAGTATTATAGTTTAGTTGCTGACCAGCAGAAGAGATTCATCTCAAATCTTCAAAAATAAAATGAAGATTGTTCCTTCAGATTTTTTTTTCTTGTGAGTTAAATAAACCTTCGAAAAAGGACACTGGACTCCCTAAAAATGTTCTAATAAATTTGTTGCCTTTTGATTTTTTTTAACTTCCTGTTTTACTTTGAAGTTTAGTTACATATCTTGCTGTGTTTATACTTCCTGCCTTTGCGCCTTTCTTTCCTTTTTGCCTACCTTCCGGTGGTCTCACCCACATTAACTGTTCTCACCTGTGTCTCGTGTCCTAAGCAGCCCTCGGTGCACATGTGTCCTCCTCCCTCTTCTGTATTCATGGCCTGTGCTCCTTATTTTACTTTTTGCAGGACAGCAATAAACATTTTATTCTCCTGAGTGAATCCTCACCTCTGTAGGGTCAGAAGGGAATCTGTTTTACTTTCTTCTGGTGAAGATGAACTCTTGAACTGAACTCCCCACTCGTACTCCTCCTCCTCCTCCTCCACCTTGTTATCCACCCTCTTCCTCATCTCTTGCTCCTCTGTTAACATCTCCAGGGAATCTTCCTCTCCGAGCGACAGCTGAGTCTGACTTCCTCCCGGACTGGTGCCTTGACTCGGGCTGAATGGGTAGCTGTGAGCCCGCGTGAGACTGGGGGGGGGGGGGGGATTTTAAAAACCAAACACCACCCATAATTTTATGTTAATTAATGTTTGTCTGCTTTACTCTATTGTCATTTCAGATTATGCAATTGTGTGAACAACTAAGTGCACCCCTGCTGCTACCATAGGAATTCAGAGGGTAAGCAGCAGTCAGGTGCTGCTAATCAAATGCACTTCATTTGTTCATCACCAGCGAGTGCGAGCGCGTCTATATAAGCAGACGTTGTGGCAGTTTGCAGGTCTGGAGCACTCAAGTGTGTGTTAACACAAAGCCACATTCTTCCCATGAGTGGATGTCCCAGAAAATTTGCCCCAAGGTCAGACCGTGTCACGCTCATCGAAAATGCAAAAAACCCACGAGCTGCACCTCAGACTTTACAGGCCTCAGTTAGCATGTTAAATGTTAAAGTTCATGACAGCACGAACGGAAAAAGATCAAACAAGTGCGGCTTGTTTGGAAGGGTTGCCAGTTGAAGCTTCTTCCCTCTAAAAAGAACATGGCAGCACTGCTGTCGTGCAACAGGACAGCGATCGCACCAACAACCCTCTGCAACTCAATAGCTGAAAAGTCTCAAAGGCCCAAAGTCCAGAACTAGACAGAAATGCAGTGCAGGACCTCGAGAGAGCTGTGCATACATGAATGCCTGCAAAGCTCAATGAAATAAAGCAGTGCTGTAAAAGAAGACTGAAGCAAAACAGGGCTGCACTGTAAATGTTTTCCTTTTCACATGACTGCATCTCAGCTAGGTGAACTGCACTCACTGCAGTTTGGTCTGCCTATGATGCACGCATGATGAATTTCTTTAAAACAATAGTTCCCGGTCTGGAGCGTGCCCTTAGGTCCCGAGATAAATCTAAATGGCTATGCAGTTAGGTCCATTTGCCTGTGTGAGCCACCACAGGAGGTATTGCATTAAATGGTTAGGAATCACAGCCATTTTTATACACAGTCCCCCTTTTTCAGAGGCTCAGAAATGATCGGACAGTAATGATTCTGGATCGTTTGGCCACATTCGCGCTTAGATCTTAGACTGCTGTGATCTACGACAGCAAGCCAAAAATGCTGATAAATGCTGCTTTATATCTGATGAAAATGCAAAACAGTCAATATTCCTAACACGTATCATCTCTGTAGCCACTGTGCCTCCTCCGTTTGAAGCCTTCAAACTTCAGGCGCCATACCTCGGGGCGTATGGGCTCTGAGGACTGGGGTTTGATGCGATGGAGGTGTTTGAAGGGTTGGAGAGGTAGTTGAGTAGAGACATTCCTCCTCTGCTGGAACGACTTTTGGGCACCAGAGATGGGAGAGAACCTTCCTGATCCTGCAGCTCACGCACCATTGACTGAAGAAGAGCAACAGGAGGAAGTCACATGTGCATCATATCATTTAAAAGCAACAACAGCAACACGTGTTTTCGTTTCAAGCTTTCGTTTCAGCACACAGAGCATTTTCAATCTTCTGAGCGTGCTGCGAATGTGAGTTCTTTATATAAATATGTAATATTTACGCAGCACCAGCTCACTATCACACCGGCGCTCTGAAAGGACTCAAGAAACACCCGACTGGTCCATTTGCACCGGGCATCGGCAACTCCGCAACAAATAAGCTTAACAATATAACAAAACAGGCAATAACAACACACCTGAGACATAAAAAAGTTGATGCAATCCTGCTACCAGTACCATGTGCTTTGCATCATCCCTGAGAGCGTGCAGGTGTGTGTGTGTGTTAGTGTGTGTGCGTGCACGTACACTCACAATAAAGTATTTCTCCGTGAAGGAGGGGGTGCTCGGTGCCGTCCAGCTGTAAACGGAACTCTTTCTGCTGGACACGGACTGCTTGTTGGCAGGCAGCGGCCGCAGCTTCTCAGTGCTGTCAAATGGACTGCAGGTGTTAACACACAGAAACTTAGACACCGCACAACAAATATACAGCGTATATACAGTATGAATGCACTGTATGAATAAGCACTGCTCTTATCTATCTGGTCATAAACCAGTGATGATTATTAGCCGTCAGTTTAATGAGTTACTTTTCAGACTTATGCATTTGTGGGCTTTTCTGTTACTTTCTTTTGAATTGCTGCAACTTTTTAGTTGCAGGATCCCAATGGTGTCATTCCCATGGCTTATTTTATTTAGAGAAAATAATTATTAGTGGGCATCTTCATCTAAACGTGTGGGCTGGGCCCTGGAATTTTGGGGCGTTGATGACCAGGGATATAAAAAAAATGAGAATATGATGAGGCTGTTTTGACTTTTACATCACAAAAAAAATCACCTTTGATCTTTTTGATTAGGGCATGAACAGCAGAAGCAACCGAAATGCCTGTAAAGTGACATTTTGCTTGATGATAATATAATTTTCTGAATAATATAAGCTTTCACCAAATGAGTTTCCATCTTCTTGCCATCTTTTTGTATTTGCTGAACCCATTTTGCCACATTAGGTATATTTTATACTCATGTAACTCATTTATTAGCTTAACAGAAGTGTGTATCGGGTATTTTTGTGTGTGTGTGTGTGTGGGTGTGTGTGTATGGCCACAGCAGCCTTTTGTTTAGCTTCGTGTGTGTGAGTCTGGCAGCCTTGTGCATGCTTGTGGGATTTTTCCATCTCTCCAGGGGGAGAATCTATGAAACGTCCTCCACCTGGCCTCTCTAAAGCCTGAAATATGATCTGCCATGCTGCAAGGGCACAGCAGAGTGTGTCCGTGTGCGTTACTGTGTATGTGTGTGTGTGTCAGTAATATGTTCACTCTGTATTCAATCAGCTGCTCAGCAACAGCTGGCTCAGGTTAGAAGACGGAGGCAGAGAAT
>JAVDPK010001961.1:88159-111373 GCA_034780415.1 Cichlasoma orientale
ACACACACACACACACACACACACACACACACACACACACACACACACACACACACACACACACACAGTGTGGCTGGTATGCTTTTAAAACACTGCTGACCTGTCAGGGAGGAGAGCATAGTTTTGACCTTTGAACTCTGACCATGAGTGGCTGTCTGCGCTGCAGGCGGCCTGGTGTTGCAGCATGAATGTGTTTTGTTAGATTAGACTCGTGGGGCTTGCAGATCATTGTAAAGCCTGTAAAAAAAAAAAAAAACCTCTCCAAAGCGAGCGTGAATTACATCATGTTTGACCTGCGTGTGCGGCGGAACACACGATGTAACTCCTGTATTTGTGCATGCATCAAATACTGGATTAAATGTGTGTAAAACTAACAAACTCATGTTTGTAGCACACAAATTACAATGAATGCAAGTGCTGAAAATAAAGCCAGTTTGTTGGTCTGTTACTTCGTTTTGTAGCTTATTAATATCCTGACAGCATTCTTGAAAGTAGTATAACAGTTTAATTTGCACATTTTTCAACAGTAAAATGAAGTTCATGCATTTTGTTAATGTGTTGTTTCTTTGAATCTGTGCGTGAGTGTGCAAGACAGGTTTATGGCAGCAGCAGCACCCAAACTGCTGCGCTATACTGTGTCTATAATGTAAGGTACAATGTGTGCTTTGTTCAGCGCTGTAGCCATTATACAGCTGTTACCAAAGCGCACGCTCTGCTCTAAAAGCTTTCTGAAAATGTGGGAACATAAAAATGAGTGAAAAAGAAGGGTTACTGACTAATTATGGCGGTTTCCTGCAATAATTTCCATTCTGAAACAGTCGTAAAACACGTCTTATTGAAAGCTGAGCTATTCGCAGTTTAAAACCTTAAAACTGAGAAGTGAAACAGCCCTGTGTGAATACATTTACCAAGAAAGTGTTCAAATTCGTGCCTGACAAAACAGGTTTCCTTTATACCTTTTATCTCGTCTAAGCAGTGAAGTAAGTCTGCGGCTGTGAACTCTGGTAAAATAATAAAAGCTGCCGTGGGGCCAAATGTCAGAATTAGTTACTGCTTTACGGTTTATTCTACAGTTACGATGTTTAAGCGGTCATGGAGGCAGACTGATGAGCGCCATCTTGTTAGCCTGGACCCCCCGGGGGGGCCGTGATTTACTGCACGAGCCGTCAGGTCTGTGTCCGCTGAGCTGTTTTCACCCACCAGAGGCGCATGTGAGAATGCAAATCAGACATTAGCTGGTCTTTACGCTGCGAGGCAGCTCCCGCACCTGAACCTCGAGCTCTCAAAGCAGAACGCTTCCTGTATTTCCTGCGTCTTACGAGGAAACCTGGAAAATATCCCGTCCAGATTTTTCAGAGTTTATGTGTGAAAACAGCTCGTTTGAGTCTCTCTGTGTGTGCAGGGGTAATGCAGCATGTTGCATGAAACTTTGAGAAAAAATGGAGGACTTCAGTGATCCAAAAATGTATCACTTTGGTTCCCAAAGCAAGAATCAGACTTCTCCAAAGGTCCACAAGGTAAATCTGAGAGTTTTCGGTGATTAATGGGAAAAGAAAGAAGGAAACTCGTTGGAACGTTTCTCGGATGCACGCGTGGAAGCGTGTCGGTATTAGCATATCTGACTGTAGATCAAAATGAAACCATCTAAACTTAAAGAATAACTTTTTCTTTGGTGCAGTCGCTTAAGACTCGCACACAAATCCAACAAAAGCGTCCCAGCTGGACTCTTGTTTGTCACAGAAAATGAGACCAGTGGTTAAATCGTCAACAATGTGTCACATTTTACAACCTCATCGTATGTTTTTACGTAAACTCTAAATGTGAAAAGCATTTAAGTGCCACATTTCACACCGGAAACTTCTAACTATGAAATAACAGCTCCCTCTTTGTAGCCCCAACAACACTCTCGCTTCCAAATGTCCAATTAAGCAACATGACATTCCTCTCTTTTTATGAATTTAATCGCAGGCTTCATAATTACTGATGTTGTCTGGTAAATAAACGTACTCCCTGAGCTCAGCAATAGATTTGTGTTTGACTATCAATAAAAGCACTATTAGCCGCGGGGCCATAAATAGAGAACCTATTTTGAAGCTAATTTTACAGCATTCTTGTTTTATTAGTCAGCACAGTGCAGTGAACTGTGACAGAACCTCTCAGTAGTGGTTAACTGTTAAATGATCCACAGTGGGCCAAGTGTGTGTGCCTGACTGTTCAGGAAGCCCAAATATATTCATCCATCCATCATCCATCCATCCATCCTCTTCCGCTTATCCTGTTCAGGGTCATGGGGGGTGGAGCCTATCCCAGCTGTCATAGGGCGAGAGGCGGGGTACACCTGACACATTAAAATGGGTTTAGCCAACTGAAACACGTTTGGATGAGGTCACAGTTTTACCTGGAAACAAAAAGACCAAACTGGTAACTGGTGAAAAACCTGTTCCACTAAAGCCACCAGCTCAAAACTCAACACACTCCAGTCTCTGTTGGGTGCTTTTGATTGCAATTAATGTGCATTGTGTTAACTGAGTGAAAGAGCTGCAGATCTGTTTATACATGCACGGGACCAAAACCAGCTGAGAAACCAGTTTAGCTGAGCTGAAACCACTAAGGGAGTGGGTAGCTTTTTTTCTACTCGAGCTTCTGAGAGGCTTGAAACAAAAGTCCCTTTATGTATTTAAAAAGTCTGTGTTTATCTTCACTCCCACTAAAATAAAGACATATGAGCAGCCATGGAACAATGGAAATATTTCCGTCCAAAAATCTGATATCCACCATTGCAAAAGGAATCACTCCTACTCTAGAATTATTTCCCCATTAATTCAAAGCACATTTTAGTCCTGAAAGAGACTTCATGAAAGGTCTTAACCGCAAATACAGATGCTTTGAGATAAGAACAGATGCTGCTTTAAATGGTAATCTGATTTTCTGCTATTGTTCTTTTTCCAAGTATTTATAAACTGAAGCTTACAGCAGACACAGCAGACTTCACCAATCAGTGTGGACATCCCGGAGGTTCTGTTTCGTAATTATAAAGTTCAGGGTTTGGATTTTATCAGCTCATTGTGTGATAGTCACCGATAATCACTGAGTTCTAAAATTAAAGAATTACTGACTTTCCCTTTAATCAAAAATACACCTGAGAGGCTTTAAAAAAAGTGAATAAGGACATTTCTCAGAAGGTCAGAGAATCATACCTGAAAAGACTGATAAGTTAGCTTAGCATAAAGGCTATAGAGAGAGAGAGTTGTCTGTGTAATAATAATAATAGATTTTATTTGAGGAGCGCTTTTCTAAAAACTCAAAGACACTTTACATTTAGTCAAGGTTAAAACAATAGGTTTAAGAGCATCACACATAGTAAAAAGAACTTAAATACATAGAGCATAAAAACATAAAAACAAGATAGGCATAAAACAAGACATTAATCGGAGATTTAATAAATATTAAAAAATGAAGTCAAAAAAAAAAAAGCTGGTGCAATGCATCAAACCTGTGTTCTTTATTATGATCAGCAGGGCCTGATTGTATAGAAGAGGACAGCTCTTTAGCACTCTGTGGCCTCAGCAAATATTTCCTGATGAGTTTACATCGATCAGGCATAACATTATGACCACCTGCTTAAAATATTGTGTCAAGGCACGGACTCCACCAGAACCCTGAAGGCGTGCTGTGGTATCTGCACTAAGATGTTAGCAACAGATCCTTTAAGTCCCGTAAGTTTTGAGAAACAAGGAAATACTGTTTCCATTAAAGGGTGTACATGGTCTGCAGCAATGCTTAGGTAGTAACATCCACATGGATGGCAGGACCCAAGGTTTCCCAGCAGCATTTCCCAAAGCATCACACTGCCTCTGCCAGCTTGCTCTCTTCCCATAGTGCGTCCTAGTGCCAGGTGTTCCTTAGGTAAGTGACGCACACACACCGGGCCATTAAAGGGATGGTGCTTTCGACGGTGGGCAGGGGTCAGCATGGGCACCCTGGCTGGTCTGTGGCTGTGTAGCCTCATACACAACAAACTGCGCTTTGTGTTCTGACACCTTTCTATCAGAACCAGCATTAACCTTTTCGGCAATTTGAGCCACAGTAGCTCGGACCACACGGAACAGCCTTCGTGCCTCACGTGCATCAGTGAGCCTTGGCTGTCCATCAACCTGCCGCTGGTTCACCACTTTTACAGAACATCTCACAGGAGCTGCAGGTTTGGACATGCTCTGACCCAGTCGTCTAGCCATCACAATTTGGCCCGTGTCAAATCAAATCGACTTTGGGAATTTTACAAGGGGACAGCCCAATGGCAGAAAATGCTGCTTCATCATAAAATGTTTTTTTTATGAGAAACTAAAAACATTAGAAAGCTAAACTCTGACAGTTTTTCTGATAAGAAGTGTATCATCACCCTGGAATTTTACTGTCATCATTAGAGTTACATTAGAGTCCAAAAAGCATTTAGGTTTTCAAACCAGCACCAACATTTTGAGAGCAGCAGGAGTGACTGAAGTGTAGCTGCACAGCTAATAAACGAGCTGCACATTCCTCTGTGGGCTCATGACGTCTTCTGACACTCATTATTATAAAACATTCAGCTACAGCACATGCAAAAAAACCTGGACGAGTGATGCATCACATTCTTTTCTTTCTCACTTTCATTTTTAATCACAGATGACGAATCTCAAAGCAAGATAAAACAGAAGCTTTGCGTGGATCTGTCGGCCAAAGCGAGTCCACTGCATCCAGAAATGTTTCGAGAAGGAATCTAACATGTCACTGTGGTGTGATTAATCAGCCTCAGTGTAGCGCTTCCATCTGCTCATCTGGATTTCTTCCATCAATTGACATTTAATTTTATTTGCTAGCAAATAAACAGCTTTGTGGGGCTTTCTTTTGGCACAGAAATGGTCATGCGGAGCAGGAGGAATGAATTTTTTCATTAGTGGATATTTGTTCATCATTTCTCCGGAGGGTTCACGGACCTGACCTGGAGGTCGCAGAGCACGGGGCGAGTTAAGCGTTCTGTGAGTCTGTGCTGGAAGCGCTCGGTGGGTGACGTCATGTTACTGATGTTAGCGAAAATGAAGGGATCGGGCAGTGCAGCTGTTTGTTGACAGGCTTAGCTTCAGATCTGCACACAAGTCACACACACAGTTATTGTAAATACCAACACACACACACACACACAGGTTACATTATGTAATGTCTGTTTTATTTATTGCGGTCGTGTGTTTTTATCATATTGTGAGTTATTGATGTAAACGTGGTCCATAGGCACAGAGGCTCCTTCACACCTGGAAAATCATTATTTCTTTGAAACACACTCTCCCACAAAAACCAGTATTTTTTAAATGCATGGATTTAAGGGATCATTCACAATTATCAACATTTTCCAAAGCGTACGAACCGTACGTCGGGGGGAGGGGCTTAACACCCAATGTACGCTTTTCAAATAGTTAGAAAATGTCAGTCAGAACTCCACTCTGCAGCAATATGGCCTCCGGTCTGGCGGATCAGTTCAAAGGCCTCATTCATTCAGCAGGTATGTACATTAATTCTACATGTTCCTGGCGTGTTTTCATCTATGCTGGCCCGCTACATCACCGGCCTCTCTCCAAAAGTCGCCGACGTCACCGGAAAAAGTCGCTAAATTTATCACTAGTCGCTTTTTGGAGAAAAAAAAATGCTATGGGGGTCTGAAAAGTTGGCAGGTGTTACCAAAAACTGATTGCGGTTTCCACCACGTGACAGAAATGTTCTTTATGACTCAGAATGAACTGATGTCATTCATGAGAGGTAATGTTTGAGATATGCTCGACAGATTATGGGTCACCAAGCCATTTACAACAATATAAATACCAGCAATAACCTGCAGAAATCACTTTTTGGCACAAGACCGGCTGTTCAGATGACAAACTGCTCCACTGCCGCTGTGTACAGTGTGGCTGCATTATGCGCACATGCAGTGCAGGACACATTCACATTCATATCAGTTTGTTGCACCCTATAAATTCTAACATAAAGGTCTATCTGTTTATTAGTGCAACAATACGATGTTTTGATAGGAAAGAGTATATTCGATACCAAGATTTCCAGAATTTTTCAACACCAGGATGTGTTTTTAATACTTCCTGTTACATTAAAAGACCAAAGAACCAGGTGAAATTAAATGTCATGAAAAAAGATCAACATTTTCTTTGTACACTTTGGGGGGGGGGGGGTCTGAAAAAGAGTGCTCTTTGTACACTTTGGAAGTGTAATGTGTCCTTCTCCTTGTGTTTTTAAACCAGCGCACATCACTGCCAGCCTTTGGTAAAGAGCGAGACAAACACAGCATGGCGACACAAATTACTTCATCAGCTGTCAGACGGTTAATCCTGCATCGAGTCTCTTCCCTCTGCCACCCCTGCTTTTAAAAGCAGTTAGACAAAGTGTAAAGGAAGTCTCCTCAAACACAGCAATCAGTGTAAGTCAGAGTGATCATAAAAGCATGACAACAGTGATATCAAACATCTGCATGCTTCATTAGATCATAAAGAAAAATGCTATTCTGTAGTAATGTAGCCATTGTTCAGACGTCTGAACCAATTAGTGCGGAACCAGCAAATGTGGACGAGTGACCAGCAAAGACAGCCCACCAGCTTCTTCATTGTTGTCTCCTGATCCCCTCAGACACGCTCCCCTCAGCGACGAGTGTTAGCATTTAATTCAACCACAGCTGAGCCAGTGACCTCCTGCTGGGCCCATCTAATGAGCCATGTAGCCACACATGATGCACATGACACCACAAACGCACCGTCTGAGCTTAACAAAAGCAGGGAAAAGTTGGGACTTAAGAAAACAACAATCAAAGGATTTAACAAATAGATGGTGGGAGAGAAAAGAAAGAGACATGAGACATGTGCAGGAGAATAAAATCGAGGGGGGGGGTGTATGTGAGCAGCTGATTCTGACCCGGTTTGTTGTGTTGATATTTTCTCTGGCAGCTCGTCAGTTTGAGCTGCACTCACTGAGGGGGTTCATGAGAAACTGACACTGTCTATGAGAGCAAAGCCTCTTTCCTGGTGAAAGGAAGGGAAAAAGGTGGAGAGGAGCAGAAGGAAAGGCCAGGAACGAGGAGACAGGAGAGCACCGAATGCAGCAGCGGAGAAAAAACATTTGGAGATAAGTTTGTTACATCCAGTGAAGGAACATTTTGGGCATGTGGGAAATAATTTAAAAACCCTGGTAAACGAAAAGTTTCTTTATGTGTGCTCCTCTATTAATCCGAAACTGAAACCAAAAGAAAGCAGAAAACGCCGATGCAAGATGACACACTGTCAGTAAAACCCTGGATGACGCCAGGCTTTGTCTGAAATATGCTCCAGAGTGAAGGAGAGTTTGGATTGCTGCTCGGTCACCTGTGAGTTGTATTAGGAGTAACAAATAGTTATATTTGACCACACAAACACGCAGTTACTGAGCTGAAGAAAGATCAAGAAACAACAAAGTGGCTTACAGGAGAACAGAAAATGCAAATGCAATAGACGTCCAGCACGTGTAACAGCACTGATTTCTGAGAAAACTGGGAAGGATGCTCATTTAATACCCCATCATTAGCTGATGATGCAGCAGTTTAGTCCACGAGCCAGTTCAGCCGTAGGTGATCTTTATCTGTAGTCCCGAGGAGTTGGTTAAGTGTGACGATATACAGTACAGTTCTAGAGATAAGGTTCCCTTTGATGTCGGTGCCGTGACCCACTGGCTGCAACATCAGTGAGACTGCTCTCCTAATTCGCCACATATTCACTCTTTTTCAGGACCCCCTTTTTTCACTGGGTCTCCTTAAGCGTCGTTCTCAGTGTTCAGGACCGGGAAGCAAAAGCTGTGAAGATGTGTGAGCCATGAAACCGAATCACAATCATTTCCTAATCCTAACGAAGGAGTTTTGGGCCTAAAAAGACCCCAAAGATCACAGTGGGGGCACAAATATGTTCTGGATGACAGTCTTGTGACTTTTACCCTGTTTTAAACAGGACCGACAGCTCTCTGCCGCCAGTATTCTTGTGCCAGGGCACCAGTGCCAAAGGAAACTGCAGCACCTGATGCTCTGGGACGACAACCTGCCTGTACAGTCTGATCAGCATCTCAGAAATCCTTCTCCCACCCTGACTTCCACACTTGAGTAGGACAGTTGGTACAAAAGTGCAGAAGTTCTTTTTATCTCTAAAGACTTTTATAAGAGAAAAATCATTTAAAAATAAACTGCCAGAATTCAGCAAAGACTCAGCAATAACAGCTGTTTAATCCAGATGTTATTGTAATAGTGCAACAGAGTGACTCAGAGTTCAGAGGACACTGTGTCTGAATCCAGCCGCTCCGAGCTGTTAAACCTGGAAAACCAGCATCCCTGCCCTGCTCTGTTCTAAGCAGATTTTTCATCCTCTAAGCCGGGTGGAACCGGGGAAGGTCGCGCTCACCTGCCCGAATCACACCGTATTATCCCACACTTAGCAACAGCTAAAACAAACAGCATCAAATAACCAATCATATTTGCTTCTAAATGTCGTGGCGCCCACTCACACTAAATTTCCCCTGTATTGATCAAAACATTAATGTTGACAGTTTGTTTTTTTTGTAAAAAACAGAGCTCCAAATTTTTGCTGGTGGAACAACAAATATCAGAAAATGCTACAAATATTTTCATTCTAATAAACATTTCAGCTCAGCTGGTACAAACGAACCAGAGCTCACCAAAAGAGAGGCCATCCTCTGCCAATAAGAAGCCAGCGTTCATAAGAACCAGACATTAAACTTTCACATCAGTGCTTAATTTAAGCCTGAGACACACAAACCATCCTGATATAATTTAATCTTTAAAAGCATATTAAACCTACCTGACAGGGCGAAGAACCAGTTATTCCCAGCTGTCACTCCACGTCCACCACACCAAACTGCCTCAGCGGACGAGTCATATCCATTTGTGTGTGCGTGCGTGCGTGCGTGCGTGTGTGTGTGTTGGTTTGGCAGCTGCCTGCTCGGTACTGATAGCGTTCAGTCATGCAGCAGCGCAGCTCGAGAGGGTTTCACAGCAGCGTCTGAGAGGCTGGCTGCAAACACAATGCTGAATTAAGTTCTTCCCACTTTTTTCCTCAGGTCTCTTCACTCGTTCTCGTATCTGCGCTCGTCTTCTGTCACACACTGTTTTCCAGCTCTGCCTCTCCTCCTGTCCTCTGCTCTCTCCCCCTCAGTTCCTTCTCCACTCCCTCTTCTGTCTCTCTCTCCTCCTCTTTCAGTGCTTCCCACACTTAAAATCTGCCCTTTTCCCTTTGTCAGCTTCAATTACCTAAAGCTTTTTCCTGCTCTTCATGGCCACCTTCTCTCCTATTCTATCGGTTCTTTCTGAGCTCTTCTCTCACGTTCATCCCACCTCTCCTCTTCAGAGCTTCCAACACTTGTCATTCTCTGTCTTTCTCTTTATGCCTCCTCCTTCTCTCAACTCTTTCCACTTTTCCCAGCGCCGCTTTTTCTGTGCTCTTCTTTTCCAGTCAGATTTCAGATGCTTCATCGCTTCGTTCTGTCATCTCTGATCTGTCGTTTTCCTCGCTTCCATCCATGTGACTCTTACAATATTCTCTCAGTCCCTGCCAACTCTCCGTAGCCTACTCAGATGTTTTCCTGACCTCAGATCTATCGTTTTCTTTCTGCGCTCCCTCTCACCCCCTTCCAAACTGTCCTCTAATCTTAAGCTCTTCTTTCAACTTCACCTTCACTTTTACTTCCCTTTGCTTACTTTCTCTATCTTTTCTGTCTCTTCTGACTTGTAAATGAAAATGTTTTAGAAGCCCCCCCCCTCCTCCTCCTCTTTCTTCCCTTCCCTCTTTTTCTTCCCCTTCCCCCAGCTGTGCTTGGCGAGTATCATGTTTGGCTTTAAACTAAAGAACTTGGCTCTGGTGCAGACCACATACATCAGTCCTGACTGATGGGCCATGCATTCATAAAAATAAACATTGCACACTGAAAGGAGACTGGTCACATCTGCATGCTTGGATGTGAATGTGGAGCAGAGAGAGTGAATCTCTAAAGTGAATGAACGCCTAACAAATCATTGCTTGTGGGGGAGGTTTGCTGTGAATCAGATACTTGTGTGTAAACATATATAAATCTTAAGTGTCGCTAATTTTTAGTGTTTCACTCGTGCAAACCTTTAAAGGAAGGTTTTTGTTTGCAATGGAGAGGTTTCAGAATGCAGGGGTACTACTTCACTAAAATCAGTGGTTTTACTGGTTTGACCCACTTGAATTTAAATTGATTTAATTACAAAAAATCAAGAAATCTTCTTCTCATTCCAAGCGGTCCCAGTGTGGATGAAGTGCAGAGAATTTCCCTTTAACAGCGCCGTAAACATTAAAAAAGAATTAAAAAGAAAAGCTCAAATGTAAAACTGAAGGTACATTAGAGCAGCGAACCCGCTCGCCTCGGCGATCTCCTCACGCCACATTCTGCTGTTGTTTCTGTCGTGCTGTTTGTGTTATTATCCCACTCACATTAGAGGCCGGCAGAGCCGTCAGACAGAAATGCGCAGTCTGTAAACATAAAGTGAAAAATGTCGAGTTGTTTAAAGCGGGCCCGTCCCAAAGCTTTGTCTTGCTGCCATGTGAAAACCTCAGAAGCCATCAAACTCCGACCAAAGTCCTTGAACTCACAGTTAAGCTGAGAGCTGTGAGATTCTGCAAATCAGCCTGATGGCTGAAGCCCTGATGTGGGAACTTTGACACCAAAGTTCAGTCTGAGTTTTAGTAAGCAGGGCTCCACTTCTGTTGATTGTATATGTTCATAATAATCTGTGCAGCTGAATTACAATGAAACAATAATAATGATAAAGTAAGTATTTATAAATCTATTTTTGACACACACAAAAAAAAGCCAAACACATTTTGATTGTTAGTAGTGGAAAACATGTATTGTGTTGGCAGGAAAGAGACACACTGTTGTTATAAAGTGAAGAGGTGTTGCTACTTTTGTTGCCATGCTACCGGTGTTTAAAGTGTTTTATTTTCACCTGTTAAATTAAAAGTTTTGTGCTTTCAAATGATTCAAAAATACAGAAGAATTCCCACTCGGTCCACATTTGGTCTGGTGAGGTTTAGATGATTAACAGGCAGCTGCACTGAAATGGTTTATTGATGAGAAAAATGAAGTTCACGTTATCTGAAAGTTGATATTTGTCGTTGGGTTTGTCAGTCAGCTGCCGGTGCTTGATGTACAAATGGCAGATATGTTGTCAATAATGCACACGCCCACAAGCACGCCCACTAAGGTTTAAAATGCATGAATGCTTCTGTCATAGCTCAATAAGATGCACACATATGCATGTGCACATATATATAGAAACGCACATACCACAAACAGCCACATCAGCTGGCTGCCAGCTCAGAAATATAGACTGATATTTAATTCAGCTGGCCCATTCACACAAACATGTAAGCACACACACACACACACGCACACACACACACACACACACACACACGCAAACTACCACATGGCAGGCAGAGATAAGGAGGAAGAGACGCCATCCTGTGTATCTGGAGGCCTCTGCTTCTCCACTCCCTCATTACACACTCCCTGTAACAGCTGACTGTGCATTTGTGTGTGTGTGTGTGGGTGTGTGTGTGTGTCCGCATGCTGTTACTTCTATCTTCTAGCAAGGGCAGTTCTGCATGGTTTGTTTAGCGGGTTGTTTGATGTAAAGTTAGGTTAAAGCTTAGGAGGAGGAAAACAAATTTTTTTCACGAAAATCTATAAAATGTATTTGTAATGTAATTACATTGTATTACATGTGTTGTATCACAATTACAATGTAATTGTATTGGTCAGTGAGATTTACATTTAGATCACTTTTTCAAAATTGTTCAAGCAGATGTCTCTAAGAACACGACTGTCATGCTCAACAATGACAATATTTGTCTCCCAAAAAGAACACTTTCCCCTCTGAACGCACTGACAGCAGATGGCATTGCAATATGTCCTTGACTGTCACCTCTCAATGAATTCATATGGATAAAGCTTCCAAAGCAACACACACAAGTGCATTTCTTTACTTCATAGGCTGCAGACACGAAACAGGTTTTAGGTTTTTGTAGCTGGTTAACATTCTGGTAAAAGAGTGAGGTATATAAAATCTAACCCCGCCCACTTTCCTCACTTCATACAAAGAAAGATTATAAAGGTTCAAACCCGTATTTGATGTCGAAGTGAGAAGCACAACCCAAACTGTGCATAATATTTGACTCTGAAACACCAATCACAAAACAGCACATCAGATATAATGTGGTCATTTCTGATGTTTTTCCTCTGCACTCTTGAACTGTGCTTAACTGAAGTTATCAGAGATCCTTTAGCATTGTAGCATGATGCCCTCTGCTGTTAATGTGATGCTACTAAATGAAAAACTGCCCCCCCCCTTACACCCCAAGTTTTTCCCGTCAAGAAGCTCAGTTTAAACAAAAGCTGCACAACATAACTTTCTGAAGTGTTATCGCCACGTTTTTCATTTCCCACCTTATAGAGAGTGAAATAAAGCACAGGAGAGGAAGATTTTTTAAATCAGTTCTGAACTGAATCACAAATTGTCTGAAACTGCAGCTAAAGCTCAACTTTTCTCGTGGCCTCATCACGTGCTGGACCGTGTGTTAAAAAACAAAAGATTGCAGCTCTCTGCGGGTCAGCGGTCAGGATTTCCGCGAGAAAGCAGTTGCTCCTCGATCATTTCGCCGCTCTTGTTGCAAATATGTTGCAGCGTCCTTCGCCAGAGTGCCAGGGCGAGGTGCCCAACGCTCAGCAGATCAGCATCAGTTACTATAGCAACAGCCATGGACTAGACCGTGGAGTCAACATGGCTGCCAAAGGGGAACTGCAGCAGCCAAGCTGCGTCTGTGTGTGTGGCTTCACACATGAGCGACAACCGCAACGTCTTGGCAGTCGCCTGTAATCCTCCTGTCTTCGGGGAAACCCTGTTTTCGAGGAACACATTTGTGTCCTCTGCATGCAAACTGTTTATTTTCTGCTTCTGAAGAAACGATGGGGCTTATTGGTCCTCTTGTTTACATTGTTTTTACATGCCTACCTGACGCAGAGGGTGCAATGGCTTCCCCAGAAAACTAAAAAAAAATAGAGCTGTGAAGCCTAAAATATGAGAGCATCAGAGGCTCCTGGTGCTTAGTTCAAATTCACAGTAATAATTTAATAAAGAACATTCAAACTTGCACTCATTTCAGTGGGCATCTTGGACCTGCTTGAGATTATCCAGAGAGATATTAAAGATATTAAGAGATATTAAATAGAGAAATAATTCAAATGTAGAGCCCACATATAAACCCGAGTTGTAACTGCAAGGAAAGTAGGACATGCGAGTGATGCTTGGAGCTCAAGCAGCTAACTAAAAATACATGCCGTGTACCACGGCTGCTTACAGTTTTAGCATGTGAGCGTGAGTGCTCATCATCGCAGCGCTAGCATGTTAGCACCGTGCTCTACATAGCGGGAGGACTAAGATCTTGATCCTAGCAGTCTTTGTGTTTTGCTTTACCGTCGCACATTTTGCATGAAACATATTGGAGAGAATAAAGCTGAACCCTCAAAGGGCTCAATTATTGCTTAATTATCTGCAGCATTCCCTCCAAAGGAGCACAAAATATCAATTTAACGACTCCTCAGCTTTGAGAAAGGCAAAGTCTTTATAATGGTTTACGATAATTGATGCTGACATTGAGGAACAATTGTCTACAAAAGCCTGCTGGGGTGCAACTTCCCCATCTCTTACTGAAATATCACTAATCTGCTGTGACATCTGAAGTCAAAACATGACTTACTCAGGTTGCACTTTTAAAAGGAAGGGCTGTTTTTCCACTGGTCTACATTTGGATTCCACATGCTTGTGTTATCATCCAATAGAGCTGAAGACGGTGAGACTTTCAACCTCAGTCTCAATCCCTGCTTCACCTGCACAACTCAGAGTTACATTAATCATAAATATGTTTGCAAAAAATGGATTTGGGTGGACATTAAACAACTTCCTGGCACCAACAGAGCGGGCCTGAGCCACGTGACCACATCTGCAACGAGAAAAGAGGACAGACAGCTCAAAAAGTAAACTGTTAATCCAGTGGGAGAGAGAAACAAAGGCGTGAGGCTCTAGATGGTGCATCAACTGCCAGAGGAGAGAAAGGGGTATCGGGATGGCCCGCAGTCGAGCAGCAGGAAACATGAGAGAGGAGAAGAGGGAGGGAGAGAAAAAGCAGGTCACAAAGATCTTGTTGTTGTCAAGTTTCTAGCGGTCTTGTTGGCGGCGCACACACGGACTTTAACACAAATTGAGGCCGTAGATTCACTGAGACTGAGATCAAGCCACCAGGATGGTGACAGTTATAAAGGAATAGGGAATAAAGAGTACAAAGTTAAGTCAAAATAAGAGTTTTAAAGGACTCAACAAGGTCAGGATGTCAACAGGGAGACAGAGCATGGAGAGCCGGGCGTGGAATATAAGGTTTATGGATATTAGACAGATATAATGGGGCATGCCCATTTAAGAAATCTGTAAGCCATTAGGAGCACCTTTAAGTGTGAAGGGAAGGTGATGTAGGTTCAACTCTCGAGCCCTCTAGCTGTTTTAGTGACTGAACTGAGTGATTATATTTTATACAGCAATATTTTTTGGTTTGTTTACTTTATGACAGATATTACAAAATGTTCCAATCGAATTAATTATGGTTTTCAATCATTTATATGCAGAACGGAGTTTAAAAAAATTAATTCAATAATACGAGATAAAAATGCACTTTAAAACTTTTTTAAGTCCTGCTGGTGTCGTTGTTAGATCAGGATCTAGTTTATGTTGAACTGCGCTGCATGTACTGGGACTACGATCCATTTTAGCTTGATGGAAACAGGTGCATGTATGTGTGCACGTATGTGTGCACGTATATGTGCATGTATGTGTGCACGTATATGTGCATGTATGTGTGCACGTATGTGTGCATGTATATGTGCACGTATGTGTGCATGCATGTGTGCTATCATTTATCAAGTGTATCTTAACTGAACTGTTTCACTGTTTCTTCTTTTTACTGTCCAGCTGGTCTTAATACTAATGTGTACACTAATATTCTAACGTGTATCTGTAACAGAGCAGAACTCACAAATACCACATAAGGATGATTTCAGCGATGCTGGGAAACCCAGAGAAGGCATATTGTTGTGTTACCACTATCAGATGGATTATTGGGAAATGTGTGTATTGCAGTGATGCATGTGACATACTCAGTGGCTCTGCGGGAAGGGAAGCGAGAGTGTCCACAGGCCTCCCACACCACCTACAAAGATGCAGTAGATGGAGTGTGTTGTAGCCTATTTCCTTTGGTGCGTAGGTGGGGGTCGTGGGGAATTAGCTCCAAGAGAAGAAGGAAATTCAAAAGGAAACCAACACATTTGGGTAACAAAAACTCAGGATCTGAACCTTTTTTTGTTTGGAAGGCGGGGTGTGGGGTTGGGGTGGAAGGGGAGGAGAGGGGAGGGGGCAGCAAAAAGTCTGTTCCTTCTTCCAGTTCTCTCTGGGCTCAGGGCCAAGTGACTGGAGGAAGGAAGGAGGGGGAAGAGGAGGAGAGGAGGAGGGATGAAGAGCAGAGAGCGGGAGGAAAAGCAGGAGAAAGCAGACAGGATCTATGGGGATTGCAGGGGTGCGTGGAACAGATGCCGAATATTTTAACTCTTCCTTGGCCAAACATGGTCCCACTCAGTGGACTCCGCATTTAGCTCTCCGGATTAGAACCACTTTAAGCTTTTTCCCAAACAGAGAGATTTAATCTGATTCTGCTGCCTCCCTCTCTCTCTTTCTTAAAAAGATAATTGCTATTAGTTTGGGTAACAAAAATTTACTGTACTATATGTTAAAAGTAGTAGATGAATGTAATAGTACGTGTGATGCATGAAGTAAACAGACCACTGAGAAATACATAAAAAACCCTCTTTTGTTCCTTTCTACGTCTCTTTCCTGCAGGCTCCACATATTTCTGCTTGATGCACGGTGGTAGCGAGACCAGCCATGTCGGATGGACTGAAGATGGTGCCGCTGATGAGAAGAGAAGAGGTGGAGCCGGTGGAAGCTGAGGAAAAGATGCTGAAATTTAGGAGCGGCACGGATGGACAGCAGGTGAGGTTGGACCATTCGAGGACCAAATAAGAGAGGCGGGACTGAGCTGGTTTGGACGCGTGCAGAGGAGAGATACTGGGTATACTGGGAGAAGGATTTTGCAGATGCTGCTGCCAAGCTCCAATTAAGGGTGACCGCTGCAGTCAGAAGAAGACGAGAAGTCCTCCTGGATGCACAGCTTGGAGCGCATGACTTCAATGCTGCAGCTGTCTGTTCTCTTTGTGTTTAGTTATTGTGCATTCAGGACAAACCAAATACCTGTTACATTTTCTTAAAGGCAAAAGTTATGACTCAGTGTTCTGAAGTTTTATTTTCCACTCCAACAGCCGAAGACGTGCCGGGATCTGATCTGGAATTGTGCTAACAGCAGGAGGATGTAACAGCATTTATGTTAAAGTGAATAAATCATAATAAGACTGCTTTCATGCTTTCTTTCTTACATTTCATGGATAGATTTCTGCGTGCCTAACATTAAACACCAAAGTGCAAACATAAAAATCACATGTCCTGCCCTTGTCTCCAGTCCAAGTAGTGTATTAATACATATCAGAGTTTTGAATTTCATTATGCCTTTTCATCTCTAAATCCTTTAATAAATGATAGACTGCGGTGGCTGTTTGAGTATGAGTGGAGGATAGGTGCAGGATGAGGGTTTCTGTTGCCCTCTCTTGCTGCTATCCAGCTCATGGAGAAACGCATTAAGACACCAACACAGCGCTCACTGTTTGCAGCCACATTTAACCGTAGCAGAAATGGCGGTTTTTACATGCGTGATGCAGCACTGCGCTCATCCCTCCGCCCCCACAAGAGACATCATTTAGAAAACGCCGGATAGACAGTCAGGTAAACATCTACAATGGCAGGCACGCTAATTATGTATGCATGGATGCTTGTCTGCCAGAATCATTTGCTGCACTGTGACTGCACCGTGGAACATACACTACAGTTGCTGCATGTTTAACCTTGGCACGCGAGAGCCGGGTGCACGATCAGCTGTGGTTAGGAGCATTTACCGCCTACTTTCATTAAACAGCAATTTTCCTTAATCCAGAGAGGTTTCTACAACATGCACAGAATACAGTGACTCAGATTTTCCAGCTGTCATTGAATCAGTCAACAAAATTTCACAAATGGAAATAATCAGATCTTCTCTATACGTGGTTTGGAGTTCAGTTCTGTCCTTTGTTGTGTGTTTTCTGTTTATCTGTGTAAGTAAAGGTTGTTGACAGCAGTTGTCCATCATCCCCCCCCCCCCCCCACATGCTGTAGGATTTATTTTTAGATTTCAACTTTGTTTGTGCTTTAGCTCTTTGCTGCATCATGTCAGAGGAAGGATGCTAATTTTGCTGTGGTACGATTCATTCATTCTGTATTTATTCTATTAATTCTACAGGCAACGTGCTTTACTTTAGTTTATAAAACTTTATTAAACAAAAGCGCTCCTGTTTTTTGCACCTGACTCTAAACAGGATAAAAATAGAGAAGTGGGGTTCCTACTGATTCCTTCCAGATGCAGAACAGAGGAAGTGCTGAATTACGCTGATAAGACTGCGGGTTAAACTGTGGTAATTACTGTAAGTTGAACGAGATAAGGCTGTACATTCACACAGGCCGCACTTTAACTCTCACTGAGACTAACTAGAAAACATGCAAAGATAAGAAAATAAATTAGTGACGGAAACAGCGGATTTAACCATGCAAAGATAAGGAACCTATCAGATGTCAGTCTCTAACTGTTATCCTAAGAAATCAAAGCGAATCTATTGCTTAGATAAGAATAAAATATCACATGTGAAAATTTATGTGGGACCAGTCAGTGGTGACAGGGTCAACCTAACCTAACCCTAACCCATTACTAATACTAATGATTAAATAAATAATTAAATAAAAACACACAGCTGTCTCCTCTCTAACCAGAAGGAAGACTTTCGGCTTCACGCGGGATTTCTGCCGCAGCGTAAAAGTTTCCTCATCCCGCCGTTTCTCCTGTTCACAGCAGCTGAGCATAAAAAGCTGAGCTGAAGGGTTACCGTGAATTTTTGTCTGGTCGTGCCATCTCCACATGACTAGTTAATTCTCTCATAACTTCTCGTAAGAGAACGAAGGTGACCGCTGAGCTAAGAAAAGGGTCGGGGTTGACCCTGCTGCCTCTGCTGATGTCATGTTTCATCAGTTGTTACAGCGGCAGCGATATCACTGTCTGGTTGAAGAAGTCGTTATCAGTACGCAGTGGCATGAAGAACTTTTTTATTGATTAATACATTAAAAGAACTTCAGTGGTTTTGGTTAAAAGGCTGCAATCACAATGCATATAAATCATTTATTATCTTTTATTATAATGAAGCAGGACTGACTGTTAATTTATATTTCAGAGATTACCCCTCAATCAACGAGTATGGGTGTTTTGTCTTTGGCTTGTTGGAAGCTGTTTTTGTGATAGCATCAGTGAACCAACTTCTGTTGTTGCCCAGGGAACACTTAATTGTGTGATTATGTTATTCTTTGGAATGACCGTATAATGAAACACTTTCCTGATGACGCCTCTCATTTCAGTGCAGACAGGCCGTGCGGGGAGGAACACACTCTGAAAATACAGTCTTAAATATATGTAGCATTAAAGACAATTATAGCATTTAATGTTTTTATGTAGACGTTCATGACTCCCAGAAGACGTATCAAAAAGGGTTTAGTTCAATTTAGTGCCGCTCCTCGCAGTCCTATAGACGTATGTACTGATTAATAGTTCAGGGTTGGATTTCACCTATTGATTGCACCAATACAAGACTTAATGGATGCAGTTTCTTCTGATTTACGTGTTGTTTTTATATGTAGCATATTCATCCATTCAGTAGGCTGCAATGAAACTCTAAACCAACTGTACCAAAATCCTCAATGAGAAGGAGATGATGGAGCTAAATCACTAAAATAAATACTGTGTGCAAAACCCGTGAGGACAAAAGTATTCAGGCCACACCTCTAAATATATGAATTCAGGTATTTTCATTCCTTCGCCACAGGTGTGTAAAATCAAGGCCCTAACAATGCAGTCTGCCCCGACAAACATCCGCAAAAGAATGGGTTGTTTTAAAGAGCCAAAGTGTGGGACTGTAATAGGATGCAATTGTTGCAACAAGTCAGTTTGTGAAATTTCTCCCCCCAAAGATAGTACACGACCAACTGTAAGTAGTATTATTGCAAAGTGGAACCATTCAGGAACCACAGCAACTCAGCCACAAAATGTTAGACCACAGAAAGTGACAGACTGAGGCGCAGAGAGCGTAAAAGTCGCCAACGATTTCCGCTCCTTCTCCTCTGGCATTCAGAACTGTGCACTGGGAGCTTCGTGGCATCGACATCCGTGGTTGAGAAGCTCCTGTAGGTTTAACATGTAGGTGGTCCAGTACTTTGACCATGTAGTGTGTCTCAGAACTACAAAAGTGACAATATGGCCATTTCGCTTCTCTTAAAGACCCTAAATCATTAAATCTGTTCACTGTCCTGATTGGATATTTCACTACAACTGCAAACCTGTGAAAAATCTTAAAATGGAATCTTTTGTCTGTCTGTTCTTCTGAGCCCTTCTCTGGATTGCACCTCCATAGGGCCTCAGTCCCTTTGACTATGTTGTGAGTGCCCACTGTGAAACGGAAAGTTCTGAGAGTTCTCCCTGTTTAGAAAATAAGAACCACAGCCTCCACATGACCTATTGATGTCTATCCAGTGCAGCTGATGAATTTAGACTTCTGTTTACATGAGAAATCATTCTGATTTTAGGTGATGATGAAGCATTTCCCCGTGGCACCCTTTGTCTAGTATTTTATACTGCTGGGACCTTAAAATAGTAAAGCTGCTATTTTTTCCACTTGTTATAAATTTTCTTCCCTTTGCTGTTGCTTTTTGTTTAATTGATGCTGCTTAATAATTCCGTGAAGGAGTGAAGTTTTGTGTTTTTTAGAAGCTTCAGCGTGAGCAGCAGTGGTGCAGCTGAGGTTAAACACAGGTAAATACAAGGACAAAATACACAGCACGTTTTTTTAATGCTGCGTATTGAAGGTAGCCTCAAGGTTTAAAATGTCACACATTTGTTTCCTGTCTGCAGTTTGTCGTGTCAACAAGTCTTCAGATAGTGCACCAAGCTCCCACCTGCCTCACCTTGAATATCAGCTATTTCATACATGTGAACGAGTACATGGCAAAAGTAAGTTAAACAGCTGTGTCGTGTTGTGTGAAATGATTTTGTGTTCTTTTTTGAGAAAGCAAATCACGAATTTTTGAATGACACATTGTTGCTGAGTGTTGAATTTTTTTTCCATGTGTTGATGGTTTGAGCGCCGCCGGGACGATTTAATTCCATAAACTTCAAGAGAAGGCAGACGGCACTAGAGGAAAAATAGGATACACTTGATTTGGGGGTTACCCGCCCCTTTAAAAGGAACTCAACTCAATAACTGTGATTATAAAAAGTCAAATAGTGGAATCCACATCACACGTCCACAACTATCAAAGTCTGATGAGAAAACATAGAATAGATCAGAATAGAATAGAATAGAATATTATCATCAAACACAGAGTAAGATGAAAATGTAGCAGCTGCCACAGTTCAGTGCCTTTCCCTATGAAACATAAACAAGAAAATAAGAAAAACACTGTAAAACCAGGATGTATATGTATATCAGACAACACAAGCTCTTACAGGGCAATAATTATGTAACAAATATACAAAATATACCAAATATTACACGAATGACAGTTATTGCACAGAGGAGGGTTATGATATACTGAACGTACTAATGTAGCACAGGCGGGTAGAAGAAGAAGAAGAAGTGAGCAGTGAGTCTGTGAAGCTATTGTTCTGCATTATTGTCTAGTGTTGATGGTCCTGGGGTAAAAACTGGTCCTCATCCTGTGAAATAAAGACCAGGGTAACAGTAAATTAATGATTTGAATTGCTGAGCTGTTCACACTCAGAAAACATCTGTACCAAGAGTTTTGTGAACGCAACAAGAACTTAAAGACTAATATGAGAAAATTAAATGCACGACTTAATTAAAGTAAGTTTATTGTTTTCGCTGGTTTATAATGTTCTTAACTGGCCTCTAAACAGCTACACTTACTTTTAGGACATACCTTAAAGCATCATATATGCATCTCTATATATGAAGGTAAAATATAACATAAATCTCACACTTAAATATTACCATGTTACACACATGCCTCATTAAACACGACTTTTTTCACATTGTTGGGGTTGACTATCACATCCTCTGTTCCTTCTGCTGAGTAATTTTATATCGGTTAAATTAGTCATGTGACATCTGAGACAGAATGAGCAACTGCACAGAAATGAAAACATGTTCATCCGTGTTTTGCACCAGTTATTTATTTTTATTTCCATGATGGTGTGACACTGGATTCTGCAGCCGGTGCCAGCACACACCATAAGATAAAATGTTAAACATCAGTGAACAAACACGTTCACACCCAGTCAACAATTTGGGCACTTTCTTTTCAACTAACCTGCCTTCATTCCAAAAAAAAAACAAAAAAAACAAAAAAAACCAATGTCTCAATAACAGAAGAAATTACAGTGTGTTTACCTACTTGTCTTACTAGCACCTCATTAAATAAAACAGTCAGATCAGCTAGTTCAGATTAAGTATTATATATATTTCTTTTTATCTATCTTGCTTCCCAAGATAGTATGTGCATTCGTTTAAAAAATTGAATTGTGGCACTATTGGAGGCACCAAAATATAATTTTTAAATGCAAGATTTAATTTCTGTAATGCTTTACAGACAGACAGACAGAGGTGGCAAAAGTACAGACATTCTTTACTTAAGTAGAAGTACAAGTACTTGTGTTAAAAACTACTCTGGTTAAAGTTTACGAACTGATTCAACTTCTTTACTCAAGTAAAAGTACAAAAGTACAGGATCTGAAATCTACTCAAAGTAAGAAAGTAAAAGTAGCTCTTTGGAGGACGTTCCTACCAGCTATTTTTGTGTAAAACTGAACCTGTTATATTAATATAATAACAAAAAAATATTACATGACAACACAAACACAATCTAAATTTTAATCCTAATGAATGTATGAATTTATTGAATCGGTTACATAGGACACAAACTGTGAAAGGGAATTTAAACACAGCTCTATTCTCTGTGTCCTCTATAGCAGAGGGTGACTGTGCTCCACCTAAACACCAACATGAGGATACTCAGCGGTTACAGTGGGACTCAGAAGGTGGAGGAACCCTAAGATCAGCTGCAGTGGCTCTGTGTGGGGAAAAGAATCACAGCTTTCTATTGTGAGCTCCAGTAAATGATGTTGGTGTGCAGGCTGTGATCAGCTGATCTGCTGCTGCTGCTCTGAGGTTTACTGCTCTGTGTGGATGAGCTCAATTCAAAAAGATGTAACCCAGTATTTCACAGCTATCTTAGCTGATTTCCACCCCCTACACTGACAGCATACTGTTTATACTGTCTTTATACTGACAGTATACAGATCGCATACTGTTGTTGAATTCAGTGAATGAATCTCAGCATCAGCAGCTTTGATTCAAACTCATGTCTGCTACACTGATGTAACCTGTAGCTCTGACCATGAACACACTGAGCTTTACTGTAAATACAGTACAGCAAGCTGACATGTTTATTACATACTATACTGCAGGGGGGAAATAAGTCTTTTTATTTTTAAACTAGGGAAAAAATCGTTGAGTTGAGCTGTGTTGTGATCCCTCAGAGGGATGTATTTCAATAACACTTCAAGTTTACCAGCTGGTTTCCCAACTATTTATTCCTGTTCTTCCAGCACAGAAGATGGTGGACGTGAGTTTGTGGGGCTGTAACAAACAATTCTTTTTATCAGGCAAAATTATGTACTGCTCAAAAAGTTAAAGGAACCCTTTTAATCAGAGTATAGCATCAAGTCGGTTGAATCTCTGGGATCTCTGGAACAGATAGATAGATAGATAGATAGATAGATAGATAGATAGATAGATAGATAGATAGATAGATAGATAGATAGATAG
>JAVDPK010001961.1:112180-122654 GCA_034780415.1 Cichlasoma orientale
AGCACATGTGACAGACGTGAAAGGTTCTGGAGAAGCCGTGGAGAACGTTATGCTGCCTGTAACATCGTTCAGCATGAGCGGTTTGGTGGTGGGTCAGTGATGGATGCACAGACCTCTACAGGCTTGGCAACAGCACCCTGACTGCTATTAGGTATTGGAATGAAATCCTTGCACCCACTGTCATCAGACCCTACGCTGGTGCAGTGGGTCCAGGCAGTTCCTGGAAGATGAAGAAATTGATACCATTGACTGGCCCCCACACTCGCCTGACCTAAATCCAATAGAACACCTCTGGGAGATTATGTTTAGGTCCATCCGACAACACCAGGTTGCACCTCAGACTGTCCAGCTCAGTGATGGCCTGGTCCAGATCTGGGAGGAGATCCCCCAGGACACCATCTGTCGTCTCATTAGGATCATGCCCCGATGTTATCAGGCATGCATATAAGCACGTGGGGGCCATACAAACTACTGAGGACCATTTGGATATCAGTATTGATGTCCAGCATGAGTTTTTTTCCCACTGAGATTCAAAGTGTTGCTTTAACGTTTTTGAGCAGTGTATTAAAAGCTGCTGCATGGATGATGTGATAATGTCTAATTTAGTAGCAGACACCAATGATGCAGAAAAAAGTTTCGGTTCATTTTCCATGAGGTAAACACTGCTCACCACTGTGAGATTTTTCTTCCATAGAAGGAGCGTACCTGCAGCAGAGCTAACCTCCCTATGCTGCACAGAAGTATATAGCAGAAAAAATATTTAAACTTGTATTTCAGAAACATCAAACATCCAATTCAGGCAAGAGCACTTTGTTCTTGACGTGTTAAAGTTGCTGCAGACGAGGTGATCTCAGCAGCTTCACATTTCAACAAGAAACCACATTCTGTGAACTGCACGCTCATGTAGCATCATCTTCTAAGGCTGGCTGCCATATTTTAAATCAAAAAGGGTTTTACCTTGTAAATTCAGAATAACACGGGCCTGGTTTATCACTCAAACCATGATGGAGAACAAGGGTGAATTAAAGTTTGTTATTAAAAGTAATTTGACAATTAGCATTTGACAAAGTAATCCCAGCTCAAGGTGGAAGCTTTCACCCATTAAACACGTCTTCCTCGTCAAATGGAAGCTCTCAGAGTAATCTGCTCACACGCAAACTAGAAAAGGCGTCAGTGACGAGGCAGACGTCTAAAATCCAGCGGTTAAACCTTTAAATTCAATATATCTGCATGTTCATTCATTCTAAACTGGATAAGATTAAGTTTGAAGTGTGGAAAAGCATATTTATAGAAATTACAATTCAAAGGAATATTTTCTCATAGAATATTTGAAGACACTGCAAAGTATTCATAATTACAGCATTATTGAACCTTTTTATTGTCACCATCAGGCCCTTCGTCGGGGTTTAAGATCAGAGCGTTCAGGTCTAATAAAGGAAAAGTCCTCAGTGTCTCAGCACAGAATATGCATACTTAGATTTAACCAAAACTAAAACCTTTTATTGCCCATAACTTTTAATAAATTTATGTACTTTATACACCCCAACCACCTCCTGCTGTTTCCGAGGGAGCTCCTGAATGTAATCCAGGCAGTGATTATGTTGCACCTAAACAAAATTTAGTTATTAATTTCAAGGAGAGAAGTCTGGACAAAAGAGTTCAGCAGAAAGTTCAGTTTTATTTGTTTGTACAAAGCACTGGTATGTACAAATACTTCTTAGTATATATTAAAACATTTTCAAGGGAGGTGTTTAAGAGCAAAAGGAAAACACCTCGATAAACTTACACACTGTAACTGTGGATGAGCACAACAGCGACTCTTTTTAAGCCAACTCGGATGAGAATTCCTGAATAGTACTATAAAGTAGATACAATATAGTAAGTAAACTGTCAAATCCAATCACTGATGAAGACTGCAGATGGTTGAAAGCTACAGGAAAAATAAAGCTGAGATGGGGGTTGCAGTCAATTGTCCACGTGTCCATAAAGTTCATATGTGTCACTTTGAGGTCAGAAGTTCCCTCATTACACAAAAAAGTGAGCGCAGCCTCAGCTAGAAGAGAAGGAACAGGCTTTGAGGAAGAGTTTATTGTGTACCATGTAGTGTCTTTAGCTGGAGAAGAATAGGAGAAGGTAACAGGCGGGTGATGCTTAAAGCCAGCACACTCCAGGTGAAGCTTGGAACAAAGAGAAGTTCCAAGTCTTCTAAAAGGAAACAGTCCTATCAGCCTTCTGGACAAACACATGTCTGAAAAGGCAAAAGTTACCATCTGATACACTCTGCATCTCACAAACGGCAATTTTAAGTCCGGCAAAGAAGCTCAACATCCGGGAAACGCAACCTGATCTGCAAAAGACGTGGAATGTCTTATTTCTTTTCTTCCGCCTTTCAAACCCGGTAATGATGGAGGAGTAAAAAGCCACATGATTGGTGGATGCAGCCAGCAGAGGAGAAATGTAAACCCCTTCGTTTTGTTGCATCGGGGGGGTTGAAAACTGAACGCTCCCCTCTTGTTTTTTTCATTCCTTCAATGACAGCAGCAGGAGGCAGCCGGTCGGTGCGGTGGGAAGCTTCTCCCGGTACGAGAAGGATTTCCCTGCAAGTCTGCGGTAAGGACAACAACAGAACACCACCACCATCTAGAAAAAAAAAGCATGAGGTAGTGAGCATGAGGCTCACATCAATGCGAATCCCCAGGAAGGAGAAAAATACACACAATACACAATGGTGTTGCCTGGGGCTGCCGCGATAGCTCTCAGACAAACCCGGGAGAGAGTGGCTCGGTTTTGCTTGCTTGACAGCTGCAGGGCCAATGGAAATATGCATGGAGCCAGCTGCGCTAGGCTGCAGCCAATGGAAAAATGTGAAACGCTGAGCCGCTACTGGATCAAAATGGTAAGGTTAGGCTGGCTGCAGCAGCCACACCGCCGCCGCTGCTGCTAAACTTCCACCAAATAAAATGCTGTTTGTGTTTTGGCTGCTGCAGTGGCCATTTTAGGTAAGAAGCGCCCTTTGACTTAGGATGCGGCTTGTCTTTGTGAGCGTGCATGCGCATACGCGTGTGCGCGGCGGTGTCTAGACTGGCGGTGCAGAACTCTAGCATCCAGACTGAATGAACTCCGCCGAGCTGGTAGCTTTATGTGGATTAAATAGATATTGCGCGGAGTTCCTCTATTCTCCCTCCTCCGCCTCCTCCTCCTCTTCCCTCTCTCCTCCCTCCTCCCTTCCCTTCCCTTCCCTACCCCTCCCCTCCCCCTCCCCTCACCTCCTCATCTCTCTCTCTCGCTCTCTCTCTCCTCTCTCCCCTCCCTCCTCTGCCTGCTAATTTTTTATGCATTTTTCTAAACTGTCATGGCGATTTTGTGTCCTTGGAAATAAAAAGCGCCAGTGTTTTTCGGGCTAACCGGGGGGATGTCTCGCCGGTGAGAGCGTGTGTCCGGCGTCCGGAACAGGTGAGCAGTCCGCCGGGGAGGTTTTTTCGGTGGCGAGATGTCCCCGAGAAGGAGTTTTAGAGGCTGTCCACACGTGTAAGGAGAGGGCTGTTATAATGTATTTACAACAGCGATGCAGTGACATTACAGAGCTAGCGGAGAAAGCTAGCGCGGTAGCTACGGGAGCTAACATGAAATAGGACACAGTGTATCCTTTTCTCTGTCGGTGTGTCCGGTGTGTGTTTTGTGCTTTTCGCTCCAAGTCGGCTTTTTACTCGCCGGGAACTTATTTTTTCCCCCCTCTTAGCTAGCCCTCCCAACTTGTGGCAATCCAGTGGCTTGCAACATTCAAGCTAGCTGTGCGTTAGCCTCTGCGTCTGCTAGCATTCATTATAGCCAAAACCTCAAAGAGGTTTCATAAAAGCTAGTTTGTTAGCCTCATAGCCCCTTATGAAACATTTGCAGCTGTAACAACCAGGTGTGTATTCGGGGATATAATGAGTCATGCAAGCACACTGAGTCATTAAGTGAAAGTGTTGTTCCTAAATCCCCACATTTTCACCTGGCCAGGTGCACAGACAAAAGGGTGACAAAAGCTAATCCCTATTACAGTGACTTAGACATTAATTGTGTTACAAAGAGTGAGAATATGTAGAATAAGTGGAAACTCTGAAATTGGCTTTATCCATTCTGTTCTGACTTTAATCTTCAGACTGGAAGACCAACAGGCTGAATGTGGCTTGTAATGTAGGGTGCTTTGAGTGGTCAGTAAGACTAGAAAAGTTTTATATGAATCCCAGTCCAGCATCTATGCAGGATGTTTTCCCCTATCAGTTAGTATGGTGTAGTGCTGCAGGAAGTCCTTTGTATTTGACATGAAAACCTGCATCTGTAGATAGGAATGCATTTAGTTTAATTCATTCAGCTTGTGATGAGCTGAAAAGTTGCTTGTTCCATTCTCAGGACTATGTAGTTGGTTTGCAGTATGACTCCGTTTGGTCACCAGGAGGCATGGTGACTCAGTATTTGTATGTTGGCCTTGTTTTGGTATGCTACAGCCAAAAGATAAAGGCTGCATGTCTTTTGACTGTGGGAGGAAAAATACATGCAGGGTATTTGAAGACTCTGGTCTGAATGTGTCTGTCTGCCTACTTGTACACCTATTGTGGACAAGTAGGCAGACTTTTCAATGCTGACTTGCAGGACTGCTGTTGTGCTTTAACTCCATCATTGAAGAAGCCGACAGGATAAAATACAACTTTTGCCCCCTTCTCTCAGTCGTTGAGACAGCTGACAGTTCAAGCAGGAGTTGAGACAGAAGTGTGCTACGCTGTAGTGCACAAAGTTTTACTTTATTACAGAAATTTATAAAAATAGTTAAGAATCTTCTGCGCCAATATGTTTTTACTGATGCCGGATGCAGACACCATGGGAATTTTTACAGCTGTTGACATCAGTTGGCATTGACGTCAGAATAACTGAAAGCTGAATAGTAGCGGTGAACAGCTTTACCTTCCTGTGAGAGCACACCATTAACATGCTTATGTTTATTTGTAAATTGCATGCACATCTTTTTTTTTTTTTGCTTTCAATCCTTCTTTGTTTATTTGTGACAAAGGATTAACTCTTTAAACAGACGAGGTTCAGTGCCACCGTCCTGTGGATATTTTAAAACTCTTTGTGAAGTTATTTGAGGCCGCAGGCAGACACTTCTCACAAGGAAAGCTCTAAAAGAGCCACCTGTTGTGGAGAACTGCACACTCATGTTTGAAGATATTCTGAAAGAGCATTTTCTACATTTAAACCGAATTAAAGTGCACTCATCTACTTAAGTGATCAGAAGAACCCTGAACTATTGTATTATTCAATAATAAATCCAAATAAGTAGTCATAAGCTGTGACCTTTCCATACCCTCTCCACTTTATTAGGTACACCTACACAGTTTAATGCAATGATGTGCCACACATTCTGTATTCTGAAGATTTTAATGTTCAATTTTTTTTTGTTGACTCTCAGAGTGGTGTCAGATCAAATATATATTAACTGTTTAGTGGTGTTTTCGCATTGGACTGCATTATACAGGCCTCTAGTTCTCCAACCTAATGTTTTAATGCATTTGACAAACATCAGAAACACCTCTCAGTGCAATGCAGTCCAGTCCAGTAAAATAAAGCTTTTCTTTGTGACAGTATCAGTTAAAACATTTGTCTTTATAACATATAAATAAAGAGAATGCAGTGATTTGTAAATAATTTTATTGAAGATTTAATTGAAAATAAAGCAAAGACAAATAATCAAACATTGAAATGTGAATTTTTATTTTTTAAATATATGCTCACTTTGAATTTGATGCTAGTAACACATTTAAAAAAAATGTTGGAAAAGAGTGAGCTAAAGATGGGTAAACGTGTAATCAGAAAACACCTGATGGAACATCTCACAACTAATTAGCTTAATTAGTGACATGATGGATACAAAAAGACTAGAGTCTTTCAGTAATAAAGATATGGAATGGTTCTGGGGCAGGTAGTTGGTTCAATATTTTAGGGCTTTTTAAACAATGATCTATTTTACACATTATCAGAGAATTCAGATAAATTTCTGTACACAAGGCACAAGACAGAAAGCCAATACTGATCTTCCGGGCCTCAGGCAGCACTGCATTAAAAACGGAAACTACTGCATGGGCTCAGGAACACCTCAGAAAACCACAGGTTTTGTTTTTTTTTGCTGCCTGTGCAAATGCAAGTTAAAACTGTACCATACAAAGAAAAAAATATAGATAAACAAGATCCAGAAACCCCGCTGCCTTCTTTGGGATCAGTTAGGATGGAATTAAGTGAAGTGGAAACTATCCTGCTCTCAGAATTGGAAATCCTTTTTTGGAAATCGTGGAAACGGCATCCTTCATGCTAAAGAGGCGAGTGACCGTCTGGCTTATCAGTGCATAGCTCAAAAGCCAGCATCTGTGGGTATACATTAGTGCACATGGCATGGGTATCTGTTCATATCTAATGCTGTAGATATATACAGTTCTTGGGGCAACATATGGTGCTATAAAGAGATAAATATATATATTTTTTACATCACGCTTGTTTCACTGCGACATCCTGGACGTATTTCAACAACCTGGTTCTGTAGTTAAAGGGAAGGAAAAAAACTGTGCACCAGACTGCCTGTAGCCCAGAGGGGTACGCTACAAAGGAAATTCAACACAGCCAGGCTTTCTTTGCATTAGCTGGCTTGACAAAACCTAAGACTCAAGGCAGAGGTGACGGGTATCACAATCATGGTTATCATCTTTCTCTGTTAAGCCGGGTTTTCAGCTTCAGGCTCAGTGCACACTCAAATTAAAAGGGGAATTTCACGCTTTTCCGCACACAAATGATCCCTATGAGTGCCGCCTACTCCAATCAGACATTATCAGATGATGATGATAAAATGATGAATCTATAAAATCTGTATAAAAATCTATCAAGAACATAACAAATATAACAGTAGAATGCAAAACTGTCGCAAATAGGACAGGAGTGCGCAGAGCAGTAAAATAAACATTTTAATTCAAGTTAATTATTTTTATGCTAAGTGTGCTCTTAGTGCCGCTGTTTATTTCTAACACGAGAGCTGCACATTAGAGCTCTGAAACTTTAAACTGGATACATTTAAACATTAAATATTACTGTCCCATAGGCTAGTAAAGAAGATGTGCAAAGAGGCCTGGGCAGTATGCCGGTTCACACTGAGGTTTGGAATGTGTGCGGTGGTGTCTGGAAGGGTTTCAGTGGGGACCAGTTTCACTGCAGCACCGCAGCATCACAGGCGTGCTTGCCTGAGCGTGTACGCAAAAGCTTAGTGGCGAGAAGGGCTCCCAGCGACAGTCATAAAAGTGAAGCAACTGCACAGGTTGCTGAAGATGAAGTTTGTCATCAGATTAAATTGAAATTAATTTTATTGATTTGATAGGTTCTGTGTTGTAGTAGCTGCAATTCCAGCAGTGTAAATGTCTTAGCAGCAAATTAGAATCAAGTATAAAACATTTATAAATTTTCTGCGTCACCAAATGAATACATGCGCATTCCACCAACAATATGATAAACAGTTTGAGCTGCTGTAATTTACAGCTGGGCTTCTGGAGTGATGTCAGTAAGGTACAGCTTAACAACTTACACATGTTCACCCGGCAGAGAATCTAAATTGAAACTCTTGAGTATGACCTGCTCCGGACCAGGTTATGTGTTCAGCATAAGTTACCATGGTGATATAGCCAGGGTAAAAGAGAGCCACCTTTGTGACACAGAAAGCTGACTTTAAGCTCGTCATAGCTCACTAACCCATTAATCTCCTTTCGTAGTACATCTTTCAGAGATGGCACCCACTGAAAACAGTTAGGGGTTTATGAAATGAGAAATATGACAAAGGTGGCATGAAAAAAAAAACACTCTCCAAACAGAGTATTGTTAACAGAGGTGATGTAACACAGCAGCAAAAAACATTCTCTTCCAACTTTTATGAAGTGTTGCTGACCTCAAATTCAGAATGAGGACGCGTTTTCAAAGACATTTCTCGGTTCCAGTGTGATATGATGTTTTTGTACGGTTTTTGATAAAATATTGATGAATATTGAATATTTGCAAATCATTGTATTAAGTTTTTATTTACACACTGTCCCATCTTCTGTGAAGTGGAGGGTATCAGAGCTTTGGTCAGCTTTGGCACAAATTCCACCTTGGAGCTACCTGTGTGGTATTTCTGCAGTGAATTACAAACATACCACGGCAGAAAAAAGCTTGTTTCTTCTGTGTGACTGATCTCATCAGCTGACCTCTTCGTCTGTCTAACATCTAATTTGATACTATTTATACAATTTCTTCGTAATTATATTTTAATTGCAGGTTTTGTGTGCAAGCTCAGCCTGAAAAGTAAACAACTAATTGCAATAATTATTAAAGGTGTTTTCATAGACACTGTTTCATATGTCCCTCTGCCAAACCATATGGACACCTGTGGATGTTAGTCAAACTGCAGCTGTAGGAAGCAACTTTCTTGCCTTTCTTTGTATGAGGGTTCCCATGAGCACCAATCTCAGTCTTGGCCTGTGGATATAGCTTCTGGCTCTGAAAAGTGAGGCCAACTTGTATTTGTTTAAAATTACCACCAGGGGATGATATCTGTGGTCGCAAAAAGACTTCCGGTTCTAAAGAGGATCCATCGGAAATTGACTTTCTTTCCCCAACAGCATAAATGCACTGCCACGCATATAATTTTCATTAGATCTGCATGTGACTCTTTAGACTATACCTTTACTTTACCTATGATCCACTGTTATACCCCAAAGTTTTGACTTTTGTATCTGTTTACCATCATTTAAATTGATCTAACGTCATTTTTTTTCTGCTTCTGACATTCCTGATACAGTTTTCTGTATTTACATTTTACACATTGTGTTTTATTGGATTCGTATATCAACAACAACACAACAGTGCTTTCAAAAGGGCTTTTGGTGTAAAGCTACCATGGGAATTGAAAAAGTAAGAAAGAAGCCATGAAAAAGAATTACTCTTAATTCTCAGGGGACGTTGAGGCACATCAAAGCATAAAAATAACACATCATCATATTACCATATGATGATGTGTTAATTTTTAATTTTTTACATTGCAGTGCACACAGCTCTGTGTTGTGTCTCATCTCCCTTAAAGAAGGGGTCCAGACCATTGACTAGAAACGTGGTGCTGTCAGACATCTTTGTACAGCAAACCTGAACTGATGGTTAAGTACTCAGTCAAAGAGTTAATACTTAAACCAACCACAAAATTGATCAGGCGGCCACATTGTGTAAGCTTTAGTAATAACATGTTTCTTAATAAAGTTACAAGAGTTTTGAATCATGATTATAAATAGTATGTTATTATCATTATAAAGAAATGACATAGGATAAGTTTAATATCTTCATTAGGTTAAACTTTCTCCTGTTGTGCTTGTTTATTGTTGTTTAGGGGCAGTTTATCTGCTAGTTTTCAGCTTCTCACTTCTGTGGATGGAGATAGAAGAAATTAGATTTAAACTGATGAACTGATTGTATGATATGCATCTCAGTTTGTGTGAGTCAGCATCTCAGAGGGAGTGAAACATCGTCTTCTCTCGATTATCCCACTTTACATTTTGCGTTTGTGTGAGAAGGCAGCTTTGAATTCACATAAGAATTTGGTGATCGATATGAAATCTTTTTAATTGTTAAAAGAGTCCATATGAGACATATTTGTAGTGGAGGTTGGATTTTGATGCATCTGTCGTCTTTATGAAGCTCCCACTGATTTGTAGGTTGGATGATGCTGGTTTGTTACAAATAATAGTATCAGTTTTTATGTATCCCAATATGAGTTGAGATGAAAACGTTTCATAAAAGATAATGTAGAGAAAGACTTGAGGTATTTTAGAAATTTTGTCCTGACAGAGTTTGTCCAGTGGAGCATCTTTGAATCTTGCTGCAGAGTATACATCACAGGGTATAAACAGGGATAAATGCAACAAAAATAGAGGAAAAGACACGGATTACATGCCAGTAATGCTAGGTCTCCAGTGCATAATGTTGCAACTTAGTGAGCAGTGGTACGGTGATGTTCACTGGGTGGAGAAGGCAAGCAGATTCGCTAGTGACCTTAAATATAGCACACAATGGTGCGCTGTAATGTGTGGCTCATGTCAGTGTCACAGCACTATAGCAGCCTCGGTCACCTGGATACTCGGCACGAGAAAAATGAAAACTGTGTCATCAGCATCAGCAGCAGGGTTTGAAATGTAGAGGCGATAAGTAATTAACTGGGAAAGATGAATCTAAACAGGGCTCCCTCTGACACCATTGTCCGCTGCTTTGTTTGCTCCCTCGTGGAAGCATCGAACAGCTGAAGCAGCGATGGAGTGAGGAGGAGCTGTGTTCCATTTTAAAGGCGTGCTCTCCTCTTTGTGCAAGCTAACACACACACACACACACACACACACACACACACACACACACACACACACACACACACACACACACACAC
>JAVDPK010001961.1:124761-138400 GCA_034780415.1 Cichlasoma orientale
AAATCACAATCAAACGGTGAAACAAAATATAACCAAAACACAAACACTGGGCCACCGGCCCAGGATCATGACACATATTGCTTTACCTGTTCTGCTTTTAACTGTGTATGTCCAACAGTTATGGATTTTGGTAGGCTAGTTAATTCTTAGCTGAATGCGGATTACATCAACATGTTTTGTGCAGTCTTTCTAAAACCACATCTCTCTTTTCAGCAGTCATCTCGTAAGGCCTCTGGGTAATATTTTCATTGAAACCTTTAAACATGTTTTGATTTAGTTGTCCAGTGTGTGGCCCTTTGCTTGCTTTATCTGAGTCAGTATGACTCAGATAAATTATCATCATCTAGTAATGTTGCTGCACGGTCCAAGTTAATTGAGTGTTTCTGTGAAGACGTCTGTAGCTGATTGTGACTGTGTCAGGTTTTCCAGTAAAACCTTTTTTTTCATATCCGATATTAAATGTGAGCTTATTGTTACTTTGTGACAAATTTGAAGGCTGAAGCAGTTATGCCAGTGTGTCTGTTACATGTAGCATTTAGTTAAGTTATATCTACAGATCTTAATTTGTGTATATATATAACTTAACTAATCATAGACATTGTAATATAATTTCTAAATTGTAACTATATGCAATAAACAACTTGATAGAATAACCTGGGCTGTTAAATTGTTAGGGTGTCAGAACAAGGTGTAATGTTACACTTATTCTGATTTTATATTTGTAGACAACAGATGTTATACTGTAAGTGGCATATTGTGATCTTATTATAACAGTGCAGTCAAGACATTCTTGCATGCAAGTGTTTTTTGTGTTCCTTTGCATTTCCAATGCAGTCTTTGTTGTTCACATACCGTGTGGTGTGCTTGTGAGTGTGTGCGCGCATGTGCGCTGTTCGTGTTTGCATACGAGTTTTGTCACATAGGGCTGCAAAATGAGTGAGCAGTAGAGGGTTGTTTGATTTTTGAAAACAGCATGCTCTTGCATCAATATTCATGGGTGACAGGTGTGCAGGGATAAAGGAATGTACCACAAAACTTAAAAAAAACGAAAAGCTTCCACAAGATGTCTTTTTGACTTTCATTTACCTTCTTTCATTTTTTTTCAGGTGGGCTTTCAGCTTAAACAGGAAGTTAACATCTCTTTTATTTTGCTGTTTTCCCTTTTCATGCACTCTTCTGTCATCTATGATTATCTAAGGATGCATATGCATGCATCTGTGCACAAAGACACTCATCAGTTATTTGTAAAGTTGGAAGGGAAGATGTTTCTGCCCAATCACATGTGGCAAGATCTAGATATGTACAGTGTCTCTGTAGTTTAAGTTTAAATGTGTTGAATCTTTTGGAAGATAAAGGCTTTTGTAAAATTTGATGTTATACATGACATCACCTTTGTGTGTGTGTGTGTGTTTTAAGACATTTTAAATGCTGCAGCCTTCTGGAGCCTAGTTTTCCTTCATAACGTCAGGACTGGATTAACACACTTGAGTTAGAAAATAAACATTACCATTTTGATGTTTACAAAGACATTTGTTCACCGGTGAGACAAACAGGTGTTAATTTGCGACCCCCCCCCCTTTTTAAGTCCCATTCATTAGCACTAATTTCATGGAACTAGTACGACCTGGACACCTCTAGAAAGTTGTAATTTTGCAGAGGGCATATGTGATGTTAATTTTTTCCAACTCTGCCATGTCTGCAATTTGCAAAGTAAAAATTCTTTTGCAAATTACCGACCATGCTCCACCAAAAACAGAGATCCTAGGGTAATATAATTCCTGAGCAAATCTGTATCTCAGTGGCCTTTGTCCTTTTGTCACTTTATTTTTCTCCACAACAGTTGTGTAGACTTTGTAGGCAATTATAAATGAAAGTTTGGACAGCACAGCACAGTTCGCACAAGGAGCAAATTCAAATCTATCAGAAACGTAAAATGTTGTGGAATAGCATGTATTCCAGCATTCGGAAAGAAACTTTTTGGAGTGTTTCAACAGGCTCCACAGTTATTATGTGGCAGCCTATGTATGTAAATACATTTGAGGGGAAAAAAAGAACAATACATCTTCACCAGAGCGGGGCAGGAGAACAAGTCAACGATAAATGTGAAAAAACAACAGCTTGCACACTGCGTGGCTCCAGTTTTTGCCTGGAAAATTCATGTAAAACTCAGACTTTGCATCAGTTCAAGAGAAAACTAGATTTAGGCCAATGCATTTGCAGTTGTATGCATATAATGCAGTACTCACTGTATTTTTCACACCAAAAATGACTGAGTCCCATTTGACAGAGACGTGTGCTCTCGATGCACTTAAGTCGTAGCTGAACTGTGGGAAGGAGACGGTATGATCTGATCTGTTTCGCCAACATGTTAAAATGGAGGGAAATGAAACTCTCGGCCATTAAAGCCAACAGCTAATATTAAATGAATTTGTGGTTGAGTGTCAGTTTATATTTTTATTATATTACCTAAATTGTTTATAAACTTAGCACCAAAAGTAAGGACATTTGTGTTTGGTTGATTATTTCTTTATTGTAACAATGCTTCTTGGCAGTAAATGTTATACTGTTGGAAAGCCTCTTTATGTCCTCTTTAATGGAGCCACATTTATAAGGAAAATGCATTTGTGGGTTGAGCAGCAGAGTTGAGTAGGTGGGTTGCACCCATGAAATCTTCTCTGCCAGTGCCAAACAGATTATTCTGCTGACTCTTGTTTGGTGTAGTTTCTTGGATTGGATGATTGAAGTCTGAGAGATATCGGGAATTAAAAAATGTAATTATTTAACAAACATCTTGAATTACGGTGTCATTCAAGATATCTTTAATTAGAATTATGACTAGTCAGAACAAAAAGCGAGATATCTTGAATTTACTTTATGACTAGTCAGTATTTCATTGTAGATATCTTGAACTGAAGCCTCCATTCAACCCAATGGTAAATCTGACATCATTTCTACTAGTCAGAATGTAATAAGAGATATCTCCAATAGGTATTTTGTCTAGTCAAAATATAATTAGAGATATCTTAATTTACTAATATGTCTAGTCATAAATCAGTCTCAGATATCTAGAATGTAAGTGTGGTGAATGGAGTTTATGTTAAAACGGTCTGCCATATGCTGTGGGATCACATCCCATTCTTCAACCAGCATTTGTTGCTAGTCAGCCAGTGTGCCTGTGTTGATCACTCTGGTACAAACAGCACGCCCAAGCTGATCCCACAAGTGTGCAGTGGGGTTGAGGTCAGGACTGCAGGCAGGTCATTCCATCCTCTCCACTCCCAAATTCTGGAGGTAGTCTCTGATGAAGCCTGCTCTGTGGGGGCGAGCGTTGTGATCTTGGAGGATAGAGTTCGCTTTCAGACTGTGGAGATGTGGGATTGCCACTGGTTACAGAATCTCATCTGGGATATCTCTCTGCATTGAGATTGCCTCCAATGATGACCAGCCTGATTGTCAGCATCTGGAGTACCACAAGCTTAGAAAAAAGAATCAATAGCAGAATAAGCTAGAAGAAGATTTGGCAAGTTTTTCATGGGTGCAACTCTGCTGCTCAATATACAAATGCGTTTTCCTTAAAGGGAAATACACAGGCTATATAAATATATATATTATAATGTTATAACATTTATTGCCAAGAAGCATTGTTACAACAAAGAAATAGCTGAGCAAACACTAATTTCCTGACTTTTTGTGCGAAGTTTCAATAGAAATATTAAAGTGTCATTTATAGCAATCAGAGAAAAAGCCATGAAGTTATACTTTTTTTTCCTTTTTTCATATTGGTTCACTTTCCCTCTGTTTTCGCTCAATCCCTGCCCCCCCCCCCCCCCCCATGTGACTCGTCTTCCCATGTGACAGACACAACGCATCACACAAGCCCTACTTTTCAGATTTCACTGTCTGCTCAGGCCAGGGCTGTTGTCTCAGAGTGCCCCAAAGCACTCACCTGATCAGGATTATTAGGACGTTTGAGCCACCACATGTGCATTTATTGATGTTTCCTCTGTATTTCAGTCCATCAGCATTAGTGGTAATGACTTGCTGTCTTTTCATCATGTGACAGAAAACTAATTGGTTGTCATTTTTTCAAAAAAATTAAGAAATGAAATGTTGCCACTTTTCTTGGCTATAATAAATCAAATACTTTGGGGTTCTGGACCACTTGTCAGACAAATCCAGATTATTGTGATGGGCATATATTTTTTAAATTGTCTAAACAGTTAGTTAATCCAACACTAAATGACCAATCATTTACTGCACATCTGTTAAACCCAACCTAACATCAGATTTTAAAAGCACAGATATCTACATTAATAGCCACATGTTGCTTATCAGTGTTGCAAAAAACTTATTTTTAATCTGTAAGGGACATTGATGAACATTCAGTTATTCATACAAGTAAGCTTTTTCCCCCCCTTTGTGTTATGTGCAACACTGATCTTTATGACAGGTGCAGGGCAAAAATTAAGTGCCTCAATAATCACAGACTGTCTTCTTAACTTGCAATTAAACCATCTAATTAACATAAAATATGGTGTGTTGTTTTAAGGATTAAGTGTCACACTTTTAAAGGCAGTGGGGAGTCTGAACTTCTTTGCAGATGCTGCAGTTATCCTTAATGGTACAGTGAGGCAGGTGGTGGGAGTACCTGACTGTTTCTGCTGCGGCAGAGTAGTGCACCACAGATGCCATTTTATCATTAATGTGTTAAGCAGCAAAAGGAGGATTCTGCTGAATGTCATGTACACTGTGTTCAAAATATGAGGAGCACCTGCTCTTTCTGAAAAGCACAGTGAAGCTGGTTACACACAGTTGATACCACCTGTCCTAAATCTTCTTTTTCTTTCCAGAAGAAGGCAAGGGGATGTTAAAAGAATGAAATGATGGCTGAGTGGACGGCAAAAAGACATTTCCTGCACTGATTATGTTTTCAGTTAGTTCAAACGTCCACATTCAGTCGTTGTCCTGACGATTTTTCCCGTTAATCTGGTCTGCTGCCAGAAAGGCAGTGGGAAAAATCTAGGCACAAACTTCTTCCCTGGATTAAAAATCTGTCAATTTAACATAAGGCAAAGGGTAATTTATAAACAGGGTTTATTAATTTATTAGTAATTTATTAACAGGGTAAAATATTGCACAGGTGTTTTTGTTGGATTTTTCTTTTTTAATAGGAGAGTAAACTGTGGTCCTGTTTAATTTTATGATTATGTTGATGCAGAGGACTGGCAACCCTCCATTTAAACCAGGCTTTACTAGATGTGTTTGCATATTGCAAAAAATAATAGCTTTGCATAATTTTCAAAAAAGCATGTAATGCTGACAGCACACACATGAATATGCACTGTGATGTGTGTTTGTTTTTAACACTCTTGTGCTCAGAGCTGAATAAAGTGAGAAAAATTCAGATGTTATCTATAAATGGAAGTTACATTAAGGCAGGGATGGACAACTCCAGGCCTCGAGGGCCGGTGTCCTGCAGGTTTTAGATGTGTTCCTGATCCAACACACCTGAATCACATATAGAGGTCATTAGCGGGACTCTGGAAAACTTGACTGCATACTGAGGAGGTGTTTCACCTTTTTCCCAACAAGCAGCAGCTGGGAATGTGACTGCAGAATTCTGTTGTTCCCTAATTAGAAAGCACCAGAACCTGAACGAACCAGAATTAGGATTTATCCACTTGCAATGTAGATTTTTTATGTATCAAAATACCGTCAGTTAAATTATTATTGTAATTGCTGCACAGTATGCCAATGCATAGACAGGGTGATTAAGATCAGCAGAGCAGTGACAACGCCATCATGGCCCAATTAATAGGTTTAATAGGCAAAGCACTTTAGCTGTACTGGAGTTAGGGGTGTGGCTTCCTTGATTGACAGGGGACCAGACACAGGCACCTGGAGCACATCTGTTTAGGCATCACCTCCATTACTCAAACATCAAACTGGACCTTTTCACATTCTTTTCATTCATTTGTGCTGTTTTAGCCTTTTGGGGCATTTTTGATGGAATTAGAAGGCTTGCTGTGGGTTACAGGCCGTCCATGTTTAATTAGTCTGTTACTCATCTAATTAGTAGATATGTGTGTCTGCATTGCACCTGTAGAGTGGTACAGATACCTGTACAGCTCGCTAGCAATAATTCTACCCTTACCCAAACATACATGCAGCATGTGTGATGTAGCATGAGAGTGGGCGTGTGATAGTTTAACTGTACCAAAGAAATTAACACTCCAAAAAATGTATGAACATTGTGATTTTTCTGGATCACTTGAAGTGTTACTTTAACGTCTTTTTGTGAGTTAAATAAGTGTTATGAAAATATGAATTTAAGTTGGAGAGCGTGGAACTATATAGAACCTGAAAAAACGTGCATGCCACACTAATTTTAGTCCAGTTCATCTTTGTCAGCTGGTATTTTTTTACTGCTAAATTCCAGTGGCGATGAAGCCTTAAACCAGGTTCATTCTTCAGTATAGCTTCAGCACTAAGCCTTTTAATTTGTGGTTACATATGTTCATTATATTTTGGACTAACTTAATATTATTGGTATTTGCATTTTATGGCAGTAAGTTGAGCACCTAGAGGAATCTTCAGGTGTTATCCCAAACCTGTTTACCTGCTTCCCTGTCATGTAATCAGAGACATCTGATGGACCAAATATGACCAAATATAAGTGATTTCGCTATTTGTGTTGTAGATTAGTGCAGGAAGAATGGCACATTCATAGTCACCACAGCAGAAATATAAACTGAGAGATTGCAGGGACACCTGCTACAGTAGAGGTTTAGTCTGATTTCTTAAACCCCTGAGGGATATTTAACTTCATTTAGTTTACTTGTGTGTTTGGTCGGTCCATTTTTATTGACTTTTTTTTCCCTTTACAGGTGCAAATGTGCCATCTAGAATAAATGTGTGTCCTGAATGGCTTTAAGATGCTAGTTCAGGCCAACAGAGACATATTTGTGGCTTTAGATGTTAAAAATATTAAATGATCAAATATAGTTTAAAAGAGCTATTAGTGATCTTTAAATTAAAAGTTATTTATAAGGCATACACATATGTGGCCATATGTGGCCACAAACATAAAACTCCTCCAATGTATTTTTACTGGGTTGAGTTTATAATTAATTACACACTAATCATTGTATACAATGTACATTTATGAGTACAATATTATTTTTTTCTATTAAACCAAAAAATAAAACCTCTGTACTTTTTTAAAGTGGACACATCTGCTGTATGTATATTTCTCATGTTAAATGTTCAGTTCGTCAAGTTTCAGTTCATCACATGTTGACTGCAGTGCAGCAATCTTCAGTACGTTCTGGTGGGTTAATGCTGACGATCAAAGTGTCTTACAGTTCCTGCAGCCACAGAGAGCACATTGGCTTAGACAGACTCAAGAGTGAGTCACTCAAAATTGGTAATAAGCTCGTACTTATGAGGAATATGGATGATGGAAGGATGACGGTACAGAAACATCCAGATAGACAAATGGATGCCAAGATGATCTGGTAATGCTGACATTGTGCTGGAATAGAGTGCCTTCATGTAATGTTGGAGCAACTGGATATTACAGCTTTTAGTAGCCTGTGATGGTGATGTGTGGTGGTCATGCATATTCTTATATTTCAGTGGACTTAATGTGCAAAATCAGGGTCTCAGTTTTTTATCTGTCTAGTGTCTGTGAACCTTTTCTTTCATTATTTTGCTGCCCACATCATGAAGATAATAATCAACATATTAACCAATTATGACAAAACATTGCGGGCTTCTGTTTGACACAGTCTAAAGACAAACTAAAGATTACTAAAGAAAGAGATGGCAATATTTTCAGCAAGATAAAACCATGCAAACGGTATGCAGCTGTACTCGTGGGGATTTTGAACAAGTTGCAGTTATGTTTTACAAAAGCAAGAAGTTGAATAAGTTGTTTTGTCTTTGGTCCTGTCCACCTCCACTTCTCTGCAATACACCAACCCCCAGCGGCAACGCTGCTGCGCAGCTTTCTAGACCGAGGTAGTGTACAGCAGCCTGAAAATGATCTGTTCAGGTTATTCTGAAATTATACTCATATCATTTCTGCACTTGGTCACTGCAGGCTCAGTGAAAGCTGGAAGCATTTCTTCTCCACACATCCTCCTCTCCAACTTCTGTTCTGCAGTGTTTCAGTCTTCCTTTTTCCCCTGCGTTGCTGAAGATGCGATTCACCAGCAGATATTTAGTGAAACGCAAGCTAAACTTGATTAATGAAATGTGTCATTTTAGATGTGAATCAAAAACTGAGCTTTATTCTGTATAAATGAACCGTAAGCTTAAATTTATTAACTTGTGTGATTGTGATATATATTCAAAATGGACCTGAGTGAATTGTCCAGGCCGATTAGAGATGGCCGTGGTCATCAGCCAATAAACTGCAAAGATGTTTTTAAGCAGTCTCACCTGCATGAAAAAATTGATTTTGTTGTGTTGCTGCTCTTCAGCTCCCTATTCTGAAAAATATTGCACAACACCGTATAATGCAATGCACGTTATTACTGCGTTATTGCTTTGCAGTAACGCATACAGCAGATTTAAAACACTTGCCTCTGTAGTCAGCAAGTTAATAAAATACAGAAACTCTTGTGGCATTTTTCAAAATGCAGAATGTATTAATTCTAGATTTAACACGTTGTCTTTGCAGGTGATTTACGCCTTTTACACCTTGTAACTGTAACTGGGTTCAGAACTACAGGCGAAAAAGAGAAACATCATGTAAACCTCAGGTGACCTTTTAGTAAAATAATCAGGCCCTGTCAGCGCTAAGACGGGTACCGTGGAAAGTCTTCATCCCACGCTTTCACACTGTTTTAATGTATAAAGCAAACTTTTGTATTCTTCTGTAACTGTAAGCGTATGGAGCATTACATGAAGTTTGTGGATTCGTGCACCCTCAGTGACCGACAGTGTTAACTTAGTGCCAGTTTAAACTGAAACGGTGGAATGATACAGACAATCCATGTTTTTTTTCAAGTCTTCAGCTTAAACTGTGAGGGGGAAAAAAATCAGTGAAAAAAGCTGCTTCCTCTTACTGGTGTGCTGTAGCAAGTGTCCTTTAGCAGGGCGGTACTTCAGCGACTAAACTTGGAAGAAGGATGTTCCAGGAAAACATTTCTCAGATGCTCTCTTTATAATGGTGTACTTGATATACAGTTGTAAAGGTTAAAGGAAAATATATGCAGAGTTCTCTGAGGGATTTCAGTGCTCCGTACTTTGATTACAATTACAAAAGATTAAATCCAGTATATAGTGTTTGCCTTGGTTGAATCATCATTTTTTTGTTGCATTTGGCTCTACCGATCTCACTTACAGATGTCAGAAATTTCCTTTTTTCTTTGTTTTTTTTGTGCTTTTCTGGAAGTAATTTGATTTATGATCTTTTCTGTTAACAGATGCAGTGAAGGGATAGAAGATGAAAATACTCAAGAAGGACAAGCAGCAGGTTTGTGTTATTACCATGCATGCACACAAGAAAAGCAGGCCCTTTATAAAAGCCTTTATTCACAGCTGCTTTGAAACTTCATAAAACTTGATTTTAACCTTCACTCTCGAGCATATTTATCATGTAAATCTTCGACTTTTACTTCATCTTAACCTCTCCCAGGGTTCTTTGTTACTGTTGACATGCGTTAATGGAACACTGACAGGGTAAATGCTATCATCTCTGTAGAATGTAAGTAATCGAGTACTGAACTAACCCTAACATCTCATGCCAGAGTTCAGCACTGCAGTGGAAAGAGTGCCTACGCTCTGCTGGGCTGCTAGCATTGATTTGTAGCAACAATTTTACTCTGCAGCAACTAAAAAGTTCATTTGTGAAGTTCTGATTTACAGTTCTGTCATTTATTTTCTGATCTTCTGGATTTTTGGAAATCACCCTGCGTCTTTGTAATTGTTGATTTTTTGATGTAGTCTGTAGCACCTAATGCAGCTAATGATGCTTTCAAATGTTTGAAAGTGCTCACAGATGATTTAGGACTTCATAATTATCTTAACTTTTCATTCTTAATTAACTGAATCTTTGTTAGTTTTATTTCAGCTGCTGTGGCTGACGAGGTAGAGCAGATTATCTCCTAATTGGAAGATGAGTGGCACAAGGTGTGTGCGTTTTGAATTGTAAGGCAAAACACACAACCTCAAACTAAATCTGATCCAGTCGTCACTGTGTGTGTGTGTGTCTGTGATGGGTAAAAAGTGTTTAAAGCTGCAGAAGAAACTCTCTATGGATGTGCGTGTGAATTGGTGATTGTGGCTTGTAGTGCAGAAGTGTAGCGTGCTCGGATAGAGAAGAAAAGAGCTATACAAGTACCAGCCCATTTACCATTTAAGTCTGAATGTGTCTGAAATCCTTAGTCTCATTTTCATCCTTTGACAATTCACACAGTGGAAGAAAAAGTACATTGTATATAACAGATGAAATGAAAAATTCCTACATTGCACCAGCTTGTCTTTAATGTCCTGGAAATGATGTTTCAGTACATCTGTCAGAAGGTGCACAATGACTGAGCTATCTCTCACTTTGGAGTAATGTGTAATATAAGGTTATAAGATGAATTTCTTTAATATGAAGCCGTATCAGTAACAGAAGACCAAGTCTCTGACAGCGCTCTTAAAGTTGAAGCTCTGTACTCGCCATCACTCTGTGCTCCAGCATCTGCATGAAGTCATGTGAAAAAAACCATTTCTTGTTGCTCATGCTGTTGTAGAATCGTCCTGTGTTTTAGTGTTGCTTTGTTGCTTTTAGATGTTGGCTAAAAGCAACATTTATATTTATGAGTCAAACTGAGCAGAGTGATGAGTCAGAGTTTTTGTTAGTGGGAGGTGACACAGCAGTCTCTCAGCTGGGCATATGAGGCCTCCGTACTGCAGTGACGGGGTGCCGGCACTGTCGTAACTGCAGACCGTGATCCTTCACTCCTTATAATCATTATTTGTTGCTTTTACTTAGTTAAATATTGAATTAAAAAGTAACTGTATTGGCAGAAAATCATATATTTGTTATTGCTTGCTTTTCAGCATCTTGCAAGAAGCAAACACAGATGATTTTTATCTGATATATTGAACTTTCTTTCCAACAAATGGCACATTTGCACAAATGCAGGTGGCTCGGTGGTTAGCACTGCTGCCTCACAGCAAGAAGGTCTGGGTTCAAATCCACCGTGGCCCGGGCCTCTCTGTGTGGAGTTTGCATGTTCTCCCCGTGTTTGTGTGGGTTTTCTCCGGGTAGTCCGGTTTCCTTCCACAGTCCAAAGACATGCACTTAATTAGTGATTCTAAAGTGCCCACAAAATTGGGAAATGTGAGTGTGAAAGGTTGTCTGTGTCTCTGTGTTAGCCCTGCGACAGGCTGGCGACCTGTACAGGGTGTACCCTGCCTCTCGCCCTATGTCAGGTGGGATAGGCTCCAGCCCCCCGAGACCCTGAACAGGATAAGCAGAAGAGAATGGAAGGATGGAGGTGACTTGACAAACTTTGCACTTGTAATGTAAAATATGTACCAGCTCTCAGGTTGGTGTGTGAGCATGACAAGACTTTCCTGAAGTTCAAACTTGTTATAGTAAAGTTTGACACTGAGTCTCTATGGAGACTCAGAGTTTTTAGATTGTTCCATAAATATCTACTTAAAATTGCACTTTTTTTTTAAGAAACAAATTTAAATAAATTAGCTTACTTACATTACAGCCATACAGATCAAAATAACCATTACTGTGTTTGTCTTTTTTTTTTTTTTTTTTTTTTTTTAAATATAATTTGTTTGAAAAAAGGAAAATAGCTCATGGAGTTTATAACAACCTGAAACTTCAGGACAAACGTCAAGGTGACTTTTTTCTGACTGTATAAACAGTCTGTACAGCATCAGGTTGAGCTCGGTAAGGAAAATCATGCATTTCATGGTTTACTTCCAGAAAGCATGCTGCCAAAATGGGTTCATTATTGATAAACGTCAGCTGGCAGCTTTGGTCTGTGGCTGGCTGGTGAGTAACTGCTGGCCCACCACCTTTGTGACAGTGCAACATACGAAACTAAACACCAACTATACACCATCATGCTAACTAACAGGATGCTGGCATTTGTGTTTCTGAGCAGGCTAGCATTCTGATATTAGCATTAATCTTAAAGCCGGCTGCTTTAAAATGTCCAGTTAGCATAGATGAGTTTGTTTAAAGGTATACCTGTATACCTTTTTTTTTTTTAAACTTACTTTATTCATTCATATAATAAAATAAATAAACACAAATAAATTTAAATAAATAAATACATTTCTTTCTTTAAAACCACCTCAAACCTCCATTTAAGAAATACTTTTTGTTAGTCCACATTCATAAAATTAAAAACAATTGTATCATTAATACAAGCAATAAGTAGAAGTACAGAGAATATCTGGTATTGCTTGTATCATTGGTGACAAAATTATTTTCAGCTGTAGTCTTGTAGTAGTTTTTTCCATAACAAAGGTGACCTTAAGTCCATTTCTCCAATCTGTTAAAATAGAAGATTCTGTTTTTTAACCAAGAAACTCATTATTTTTTTAAGAGCAGAATTCCTAACAGCTGCATCAGTTTTTCATTCATGTCTGTTATCCAGACGTGTGCTCTAATAAATAGAGTAGTGGATCTAAAGTGACATCAGTTCCCAAAATCTGTTTAATCTCTTTTTGAACATCTTGCCAGAAATTATCCAGAAATTAATTTAACCCACTTCAGTACCAACACAATGCCATTCGGAAAAAAACCTTTCCGAATGGCATTGTGTTGTGTTGAGTCTGGTTAAACTTATATTGTGTGCTGTATTGTTTAGAGAGATCCATGTTAAATCACATTTTCCTTGAAAACTGATTTAAGTTCATGTAAATTGCTTATTTCAGATATACACTTATCAGTAAAGTGAAGTTGGAGTATGTGTGCTTGGACTGTAATATTGTTTTGCAGTGCCGCACTGAATCACGTTTAAGGTAACAAAACATATCAACAGCATTATTATGGAAGGGAAAGTGGCTCCGCCCTTCAATAATTTAGCTTCTATTTTAGGCGGTGTGCCGTCTTATTTATCGCTCGTATCGGTTTGTTTACAGTAGAGAGGTGATGAGATTTTTACTGATGCAGTGATGGCGTGTCTGATATCTCGTCTTTCGAGTGGCTTGTCTGGTTATCTCCTTGCCACATCCTAAAACAGCAGTGATAATGTCATCATGGCACAGTGATGTGGAGGAAGTGATGTCTGCATGCAAGTGTTTGTACAGCGCTGCCGCACCACGTCGGAAAAATGATAAAAGTTAGATGCTATTGATTGTTCAAAAGGAGTTAGTAGGGAAATCCTTTTGAGTAGTGAGGGTATGATCACTCGTAGGAGCAGGACAGATGGTAGGACTGCCGAATTCATGTTTTTACTCTTTAAAAGCTGATTCGTCCAGCTGGTAACATTTCTCTGAATGGCAAAAACACTGTGTGTTTATGTCTCCTTTGAGGTGACTGTTTTTCAGTTGCTAAATTCTGTGTAACTACAGTTAGCTCCAATATAATATATAGGGCTGTGAATCTTTGGGAATCCCACGATTCGATTCAGAATCGATTCTTGGGGTCACGATTCGATTTTTTTCC
>JAVDPK010001962.1:0-14124 GCA_034780415.1 Cichlasoma orientale
GCGTGGGACCAGCCAACAGCAGGTGAACGGCCGTGTTGTTGGACAAGAATACCTTTCAGTGTTGTTAAATGCTGCCAACAATGAAATGGTCAATGTTAACCCCAAGGACACATCTACAGCCAGTAGACATTGCATTATATTACATTGCATTGCCCTGATAAATAATTAAAATAGTTATATTATTTATTACAGTTACTATTAATAGTATAATATTGTGTAATATTTCAAAAGTCAAGGTCAAGTTTATTTATATAGCACATTTAAAACAACAAAGTTGGCCAAAATGCTGCACATTACAAATATATATATATCCCCATGAACTTAAATCCTGAAAAATTGCAGAACGCAACATTAAAAGACTACAAATAGAATAAAATAAAGTAAAATATTTTCTTTACCAAAAATGATTTTTGGCTTGGGCGAATACTCATTTGATATGTTAAAATATTTTAAATCAGACACTATCTAGCAATGGAATCAAATCAACCTTGTTGTCCTTTAACAACGATACCTAATTAGTAATCATTCATTCCATCAAACTGAAACCAGATTGGATTTTGGGCTTGATTTTGATCTGGACTCCAAACCTGTGAAATGCTGTGAGGCAATCACACTGATAAAATCTCTCCACAGATGGATGTACTCAAAACTACCTTTGTGGTACTTCCCACTTACAGACTCGAGACTTAAACTATACAGGCCACACACTTGTGGCTGGGAAAAAAAAAAATGGAAAAGGCTTCAGGTTATTAAGACAAGATTTTGCAAAGTCAAATTAAAAATTGTTACAAGCGAATCACGTTTAGGAATGAGTTTCTCTCAGCTGCACAAAATAGATCCCAGTGACACCAGCGTAAGTACATCAAATTATGAGTGCTCACACTCATAATTTGTACGCATCTCCCTGCTTCCCTTTTGTCTCCTTGATCCTTTCATTTAAAGCACTCTCATGAAATATATTAACCAGTATATCACAGCTGCATAATCTATTGGTACACCATTATGAGTTTGACACGTTTTCTTGTCTTACAGCAAAACATTCATTATGCATTAAGTTCTTAATAAAGTAGAACCTCTGGTGCGTAGGGTCTAGACCTTGTTACATCATAGATTACTTTTACACCACTGAGCTTTAATATTCACAAGACTTACAAACACAATCCAGTTACACAAGTGCTCATGCATGCTTACTTAAATGTTGCATTTGCGTCAGTGCTGTGTGATAAATATGTCATGTGATGGTGAATAGTTGAGTGAATTTTAAAAGCACATGGTAAATAATCATACAGTGATACAGCCCCCATCAAAATATGCAAATTCCATCAAAATCTGTAAATATAAATGGCGCAATAGGACTTTTGCTAATTCAGTGCTTGCACCTATATAGTCATGTGACAGTAGTGGATGGAAATGGGCAAAGTGAAATTGTTTTTGACCAATTTTATAAAAACGTGGATCACATTTGTGTTTTATTTAGATGGATTTGTGCAAGTAGAATCCCAGAAGTAATAAAAACCCGAGTGCTGTCTTACCTGATACCTCATGTGGAAAACACTGTGTACAACACACTAATGCAAGTAATGAAAAACTAAATTATAGTTGTGTAAAAAGTTATGAAACCATATTACAGGTCCTTTTGAGAAATGGATAAATAGCAAACAAGGATGAATTCAAATAAAAACTGTAACTGAATAGGTTGAGTTTACAAAACAATGCTGAATATTAGCATACAGCCCAACCTTCACAAATGACTCACCATGTGGCATCGCTTGTGTAATGCCATTACTGGAAAACATTATGCAAAGTGCAACAAAGCTAAAAGTAAACACTGTAATGGCTTGCATGAACACAGGTTGCAGTCTTAATGTTTGTGAACTACAGATTACCGCCGTCAAGGTTAATCATTTTGCTTTCACATTATTGGAACTGACTGATGACAAATTATAGATGTGCATTAGTGTTTTCTAAAACACCAGCTGATTATCATAAATAGAGCAAACGGGCAATAATATCCATCTTGTGTCTGTGTATGTAAACCTGCTGCCAGTGTTTACTGGAAGAATGCAAAGGACAACATAACGCTTAAATATCAGTTATAAAAATGTATTTATAAAATCAAGAAGTCAGAAGCTGGTTGTTCCAGTTCAAGTTCTCTATGGGATGTACTTAAAATGTGATCAAGCCAAAGAAGAACTGTAAGCGTAAAACTTTATTTTACCTGCCTTTTGCTCGAGAGGATAGCACTTAGCAATTATCTGACTTGATCCATTTGCAAGACACCTTAGAAAACATCAGCTTGTCTCGTCTCTTATCTTGATTTTTATATGCTGCATCGAACACGTCATTAACCTGCTGACTTTCAGACATTATAAAATTAGCTTGATCTTTTTTTTTTTTTTTACCCTGAGGCCTTTTAGACCGCTGCGTTAGCCTTCAGACTCATGTTGGATTCATCCCATGCAGTCACTCTTATTAGGCTCGTTAATGGTAACATTTACAGCATGGTGTTTCTACTTGACGCACTGATGAAGTCATAAAAACAGCAGAACAGGCACTTAGAAATCTGGAATATTATGAAAATTGAGATTCTTATTTCTTAGTATTCCAGTATTCAGGGGTGCTGAAACTGTATTTTAAGAATACTATTCTGTGTTTTCTCCAAAAATAACACCTCGCTTAGCATCTCAGGATTGGGTAGTTACTTTATTCTGAAAGGGAGTTTTGTATGCTAGATCCTCTCTCTTGTTTCATTTATAAAATTTAATACTGTAATGAATATATTTTTTTTCATATTAGTTTAATTGTTTTTCTTATTGCATTGTGCTCACCAATGTAATCGCCAAGGGCAGCATTAATAAGAAGAACCCTGTTGGCACAGTAAATCAGAGCAGGCCCTGAGGTTTTATATGTGCTTTTCTGCATTAGCATTTTAGAAGACTGACTTTGTGATAGATATAAATGATCAAACTGGCTTATAATGTTTAAAGTTGATCATTCAATCTATGGTTAAAATGATCAAAACTGTTTCTTTAAACTGAATTTCTCACTCACTCAACTTTTAGGTTTCCCAAGTGTTCGCACCAACTGACAGTATCAGTGTGATTTTAGTTTTTGAATTCCTTTTTATCTTCTGAATAAACGTTTTTTCCATGAATCTGTACTAAATCCCATAATAATGCATAAAAACATTTTGTATTGCTATTTACATTATAAAGCTAAAGTACAAGTATTCGGATCTTTAATTCTGTGGTTTGTAAAAATGCTTTTGGCCTTCAAGTCTTAAGCTTAGCACCTCTCAGTGTGGACAGTGTATCCCATTCATCATGGCAGAGCCTCTAAAATGCCATCAGACAAGATCATTGTCACAATGATGGTCAGAGACTTGTCTTGCCTCTTTCCTTCAGCTCATTGACATGCTCAGAGGAGAGGTGCACAGTATCGGGTCACATGCACTGTAGATCACGTCTCTGTATTTGGCAGCATTTTTTCTTCTGTCAGTCCGACACAGTCTTCCCACACCAGAGAAGCAATAGTGATGCTGCACAGCGCCCCATGGATGAGTTAAACTAAGGCATTTCCACGAGCCTTTTAGCTGTTGCTGACCTGTAGATTGTTTGGAACTGTAATGCTTTGTCATCCTGTCAAAATGACGAGGATCTGGGTCGAAACTGGAATCTGTCAAAATCACATCTTCAGCTTCTCACCTTCCTTCTCTCCTTCTCTAAACTCATCTGATGCTTCCTTTTAGTCTTTTTTTTTATTACACCTTTCTTTCTGTCTCACAGGACCAGGTAAAAATGTTCACTGATCTGTCACCTTCAATCGTTTTCTTACACATGAATAATGTCATTTGCAGCACACTGTAAGACATCTGTTCACATCATCTTAGGATGTGAGTAATGATATTAAAGCTACAGAAAAGGCCCTCTAGCGGATGGTACAATATCCATCTAATATAGTCTGTTGGGGTAGATGTTACATGAGATCAGTTTATGTTTCAAAAATGGAACAAACACTTTAGAATGGCAGTATAAAAACCAATTAAAATTTCCTCAAGTACTTGAAGAAGGATTTCTAACAAGTAGTGAGGGAACGCCTTGAAGTGACTCCATTTTAAAAAAAGACATCATTTGAATAACAAGGATGCTGTTCTTTCCCACTGTCATGTGGTCTGTCAGGGTAGTTTTGTAGTGTCAGTATCGCCAAAGGAATACCTTGAATCAGTATGAGACATGGCAATGTATTAGTATGGAAATGAAGGGCGTGCAGAAGAGGTGTGAATTCTATTAGTGTCCCCGTCAGGATCAGGGGTATACAGCAAGTCAATCAACGGGAAATCAGGTTGCATACACATTCAAATGTAGGTTTAAAAGAAAGTGCTGTGTGGTACCGTTATGGCTTTTCTATATACAAAACAAGTCAATAACCAGATTTCATCATTGACCTATTTATTAAAGGATTCAGTATGACTTTCAAAAAGAAAAAAATTATAAGGTCATTGCAGTAACAGCTTGAAACTATAAAGGTAATGCTAACAGCCAATGGCAAGCTGATTTGAGCAGCAGAATTCAAAATGCTTCAGGATAGAAAAATTACAGTAATAATATCAAACTTGATATAAAATTAGATTTAGGGTTTAGACCTACTTTAGGTACACATTTTGGCACTGGGTCATTTGTTGTGAAATCTTAGCATCCTGCTAATGTATGCTGATTTAGTCCCTTGATGACATACCCACTTATATTAGATGTTAGAAACATAAGTCAGAAAAAGTTAGAAGCAGCTGGTTGTGATGGCTGAAGGAGAGCGCTATCAGAGGATACTGCTCGCTTCATGCCTGAAATGAAAATAGTGGATTTCCTGGAGAAGCTCATGGTGCTGCGACATCCTCAGTGCTTACAGAAAGGTATTAAACAAGTCAAACCTGTAGAAAATATAAAATAGAGCTTTACATAATGTCTCCACACCTATCAAAGGGATGATGAAAATTGTTAGAAGAAAAAAAATTATTGCATGAAATTTACATTTTAGAGCTACAGCTCTGTAGAGCCCCCACCCATCCATCCAGCACCCTTTATAAAAGCAGAAGCCCAGAGAGTGGGAGCTCTTCATTATATTAGAAATTCTCTAAAAACATCGACACAGATGCCAAATAAGTTCCTCCACAGCGCACGCGCACAATCCCTAACGAAACAGTCAAACTGTCTCTTCCTGCTGTTTCAAACTCAGTACGTCAGCAAAGTGTCACCAAATCAAAGAAAACCAAATGACTCATGATAGGAAGTCACCGTGAGCCAAAAATTGCCCTACAATATGTCTGAAAATGCGTAAGAGAAGCTGGCATTAGACTTAGACATCAACAGTAGTTTTGATAAGGCAATATTACAAAAACAATGACTAATAAATGTACTGGATTTTTTTTTATTATTATTAATATTTTTCAACTGTTGTACACTGACTTTTAAAGTGTATAATATCAGAGATGAGCAATACCATCAAAATAACTGAAACTTTCCTTGTAATAATTTTTTTTAATTATTACAAGGAAAGTTTGTAAATGAATGACACATTTCTAGTGTAACCTTCTGCACCAGGAAAAAAAAAAAAAAAAGATGAAGTGTTTAACATAAAGGTCTTCTCACTAACACCAAACTGCTTCTGATTTGTCTATATTTGACCTTGACTTTGTGGAAAGCCACAAAGTCAAGGTCAGGCATGACCGATTTCATTTCTGCCCCACATCAGTTCATGGCTGTTACCCATCTACACAATTGTAATTGGCAAATCTCAAAGGATGCACTATTTAAGCCGCTTAAGTCGGCCCACAGTTGTTCTGGCATGTGCAAGCTGCTTTGCAAACTACATCCACCCGGCTCCTCCTTTCAAGCTCTGTTTGACTTAATGAATGTTAAATCTGTTGTCACTGATCTGTTATGGATCGGTTTTTATATAATACTTTTCTACTCCGAGCAATCAAGGAACATTTCACTAGAAGCTGTATTCACCCCTTTATATGCACACACATCCACACAGCACTTTATTCCATGCCTTTAAGCACTTTCTGTCACACACACACACACACACACACACACACTGATGGATGCATTGGGAGCAATTTGAAGGGAGCCAGGGATCAAATTGCAAACCTTCCAATTTGTGGACAATCTGCTTCGTCTCCTGAGCCACGGTCCCCCAAAGTTGCCTGTTCTATGCCGGGGTCTTACTGCAGCTCTCTCTGCTCCAAGGTTTTCATGTATGGGTGTATGGGAGGTCCAAGAATCAAAAGGCATGCCAACAGACATAAATTACTGCAGATGGAAATAATCGTTTTAAAATCGTGGTCCTAACTGAACCAAATACTGTCCCAACGTTGGGAGTGGTAGAAGTGAGGAGAGAGCTCTACAGAGGCTGCTCTCATCCACTGGTCGAATCCATGATCATGGGGTCTCACCTGATCATGGATTAGAGGAGGAGAGAGCGTGAGATCTGCCACAAATTCATACTGAGAGGAGGAGAGGGAGATTTGATCTGACCCAGAGGACTTAACATATGTGCCAATCTGATTCAGCGGCTTCAGAACCCACTTGCTGAAAGTAATGAATGAAGCCATACTGCTGTAAATCACTAAAAAGCCACAGGTGAAAATGTCATAGTAAAGGAAATTCCATTATGCATCAGAATCACTTTAAGATATGGCAAAGCTCCATAATCACATTCATAAAATTCATTATCCTGTGAGAGGCAAATGGTAATTCTTGGTGTCATATTCTTATCTCATACGCAGCTAAATGGAGACGTTGTGTTTTTGGTCATGTTTGTCTGTTAGCAGGATAACTTGGAAAATTATGAACGGATTTCAAAGAAAACAAACTATTGATTAAATTTTGTTTACCATTGTGAGATAAGGACAATAGTCATGAGTGAGGATTACTCAGACATGAACAGACTCTGAGGAAAATCTCTGGAGTTGTTGGGGGTGGTAGAAGGAACGGTTCTGTAGCTAATTACTGTTGATAATTCATTGTATTTTTTTCTGTTTTCAATTAAATAATTCACCCTACACAAAATGTTGTTTATCTTTTTTTATTTGTTTGTTTTAGAGGATGGTAGATAAACTATATGTGCCATTATCTGTTCATTTTTAAATAAAAATATAAAATCGTATTTTACAATTTTTAAAAACCAATAAATTAAATTTCTACTCTGTGAATTCATGATGGAGCATGTGGTATCTACTGCATCAGCATGTTAGAGTCCAGCACTGCGCAGTCTGACCTTGGGGTGAATTTGCTGGGCTGTCCCCGCCTTTGAAGATTGTTGGTGTGGAGCATTCGGGTGTGTGTTCACACAAAGCCACAAACTGTCAACAGTTCTGCTTTTATGGAGGTGCTCACACCTGCTGATGATCATTTAATCAAGTGCATTTGATTAGAAGCACCTGGCTGCTGCTGCTTTCCCTCTGAATTCCTATAAAAGCAGTAAGGGTGCACTTAATTTTTCACAGGATTGCATCGAGTCCTATAAAAACTTCCTTCACGTTTCACGTGTTGTTTTCTCCATGAAAGTGGCCTCCAATAAAAACCATAACTGGCTGGAGCCTATCCCAGCTGTCATAGGGCGAGGGGCCGGGTACACCCTGTGCAGGTCGCCAGCCTGTTGCAGGACTAACATATTTATACTCACATTCACACCTATGAGCTATTTAGAATCACCAATTAACCTAACCCCAGTAACTGCGTGTTTTTGGACTGTGGGAGGAAACCAGAGTACCTGGAGAAAACCCACCCAAACCCATGCAAGCTCCCTGTGTGGAGATAGAGATAGCAGCGTGTCAACCGGGACCATATTAGTCTTTTTCCTTCTTTTAGCTCTGTGTGACTTCTATCTGAAAGTGAGCATTAAGAGCAGTCTGAAGGAATTACTTACGCATACACTGACCTCATTATTTGAAACCTAGACACACAATCATGTCAGTCATATAGTTTCACAGTGGTGGAGTCTCGACACGTGGCCCGTGTTTGCTTTTCTAAAAAGTGCAAATGATTTTGGCCACATCTCTGTGCTGACAAAAACAGAGAACCTGGCAAACTCGTTGTGACAAGACATCGGGAAGCTGCGCGCAGTGACTGTGCCCAGCCGTTGCCACCAAAATATATTTCCAGTGCACATCTCCTAAACCACAAATTGTTGTGGAGGGGCTAGTTGGCATGTTTTCGAGCGCCATGCAGCTGTTTTCATCCTGTTCCAGTCACTGTGCTACATTAGAATAAATACATTCAAGCAGCGGCGGAAGTCCCTCAACAGAATCAGGAAAAGTGCGAAGCACATATGCTACAGGTTTCTTGGAGCAAAAAGGTTATGTCTCACTTCAACAGAATCCAGCTGTCATAGAGATTTACAAGAGAAAGTGTGAAAGAGTTACACGTGTTCCCAGATCAGTTTTCCACTCCTCTTTCATGCCTCTTTAAAACCCGTGTCCTAAGATTTAAATCTGTCTTTTCTTAATCACCTTTTAATTGCCACTGACCCTTCTGGAATTTCTCCCGCTCACGTAAAGTGCCAAACACATGATCGACTCGCTGTCTCTGTGTCACATAGGTGAAATAAACGTAATCTAAGTTGGCAATGCAAATCTAGCGTGTCACACAAGAGACCGGGGGAGATGAAGAGAGGGAGATAGCTTATTTGGGCTGACGGGCAGTCATGTCATATACTTTTTTCATCAAGTGAACGATCATCTTCCGACCCTGTTCTCTGTCCGTGTCTCTCTCTGTCACACAGGCACACACAGTCAGCTGTGTTATTGCCTAAGTCCTTATGGTTTAAAGCCCCAACCAACATCAATATCCATGTAAGTCTCCATAAGCCTGCGGTAATGAAAGAACAACATAGATATGGAACATCTCTCCAGAGTTCTGCGATCTGATGTGGTACAAACAGAGAGAAAAAAAACAAATAGGCAGTGCTTATTTGAAAATTAATGACTAAATTTGTCTGAGTGAATGTGGGATGGGAAGCAAGCTGTCTTTACTTAAGATCTCTGCTACATAATTGGTCAAGTGTCTCAAGAGCTTGGGGAAAAAAAAGCTGCCTTTTTTTTTTCCCAAGCTCTTGAGACTACCATGACCTGGATGACCGAGAACCTACACAGGCAGCTGGTCGAGTGGATTGGATAACTGACGTGTGGTCTGTTGTATAAGGCTGATCTTAAGTTGGTTGCACTCCGCAGTGCTTTGAAGATTCAAGTGGAGTAAACAGGTGGGTGGTTAGGATGTGGCATTGGGTTTGTTTTCAGAATAGAAAGGTCCGTTTTACTCACGAGGCCTGAATTTATGAAGGAAATTTACAGAATAATAAGTGGCCTCAAAATGAAACAACGAGGTGCTTAAAGAAGCGTTTGTTACGTTGGCCCATCCCGGCAGCAGTTTGCAATATAATGGTCACTCAGTGAAGGTCATACAGTACCCACAGTTTCATTTACTATCACATTACTGCTGATTTTCCCCTACTTTAGTGAGTACACGCTAAGGTGAGACCACTGACTCATTTTTAATTGGCAGAGATAAGACTGAGTACATTTTGGTGCCTTTATTTAATAAGAACGATGTTAAATCTATTTAATTTCGTTGGTCATGAAATTTTTTTCCAGGTTGTTTTTTCCTTCGTCTCTATTTTTCAGACATAGGGCAAGAAATGGGGTAAACCCTGTACATTTGTGTTTATGGTATTGTAACTCTGTACAGTGTATTCACATACACGTTTTTTAGACTTTCCAGTAAACATAGCCATGCAGTCTTGATTACGTTTGCAGCTGAGCGTTACGCTTTTGAATTAATAATTTCTATATTTACACAGTTTCCAGCTATGAGAGTGAGCACAGCTAAAATAATCGTGTTTTCTACATCAGTGTAAATGTATTCAGTTTCAGAAATCAGAAAATAAAAAAGACAGAGTGCAGTGGAACAAGATGAGCAGTGTTCCAACCCTGAGCTTCAAACCAAAATGCCAGCCCCACCGCCTCACTCACTTGTACATTTCTTCAATTGAGTAGTTCGTGTACTGCACGGCGTCATGGGATTGTAAGCAGTAGAGTGCACATATACTGCAACATACTGAATTTATTCTCAGTCTGCAGGAAAGCAGAAGAAAGTCAGTCACTGAAGCACAGTGACATTAGTAGTGGACGGCCCCTCTTTTACCCACATCAGCAAATCTCTGAACGGGGCGGGAGGCTCGGCTCTATAATGTGTCCTCCAGCATCGTGGACTGCACGTTCTAACTTGTGATGAAGTGAATGGCGGTCAGGTTAGAGCTTTTCACACAGGAATGAGACATTTCTTCAGAGACTTCTTCATATCGAGGTTATCTGACCGCGGCGGACAGCAACTCTGGTACAGAACTGAGTTCAACAAGTTGAAATAAGAAACCGCAGAACTCACCTTTACAGGTAACGCAGAACAGGCATGTGTCCGACACTCAGCAGGAATATTTCCAGGACTTTTTGGTGAGGCTGCTGTAATATCTGATGCTCTGAATTTGTTTCCTTTCTCTTTTATTCAGCTAATGGTAGTTTTCACACTGAAACAGTGAAAAACGGCGTTATACTTACTGATTGTAAGCTGCCAAAGATAATATTATTTCTTTTAATAATGTTTGTATGGGCAGCTCCAACCCAATGCAACATATATAAACAACAACAACAACAACCTATGAGACAGCCCAGTGTTTTAAAAGCTGTCAAAAAGTGTCCGTGGGTCAAATCATTGTGCTGCTATCAGGCTTTGATTGAGTGACACAGCTGGCATGTATTTATATGAGAATGTCAAGGGTTATTAACTCAGGTTTAAGATGTGATTGTGATTCTGAATAGCACGCTGCACAAACCCATTTCAATCAACACATTTTGCTGCATGCATGAATATATGGAAGGAAGGCGCAGAGCTGGGTCACTGAATGTCTGAGTAGAAGGGATTCATTTATGTGAACGAGTGAGTTAACAAGTCCTTGAAATCTCCATTAGCATTTATGTTGTGATTTTACAGGTTTTGACTCCCATCAGCATGAATCTGTAAGCTACCTGCGCTGCCATCTCGGTAGATTGGCCTGATAGAGTGGCACTCACCCATTGATTAGGTCTATTTCAGATCTTATCAACACACATCACTGCTGTGCCTTCATTGAGTGAATATTCTACTTGACAGTTTGTCTGAAAACATCATCATCAGCTTAGGTCAGCTAGATTAACAGAAAGGTCTTGAAGTGACAAATGTTTTCAACTTTCTGTGTATTTATGTGTTGTTGTTTTTTTCTGTACGCATGACGTGTGAGGACTCAGAGAGCCAGTGTATACATGAGTCACTTGTGCATGCAATGAGAGTCAATCAGGGGTATGTTGTAAGCAACATTGTGGGCTGAGTGAAGCACAGATACATGTATAGAACCTTTAGGAAGCACCCTTTCACATTTCACACATTGTTGTGTTTCTCATTTGTGGAGTATTGCTGACGTTATTGTTTTCACTCACTTTCTCCAGATGGGTAGGGCTCGGGTTTGGGTGTGTTTTAGCCACTTGCTAAAACGGAAGTTATTATGTTTCGTATGCTTTGTTATGTTTTGTACCCTTACCCCAATCTATGCTTGATTCTAATCAGAGGTCGACAGAGTTCCTTGAACTTAATTTCATGTTTTGTTTTTTTTTAACTTCACGTGCAGTACGAATTACTCATCCTGTTCTCATCCCAAGGCATAAAATACTTCCATTCTGTCACATGCTAGTGTCATCAGAGACATACACACAAGGTGGCCTGTTTTATTGTGTCTCAGCACGGGCCACGGCAGTATTGGACGCCAAGTGAGAGCAGCCTCTTTTTAAAGATATACAAAGTCTGCATTAGGATGTTGGCGCTGTGGTGGTGAAATAACTCAGCAAGCACACCGAGGTTCATGTGAGGTCTGGAACCTTAGTGTTTCTCTGCTACCATAACACAGTATATAATGGCACTCATGCCTAAGGACACTTCTGTGAGTGTCTGTGACCTTCAACAGGGTTTGAAAAAAATGGCAATTTAACACTTTTCAAGTGGGAGAATTTGTGTTTTGGCCATGAATAAATTAGCCAAAACGTGCTTTCACTTCAGAATATTTCTTAACTGCTTGTATTTTATCCATAGATTTTTGTCTGCAGAACATGCAGGTGATTATAACTGTATCTGAATGACAGTCAGTACATAGTTACTTTGAGCTCATCCCTTGCCCTGGGATTGCCACACCACTGTATGTTTGATTTGGCAGTTTCACACCGGATGCCCTTCCTGACTCAACCTAGAAGGGGATTTGTGTCTCCAGCTGGTATCAAACCAATGACCTTTTGCTTGCTAAGCAAATATGTTAACCACAGCACTAATAAGAATTAAAGTGTGTCCATGTACAGGTTAATACAGAAGCTGTGATTTTCTGTAAGCTTTCAACACTTTATTTGATGCTGATCAACATCTATCTTTTTTTTTTCTCTATTTTGTGATTAAGTTGGGGAACAAGTTAACTTCAACAGGGCTCAAATAACTCACCACATCTCACAAAATCTAATAATTGCCAATCTGATATTTCACTGGTTTCAAAATGATTCCCTTTACTAACTAGAAAAACAGCATAACTGACATGATTTTTGACTGACAAAGAGAATGACTAACAGAATGTATTTGGAGAATAGAAATAAAGTCTTCTTTAGCCAATAAGCCCACAATAAGTGTGTGGGCTGGTGCACATGGACAGCTAATTTCAGCAGGAGCACATAGACACAATATAAATGGATTTGTACTTTTATCTGTTCTTTACCAGCCAAAGACAGGCCATGTTTTTAAGCAGTGGTAGTGAAGAATACAGACAGATTATTTAGTCTCTAAAAACACTAACTAGCAGATACATAATAAAGCTTAAGAAGCAGAGTAACAATGGTCTGACACCAATAAATAATAGTGTCCCAGAGGATAAGACCCCCCCCCCACACACACACACACACATACAAAAGTCACCTGTCATCTAACTGACCTCACACCAGACATTGTTCTTATTTGTATCCGTCTTAATACATCTGCCAAGACTGAAGTGTATCTGATAATCATTAGCAAAATAGACATAAAGAGATTATTTGATTTAGTAGGATTAGAATGTGGTTACAATCGGTTGTTGTGTTGATACTCAAATAATCTACACATGAAGGTTAGCAGTCTTGCAACAGTCACTTTTACAAAGTCTTCATGCCAACCAGGACAGTCCAGGCGGAGAGACGGAGAGGAGGAGCATCAACAATTGTAAAGAAAACCTGGAACTGAAAAATCGAATTATATAGATGACCATAGAGATTGCTGTGATGAGGGAACAGTATGCAGCTCATCTGGAAGCAGCAGGAGAAGAAACTGAAGTCACCACGAGCCAATAAGAAGTAAAAAAAAAAAAAACTGGAGGGGAACAAGGAAAAAAAAACACTTCAAGCAATCTCAGTTTTTCCAAAGGGAGAACAGTACTGCAAGAAAGAGTAAGATCTGTTGACTAAAATATTGTGGTCTTGAATCCTTGGTTTTACTCGTGTGTGTTGTCTTTTTTTATATTCCACCTGTTTCGTTTTGCTGTGTTGTTGCTGAGTTTAAACTGATGCCTGTTTCGGTTTCTTTCCTGTTGTTTTTTAAAGGTTGTGTTCTGTTTTTCTACTGTCCACCTTCGGCTCTTTCCCCTCTCCTTGTTATTTTCTTGATTAAATTCATCCATGCATCCATTTTTCCATTTACAAGCTTCTGGCCTGCAGAACAAAGCCAACCATCAGGACAGTGCAGGTTTGGACTGAGGAGGTTTCCTCTGCACTTCAGGACTGCTTTGAAAACACAGACTGGAGTGTGTTCAGATTAGGGGCAGACCTGGAGGAGTATGCATCATCTGTACTGTCTTATATTCAGTTCTGCACTGATGATGTTCTCCCTGTTAAGGCCATCAAGGAGTTTCCTAACCAGAAACCATGGCTGAACAGCACAGTACGGTCCCTGCTGAAAGCCCAGGACACTGCCTATAGGTCTAGAGATAGGCTGGCTTATAGCAGGGCCCGATCAGAACTGAAGAAAGGAATTAAGCAGG
>JAVDPK010001963.1:0-7500 GCA_034780415.1 Cichlasoma orientale
ACAGCGAAGGCTAGTAAACAGCTTGTTGTTCAGTTTGATCGTGAACAGATAACTTGTGACTTTTTTGCAAACAGACTGCACACGTGCAGCTTCTGTGAGGGGAACTGAAAATGATGGCAGCTGTAAATTAAAGCTCAAAGTCATGAACCGACATTCAGCTGCGTCTGGTTCAAACCGACATCCTCTCGCTCAGTGTAGGCCATTTATAAAAGACACAAACAGAATTAAAGTACAAACCAACTCTGAAAATGTTGGTGCTGTGAAAAATGTCCATAAATACAGAATAAAGTTATTTGCAAAGCTCATAAATCCACAATTGATTTACTATAGAACATAGTAAGCATATCAGATGTTAAAATTGAGACATGTTATTATTTCATGAAAAAGATTACCTCCTCTAAAAGAAGTGATGATGGTGCGACAAAAGGTTGGAAAAGTAAAAAACAGCTGGAGGAACGTTTTGCAGCAAATTAGATTAACTGGGAACAGCTCAGTAACATAACTGGTATAAAAACATCTTAGAGAGGCAGAAATTCTCAATGCACAACATCATGAAAACACTCGGAGAAATCTGTGTGTGAGGAACAAGGACAACGGCTGCTTGCACATGTGGAAAGGCACCATCAATGCTGAAACTTGATTTATTTATATTAAAAATACTCTCAGTTGTTTGGCACACTTACTCAATGTAAAGGCAGCTATGAATAAGAAATGCCATCTGCATGGTGCTGTGGTTATTTGTCCTCACATTTGCATTTTGTTTCCTATTGACAAACAGAGAAGTGTTAAAGTTTCTTAGAACTGGTGCGCTGGTGACGTTGGTGTTGATGTGAATGATTACTTGAGTTGGTGCTACTCAAACGTATAAAAACGGAAGCACAGAGAGCTCAGCACTATTTCTTCCACTGTGATAGAAGTGAACTACAGCCTGAGGTGCAGTAGACGTGGTCTCTGTTCATCCCGATTCTTCGCTCCTCATTAGGTAAGAACTTTTTATTTGCATATGAAAAATCTTTTATTGGCGACAGGCTAATGTTGAACCTCCAAGAAAGAGTGATAACGCTCTCTGCAGCCACACTTTTCTACTCACATTCACTGTCCAGACATGAGCTTCACCACATGCTGCGATCATCTGGGTTCAGTGAGCACGTTGATGAGCTACATGCACGTACAGAGCCATGTCTTTATTGATTTATGTTCAAATAATCTTTCATTTTCATGAGCTGACTATCAGATGCTGCCCATCCAGTTATATAATGAATTCACTGTAATCATTCCCCAGCTTCAGAGCATTTCATTCACTGCAGACATCTTCACCACCTGCTGCTCCAGACGACCGACTGCCTGAACCGCTGCAGGTTAACCGATCCAACCGACCAACCGACCAACCACTCACCAGTAAAGCAAAAAATAAGGTAAGTGTCCTCGTTTGGAAAAGTCTGAATTACAAGTTCCATAAATTTCGATTGCCCACCTACTAGGACTGGGGCGCTTTTTCAAATCTTTATTAATACTGAGACTAAAGGGGAGAGAGAAGCTGCTCTCCAATAACCTGCATTGTGGTCAAACACTGATTAATTAAAAAAAAAAAAAAAGAAGCTTTAATAAGCAGAATTATGCATAACTAAATGAAATAACACACAATTTGACAAAACAAAACTATAATATATATCAAAATATTTCAAAATCACAAGAGCAAAGCTGTTTAAAATGATGTACTAAATGTGGTTAAAATCAATGAATTCTTATTCTGAGTTGTGTTTCCATTTTTCCTTCTGCAGGTAATAATGAGGATCCTGTTTGCCTGGTTGCTGCTTGTGCTGCTCTTTGGCGCCGGACTTTCAAAACCAAACAAACCGCAACCAAAACCAACAAGTGAGAACCGACCTGGAAAAGATCGTTATGAAGCGTTTAAAAAACAGCATATAAATCCTGATATGACTGATGTAGACTGCAATAAAGTAATAAAAAATAAGACGATCTACAAAGACAATGGCCGTTGTAAGAATAAGAACACGTTCATCCTTAGCGATGAGGAAACAGTCAGATCCATTTGTAATGGGAGAGGAGACGGCGATGTAACTAGTACATCAGTGTTTAACCTTGTTGACTGTGACTTACTGACTGGAGACATGAGACCTGATTGTCAATATGAGGGTCAATTTTACGGTAACAAACGTATAGTGGTCACATGTGAGGGAGGATTTCCTGCGCACTACAAAAAGGCTTTTCCGCCAAACAAATCAACAAAAGGTAACTAGAAAAAAAAATCTCCCAATGGACATCAAATATACATTTTCATCAATTCTTATTAAAAGTCTTTGGCCAAGTCTTTTTCATAATATCTGCCTTAAGCTCATACATTTTCTGAACAAGTAATCAACCGCTATTTCCACACATTTTTATGAAACATATAAAACAACCCCTTCTGACTGGGGAATCAAAAAAAAAAGCATGTTGAGAAAAGCCTGCGCTAAAGGCTCATACTTAGATTTAAAACCTTCAGTGGATATATCAGTGTATCTAGTACTTTAGTATTGTGAAGGAAAGTTTTAAATCCGACCACGATAGTAACGGTAGTGATTGTTTGTACTACAGCTGTGCTGAAATGATGTGAAAGGTGATTTGATGACTCTCGGATAGCTTGCCTCTAATATGCCTGTTTAAAAAAGATTTATTATCTGATGGAAATGTAAATGTGTAAGAAATGGGTTGATTTTTTTTGGAGAATCGGGACTCATAAGTCGACATGTCACTGTGCTGTATGCTTTTTGTTGTTTATTTTCTTTTTGCTTCATGCCACTTGTACGATCATATGCTACTATGTACTCATCTTAACCTCAGTTACTATATTAAAAATAAATAACCTCATTAAAACCAATTTGTCACCTCTGAGAATTTCTGCCTCTTATCCATCCATCCTCTTCCGCTTATCCTGGTCAGTGTTGTGGGGGTGGGGGGGACAGGAGCCAATCCCAGCTGTCACAGGGCGAGAACCACGGTCCACCTTGTAGAGGTCGCCAGCCTGTCGTAGGGCCACTTCTTTTATCTTGGTGATTAAGATACAAGTTGAAGTGCTGCTCCACCTGTCAGTGAAGCAATATTCAGTGTGTGTAAAACATCCAGGATGCAATAATTGTTAAGAAATTACCTAATTTACTTAAAACGTTGCACATTAAATGTCATAATGTTGAATATTGTTTTGAAAGGAGATTTCAAAATGAGAGATATTTGAACGTGTTTGCATTGTTAGTGTCTGAACAAACCAAGCAGCCACTCTCTATATAAAATGACCATACAAAGATCTCAGATTCACTTCAGTATGTATGCAGATGTATATTGTTAAATGACACAACAGATATTTGATTTTTCAGTTTTTGTGTCATTACATGCACTCTGGTGGAACTTCTTTGAGATTTTTGCACATTATAGCTTGTTTCAATCTGACTGCTATTGCACACTCTGTCAGGGTTCAGCCTTCAGTTGGGCCTTCTTCTCTGGAACATTCTGTTCTTGTTATTCAGTTACGTGTAGCCCTGTGTTAAAACACTCAGGACATACTATTAGTCTCACTCGGGACCCAGTCACAACTTCTCCATATATTTTTTTTTTTCCCAAAAAAAAAAAATCCTCAACACAAGTTTTTTGCTGTGGCCCTCAGGCGTCACCATGTGGATCACTCTTTCTTAAAGATCAGCTTTACTTCAGCTTTGGAATCAGTCATTTATTTTAAATCAGACTACATGAAGTCTTAAAGGTTATGCCGTTATTTGCTCAGTGAGCCAGCATTTATTTTACACCATACTTGCACATCTTGCACAAGGGGTGACACACTACAGTACCCATAACTGTGCTGTGCAGGTGTTCAAAATTAAAGTTAGCCTGAATGTGGTATGTAGTACAGACACACTGTCAGATGGACAAACACCACAGATATGATTCTTCAGTAAAAAATACTTTTACTTCTGCCTCCCACAGAGTCCGCTGTGAAAAATAAAGTGCATCTTTATGCTGCTGTGGTCATTTCTCCTCATATTTCCATCATGTTTTAAAATCACAAACAGAGAAGTGTTTCTGAGAGCTCATGCATTATTGATGTACAGCTAAGCACAAAATGATTCATACCAGTGACATGGTTGAACAACAGGCTTTTTATACTTGATTATACAGTAGGGAACTTGATATGTTACATGCAATCCATAGTTAATAACTGATGCTTCAACATTCAGCAGCAAAATGCTTTTCTCGCAGTAATATATCTACAATAAATCTTATAATAAATCTGATTTTATTACAAGTGTTGCAGTGACAGAGAGCACACAGGCTGTTAAGACGATTTTTAAGTCAAACATTTCTGTCATTTGGAGACTTCAGCTTACACATCATTGTCCTTGTGACATAATTAAGTCATAGTTTGGCCAAATGGAGATATTTGCCTGATTCTACTTTACTGGCACAGAAGATTGAATGAGTTAGGCAGTTATGTTATGATAATGATATACAAGATAAAACATAAGAATGCATTTTGTTTAGCATGTATAAAAACCTGTTATTCACCTGTGTCTTTGTTTAGGATCAAACCACCCTGAGCCCGCCCGATCTCGGCTGCTAAGCAGGGTGGGGCCTGCTCAGTACTTGGGTAGGAGACCGCCTAGGAATACCAGGTGCTGTAAGCTTTTGCACTTCTCTCTGCACACTGCAGAGGGCGCTGGTGTTCACTTAGAGGAGACAGCTTCAGGAAAGATTACATGACAACACTTCTGAAAGTGATGATCGTATTTTCCGGCAGAGGTTCAGCTCAGTGTGACTTGATGTGTCTGAAATCTTCTGGATGATAAAGATGCACCAACATTATTTCCTAGCTTTAGTTTCCAGACTGTCAGCAGAGATTCCTGCAGTCTGTAACTTCCTTTCTGCATCAATGATGATGAAGGTGCTGATCCTGGACCTCCACAGCTGTCTGAGGTACTCGCTGTCATTTCTTTATTTTTGTCCTTATTGATGTTGATTTGAATCATAAGAGCTCCATTAATGTGGAGGATTTTATAATCCAGTTTTGTTTCCCCTTTTCTCCACCCTGTTATTTACTGCTGATGTACTCGACAGATGTGAGCTGATGTTAATGTTTATGAGTGTTATCATCTTACAGCAGACTGTGTGCATGTATCTAACCTCAGACTGGAAACATTGTGAGTTTAGATAATTAACATTCAGTTCAACAACATATCGTGAAGAGAGAAATGATAAGAACAAAATCCTTGTGAAATTCTTGCCTCCCGTGGATCTAGGGGACGTGGGAGTAACATAACTGAGCAAAGAATGAAAATTTAGAAAGAACAATAAGTCAAGGTTAATGCAAAAAATTCATGCTATTTATTGTCACAATGTCTCCCAAGTACTAGCAAGAACTTAAAACAATCTCCAACCTGAACACGCGGGCCTTCCTGTGAGGGGAAAAGAAAGATATAAAGAACGTTAAACAGCCTCAAAAGAAATCAACAACAAAACCCCTCCCACCTAAAACCAGAGCACATCTGTTGTTGAGCAACAGACACAAATTTCGCCCTCACCAACGGGAGTAACACCACTTCATGCTCTTCACTCATACAGCCACACAAAAGCACTGCTTCACGTGGCCCAACCAGCCCATCTACCTATCTCCTCCTGCTTATACAGGGTGACCTTAACTGGGTATGGGAGCACTCATTGTTGTGGAAAGGATGACAGCTCCTGCAGAGGGAGGAAAGAGAGAGAACAGAACACACGGAGACACACACACACACATACACACACCACAACAGCTGTAACAAGATACCAGAACTTACTGATTCTAGTAATACACAAAATGTCTAATGTCAGTCCAACACTATCCGAAAGAGGGATTTCTGGGCTCAGTACTGAGTAACTTGTTAACCTCACAGTGTGCAGCAGGCACAGAGCCATAGTTACAAAGGCTACTGAATAAATTCATGTCAATGTGACACTGAGCAGAGAACATGAGCTGATATGATAGATTTTCTAACATGGATCAAGGTGAAGGTAATGCTGCCATTTTCAGCGACTTCATCATTTCCAAGTCCGATTCTTTTATTATTTTTATTCAACAAATAAAAAGTGACATTTAAAGGTTTTGTCAAAAAATTTCCCAAGTGCTTTTTTTTCTTTTATTTAACCAGAGCTAGAGGTTTTTAGCCTAGCATTTCTAAACATACTAATTTTCTTTAGCAGATGATACTCAGCTTTATCTATCCGTGAAGCCAGATGACACATGAATTAGTTAAACTGCAGGAATGTCTTAAAGACATAAAGGCCTGGATGACCTCTAAATTCCTGCTTCTAAATTGAGATAAAACTCAAGTTCTTGTGCTCGGCCACACAAATCTTAGAAACATGATGTCGAACCAGATACTTACTCTGGATGGCATTACCTTGGCCTCCAGTAACACTGTAAGAAATCTTGGAGTCATTTTTGACCAGGATATGAATGCAGATATTAAACAACTATTGTAATTCATTATTATCAGGCTGTCTATAAAAGCTCCCTGAAAAGCCTTCAGCTGATTCAAAATGATGCAGCTAGAGTACTGACAGGGACTAGAAAGAGAGAGCATATTTGAGCATATCTTTCCATTTCATTAATAAAGGACAATGAAAGCCACAGTGTGTGAGAGCACAGCAGCAGTATTAGATGTTAAGACAAATTAATCTGCCCACATAGTCTGTGCTTTAGTCACATCAAGTATATAAACTGCTCCAAAAGTGATTTCAAAAACATGATATCGGACTTGAATGCACAGAAGGTAAATTTTAAGTGATCCAGACTCCTGTTTGTGTGACGCTGAATCATCAGAGAGTAACAACTGATTTTTAGTGCCCCCTCCTGGCAGATTTCATGCACATGCAGAGTGAGACAAACGCTCAGATAAACTTGTTTCCTGTGTACATACAGAGAGGCGGTAACGAGGCCGACCCTCTACGAGCACCGGCTGACCGTCTGAAAACAGCGGCCAGCCGCAACAGCATGTGCCACCGCTCCGAGAGCGGCACACCATCAGACACTCTCACAGTCAGCTGATGTCAGTTTGTTTCCAGGGAGGAGGAAAATGATGGAGCATCTACAGATGTGTTGTGTGTGTGTGTGTGTGTGTGTGTGTGTGTGTGTGTGTGTGTGTGTGTGTGTGTGTGTGTGTGTGTGTGTGTGTTAATCCTCCTCATTAGTGTTAATCAGTGTCACTCCTGTCTCGGCTCGTCTGTTCCTTCACGTCTGAATGCAGAGATCTGGGTTTAATGGTGGCTGCTTTATTGGGGCGGGGGCTGAAGATCCGCATTCAGCCCGATTTGAAAAAGTCACTTTAAATCCACTTTGTTCCGTTTGAGAGGCTGAAAGTAATTTGAGCCTCATCTTCACTCAGATATTCACATCATCATCTTCATCATCCTGCTGTGACACACATTTATCCATCAGTGTGACCGATGATCGATCATTGATCAGTGTGACTG
>JAVDPK010001964.1:33611-57623 GCA_034780415.1 Cichlasoma orientale
TATATAAAATACTGATGTAACCAATTATTTTAAGTGCAAATGGCTACTGTTATATGATGTTCTTGGATCTTTAGCACAGGCTGTAAAATGTATTTCTAAATGTATGATTCAGCCTGGTGATTTTGCTTTTTAATACATAATAATCTAATACATTAGATCATTATTATTATAATGTTAATCTATTTTGCATAGAAGCTTATATAGAACAACTTTCCATATCCTGGTTGAAACATAATTCCAAATGAAAGTTGAACTGACGTTGCCTAGACATCTTTGTTAGACTTTCTAGAAGAATTGTGTACCATCTCCATAATTCCATCATTGTATTAATCTGATCTATATTTCTCACTTGTGTAAGAGATGGTCTGACTCTATTCTGCGTGGGGAAAAAAATGCCAACTTGCTTCCACCTACGGTTTAGTTTTTGCAGTCATACTGTGACCAACTTTGACCAGGGAGACCAACAAACCTGGCTGACTGAGTAACCCCAACTGTGACTCAAACATACAATGTTTAGTTCTCCTGAAATGCTATAATATGATAAATAACATTTTTCTCAGTCTTAATCTGTAGGTGAATTACGCCGTTAACTTGACTTTAGTCAGAATTAGCATCAGCATCACATTTTCTTCTTTAACATTTGTCAAATGGCAGGTTTTGAAAGTAGAGACCGTGGTTAGGTAGCAGCAGACATCATAAAATGTTTGTGTTGAAGCTTTCATGTCTCGGCTCCTTTGGGGAAATTTTGTTTTCACTTGCAGCGGCTACACGGTGTCGATCAGAGTGTTGGGTCACTTTCCTGACAGCTCAGCTTGATCTAGGCTCACCACTCAGTGAGCTCCTCTCATGAAAACAGGGCAGATGTTTGCAAAAAAGCAGGGAATCAGACTTGTATATTTACTCTTCCATTTACATGCACGAGTAAAAAGCATAAAGCGCTGCATTTTTTTCAGCAAAAATGGAACATAATGTACTTTACAGAAGACATAGTTGTTGCAGAGCTGTTTGTGTTATTTTTTTCTACCCTCTGGATGTATCTGCTCTTACCTCATATCTTTGTCTTTTGTCAGACTCTCTCCCTCTGTGGCACTTATGAAATAGTAATGGCGAGTGTTGAGTCAGTGTTGACTTTCTGCAGCTTTTTTCCCCCTTTTTCCTTAAAAAACTATCTGGTTGACCTGTCACTGGTCACACCACAAAGCTTTTGCGTGCTTTACTCCTTTCCTCTTTCATTTTGTAAATCGTTTCAAAATGCACAGTCTCTGTTTTATGTTTTCCTGTAGCCTTTTTATTCTAGCCCTAGTTTGTTTGATTCAAAGAAATTAAGACTTTATATTTTGTCTGAGTCTGAACAGTTTTCGTCTGCATTCTCTTTAACTTTCTGTTAAAACACAGTGGGACACAGGGAAATGGGGAAAAAAGTAAAACTGAATGAATGCAGAAGGAACTGGATCAGAATTCTGAGTGTGTTTTACAGCTATAGACATGTTTGGCACCTAAAAGATAACAAAGGCACCTTATTTCATATTCTTGAAGGCTACTTCAATGTCCCCTCGTACCTCAAAGTATTGTTTGCATTTCATCCGACTCATGGATAAAGCCTTAAATGGAGCTGAATACACTGGCGTATGTTGTGTTGGACTACTGCTGACTGTGACTGCAGTGAAAGTGAGTTTACCCTCAGCTTGAATTTAGTAAGAAAACCAGAGGAGATGGTTCATCAGCCCCCCTTGCTTATTGTGGTTGTAGCCATTGCTGTGCTTTTTTTATTATGATTAGGGCTGTGGTATATATTAATGGGTCTAACAGTGACCACATGCAGCCATCGTGTGTGTGTGTGTGCGTGCGTGCGCAGTAGTGATTATGAAGCTGACCTTTGTATTGAAGCTACTGTATGCCGGTAATACATTTGTCATAGAAACACTGCAGACTTAAATAGTGGGTTGACTTTAGCAGCAGCATAAAAAGTCCAAATAACAACAAAGCCGGGCACATCAGGAAGCACAACCAGGTGGATGCTATTAAAGATCAGTTCTTTTAAAAAAGTTGTCACATCATCTCTCTGGTCTTGGTGTCTTCCAGCCTTGACTTTAGCTGGATTATCACTAGACTGGACCGGAGCACAAAGCGTTCATACGGCTCTGAAAGAATCCAAAGCCCATTGCAAGGGCAGGGCAAAACGTTTTGCAAGGTAGACGAGACAAACATCCCCCTGTTCCAGTTTTTTTTTTTTTTTTTAAAAAGTGTGGATGTTATGACGATGTTTTTCAAATAACAGTAAAATTGCCTTGTTTCAAATTCATATAGGGTTTTTGTACTATTTAAATATAGAATTGAAAGTATTTCCATAGCACTGCACTTTTTTTTTTAATTTACATTTTTCTATATCAATCCCAACCCTTTTATTGCTTTTCAAAAGAAGACTATAGGTAAAGCCTTTATATACCCAATCCTGTCCAAATAAATGTGTTCCATGTGCCAAATTGTACTTTTAATGGGTAATTTAATTGTTTTAGTTTTTTAAATAAGGATATTAATCATACAGGTGGGACTGCGGTGCACATCACAGGAATTGGTACCAGTTTTGAATCAACCAGATGGCTGGAACCTTTCTCTGCAGTTTACATATTCAACATGGACTCCAGCTTCCCCCCAATCCAAAGATATTCATGTTAGATTAATTAGTGGTTCTCAGCTGGCTTTAGGTGTGAATGTGAGCATGAATGGTTGGTTGTGTGTCCCTCTGTATTAGCGCTGCAGTACACCGGTGACCTGTCCAGGGTGTACCCTGCCTCTCTCCCAGACAGCTGGGATACGCTCCAGCACCCCACTGCAATCCTGAAGCGGATACGCGATTCAGAAAATAGATGAATGGATATTCATCATACACTTTTAACAGTGGATTTGTTCAAAACACAAGTTTAGCAAAAACCTTTAATTATAGAGACAGAAAGAGGCGCTATGAGGAGCAGCGTGAGGTACCAGTTTTTACCTAGTTCCTGATTATTTTTTAAGATATCGTTAAACATTTCTGTTGTAAATACTTTTATATGGTTTTCCAAAGCTTCTTTATTATAGACCTTTTTTGCAAAACAGAAACAGGTTGCCTGAGCCTTGCTTTTACCGTTGCCTCCTCATCTACATTGGTACCAGTGGCTACAGTACAGTAGCTGCGAGGAAGTGCAGCACAGTGTATGTCGCATCTCTCCATTAAAAAAAAAAAAAAAAAAAAAAGTCCATACCTGACAAAGCGCATTCACACAGCATTGTACCTCCATTCCCTAGGTGACAAGTAAACTTTGTTATATGAATCGACACTAAAAGACTAATGGAAATATTTGGGGGTTTGTGCAGTTTTGTGATTGATAGAAATGTTTGTGACAGTATCCACTTGTCTTGATGCTTTTCTTCCATTTTTCATCTACTTCTTTCCCCTCACCTCCCTCAGCTGACAGCAGTGGTTTTGTTGATGTGATGTTCTGTCATGCTACAGAGACCCAGAATTCCATGCTTGACTCCTCATAACAGATTGATGTGAATTCTTTGAGCACAGTATTGAAACAAACTAAGGCACTGAGTGATCTGGGACTTTTTAAGCCTCAGGTAGTTCCGTCGCATTTTGCCCAGCAACGCTTGCTTTGCGAGCTTTGCATTGGCAAACACTGGAAAGAGCTCAGGCTGCTTCAACAGCACGACTCTGGCCGCAGTGACATCTGTCTTTATTTTATCTTTATGATGTAAATCTTGAGAATGTGTGTTCATGTAGTATGGCATACCATACTTAGCTGACCTGAAAACACATAAAATGTTTGATAAAATCAGTAACTTTTAACCAAACTGTATTTTTTGCTTTGGTGGTGTCTGAATTTCAGTAGAATTTGAAACCGTAATATTCAAATCTATTTCAATCAGAAAGCTGAGAACAGGCAGAGAAAAACAGGACATTATTTAGCTTAAATATACAGCAAAATCAAACCAAAAAAATATTTGGTATATGATGTGAGGCACATTATGTGTGTATGATGCTGTTGGCTCAGTTGCCCATGTGAACTAACTTGCAGGCTTCTGTTTTGCACTATAGATAGATATTTTATTCAGTTCAATTTAGAAAGAGGGATAGAGTTCATGTGATTTCTCTGCATGGCTTTCAGGGCAACCTATCTTAAGAAAATCAGGTTATTGATTTTGAACATGAGAGTTAGCTGATTAGTAAATTAAATTAAATTTTATTTGTATAGCGCCAAATCACAAGAAACCGTCACCTCAAGGCGCTTTATATTGTAAGATAAAGACCGTACAAGAATTACAGAGAACCCAACAATTAAAACAACCCCTGATGAGCAAACACTTGGTGACAGTGGGAAGGAAAAACACTCTTTTAACAGGAAGAATCCTCCCGCAGTACCAGGCTCAGGGAGGGGCAGTCATCCGCCGCGACTGGTTGGGGGTTAGCATTAGCACAATGATTAATTTGCAGTAAAAGTGAACCTTAATTAATTCTAGTTCATAAATGAGTTTGGCACAAAGCAAACTAAATTTTTGTCACATGAGCTACTGCATAGATGACCTCCAGAAGTCCTCTCAGTGCTAATATTTGTTTTTGTTTTGTTTTGTTTTGTTTGTATTTAAGAGTATAAAAAATGGTTGTTTAGCTAGCAAGTCCTCAATAATTTCAAGTTATGTTAATAATAAATATCTGGAACTGAACTTTAAATGTTTTTTTCTCTGTTTTGGGCTGTTTTTATTAGCTGCAAGCTAAAAGTTCAAAAACCTTGACTTTGAGGTGTAAAACCCTGAGGTTTCCGTCTTCTGCTTGGAGAAAACATCTCATTATCCAGTGTAAGTCAGCTGCAGGTTTTCAGTCAGAATATCTGAGGTGCACCAGTGTCTCACATGCTTTAGTTTTTATTCTCTAAGCAGTAAAGGCAGGAGAGAGACTAACATTTGTAGTTTTCAGAAACAGTTGTGAATGCGCTCTTTTTTGTCCGTCTTGCTGTCGGATCCCCCCCCCCCCCACCCCCAATTTGCCATTACCTATTTATGGTGAAAAGTGTGCATTTGATTCTGAGTGTTAACTTATTCTATATGTTCTGCAAATTTTTAGCATTGTAGCATACGTGTCTCTGTGTATTAGCCGTGCATGAATCGCTCCACTAATTTAATAATATTTTACTTCAATGCTTTTTGATATTCAATCTAATAAGCCATGTAGACGGCATTGCAAAAGCTTTAAATATGTATATGTTTCTCATTTATTTATCTTCATCAGAAGCTTACTTTCTCCTTCTGAGTCACCAGAGCCCACGGTGTCTTTCATGTACATCCCATATGCTGTCTTTGCATATGTCGAGTTCCTTTTCCATAACTAGCTGTCTGACTCTTTTGAACAATTTACTTTAATTGCTCATTACTTTGGCGTTCTCAGTGGCCCGCACCTCCTGCTATCATTTTTGCCCTTTTTGTACTTTCACACATTTTTTTTAAATGTGTCTTTTCTTGTTTTTTGTTACTGCCTGCCCACTAGTTGTCTTAGCTTTAGTCCTGGTTTGCTTGCTTATTATAATTGCCTCTTTAGCTGCCATTTTTAGCCTCTGTTGCTGTGCTCCTTTGCTCTCTCGTTTCAAGCTGTGAAGCTATATCAATCTCCTTTGTTTGCATGTTTTCTCAAGCATCAGTATGCACAATAGTTTTACAAGCTTTGCTCCTTACAGTGTTCTTCCCATCACTGGCTTTTATCCCTCGTTGTGCCTCCTACAGGCGTTTTATTTTTGGACTTACTCTACACTTTGCTCACCGTGCTATCATTCACTTTGAATTTCTGTATCATCTAAGGTCCCCCTTTACTTTCCACATGCTCCATTTTTATCAAGGTTTATTTATTTCTAACTGAAAAACCATTCCTTTCTCCCAGCTACCTTACTTGAAAGCTTATGTTGCCTTTCTTACACTTTGCCCTCATGAGTTTCTTATTAATTCTCCCATCAGCCATTAATGGCTTTAAGTCTGCCCCAGTCTTGTTCACTGCATTTTACTTTGTTTCGTCTCAGTACCCCTTGCCTCAGTGCTGGCTTTCCTGCTATAACTGTCTCTCTAGTGGCAAGAACTTACCGAGAGTCTTCATAAGTAATAGGCCCAAGTCAGATTTGTGGAGCCCCGTAGAGATGGTTTCTGGGGTCTCTGTAACTCAGCTGAACCTAAAATAAACTGCCAAGATCTTTTCTCATGGCATTTTGCCCATCTACTCCCCATTCCCTACATACTCTTACTTGAATACATTTTTATCTCCTTTCCCTCCCTCTTTCCTTTTCACATTTTATCGACGTCTTCCGCCGCTTATCCTGTCATCCTCCTCTCCCTAAGACTCTGTCATGTTGCTCTTCATTACATCTACCAGTCTACTGTTTCTCTCATTGCCCTTTCCCTCCCTTTCTAGTCTGTCAGCTAAACTTTTTACTTTAATCAATCCCTCCTTGATAACTCTATTTATTTTGTCTCTAATATTGCTTTGCCTTGGTCATAGAGTTTCTCAGTTTTTCTGTATCCTACATGTAGATTTTCTGTGTCTCATCCTGAGTTTATCCCCTAGACTTCATTTCCTTTTTTCTTCTGCACTCCTCCTCCTATCTGTGCTCCCTTGTAGTGCTATCAGTAGGGTGCAGCTACTCAAATCTTACAGTTATTCTTTACATAGGAGCTGCTTTCAAAACTCCAGAGAAAAGAGGGAATTGGGGATGGAGATAAAGGGCAAAAGTGTAAAGGAACAATCTCACAAATGTTGAATTAAATCCAGAGTGGATCCACTCAGTAAAATGACCCGGCTTTGTAAACAGCAGCAGCTATTGACTTATTATCCTTCACCCTCATTTACTTGCTAAGATATTTATTATGGGTTGCTTTGCCTTTTTCTTTTTAAGCTAACATATAAGCCATGTCAGATGAATAGAAGCTTACTTCAGCTTTTGCATTTTTCTTGAGTATAATTTTTTGATTCTTAATCCCAGTTGATATTGTAAATGATGCAATGGTGCTTTTCCCTTTTGCTGCAGGTCTGGTGGTAAGAGAAGCCAGTATAGAAATAACCCGGCAGCAAGTCGAGGAGCTGTTTGGTCCTGAAGATTACTGGTGCCAGTGCGTGGCCTGGAGCTCTGCTGGAACCACCAAAAGTCGCAAGGCACACGTCCGCATTGCATGTGAGTTAACTACTCTAAGCATCCATACGAGATATAAAAGATGGGAGATACTGTTTACTCGAGTAAGTGGATAGGCAGCATTATATATTTACAATTATATAGTTTTTTTTAAAAAAAAAGGTATATTTTTGCTCTCTCCTCAATGAAAATATGTAAGTTTGCAATCTTATGCACACACATACAGTTATCAGTTATAATACCCAATCTGCTTGATTCACTCTCATGAAAAGAGCCTTTTGTGAAAAGCAGACAGGGAAAACTGATTACCTTATTCAATGCAAATAAAGGTGTCACCACTGGCTTAACCCCCGGTGTGTGTGAATTATCACCACACTCAGTGCGAGGATGTTTTCTAGAACACATTTACTGCCTATTTTTTACAAATAAAAACACGAAAAAACCCTCTTAAATTTAAGATTTTTTTCCCCATCATTTCCAGCAGTGATCTGATTTTATGTTGCACATGCCTGCAGTAGTTTTCCACACAGCAGCAGGATACAATAAAAATGAGTTTGTTCCCTTGCTTAGGAGTTTTGCAGTCTGCTGTATTACTCTCTGCAATTTTTAAAACAGATGAAAAGAACTGTTGTCTTGTTTTATGCGAGCAGTTTCACTAAAAGCACATTGCACTCAGCTCCATTTAAAGTAGGAAAAACTGGAGAGTCTGAAGAAAAAAAACAACTTTGAAACAATTTACACTGAATTATGCACGGCGGGTAACATTTCTAAGCCGAGAATTAGCTCTATAACTTTAGTCCACCATCAGTGGCTTCCTGTTATGGTCTGGTGAAGAATTTAATAAGACAACTGGGAGTCTGAGTATAAGGTCACCAAAAGAACACAGCACAGATTAAAGCCTACCAGACTTCATATCATTCTAACAGACAGTACTACTATGTAATGCTGCGTATACAGTTATCACATGGGGAAATCATTTCAGGAGCGCTATTCCCCAGCAACAGTTCAGGGAAAGGAAAAAAGCTAAACCCTGTCATAAATGATGGTCACTTGACAGCTGTGCAGCATCCGAGGAGCAAGGGAATTGAGATGTTTGATAAAAATCATCTAAAGGAAGTCGTTTGGTCTTTCAACATCAGCCTCATATAACACAATGGATTGTTCCTTCAGAGCTCCTTTCACTGAGAATTGAAGCCACAAGAGTAGTTTTCCAAGCGTCATTGCTCTGGTCAGTTCAGCCACATAAGACAACTGGGACTTGTCTGAGTGCTCAGGTTATAGAAAGGTCAAGCAGAAAAGAAATACCAATAACAAAATCGACCCCACCTCTCCGGTTTACCAGGCTTATACTGACAGTTTGGCTCTGCTTCAGTGCACTCTCAAAGGGACAACTGGAGAATATGACAGAGTCCATTCAGCAGGCACGCAGGATAAACTGCGCACATCCCTATGTGTAGGACTTTAACAGACAGTATCACTGTAACAGACGTGCGACCTGAAAGTCTTGTTCTCCCAGGTTGGTCTTATTCTTACTGCAGAAGGAAATCCATCATGTGGACCCTTGGGTTTTACTGCAAGTTTTATTTGGCTGTAAATATGTCGCACATTTTCACTTTTGCAAGCTTGATTGCTTTGTTTTATTTATGTATAATATAATATAATATAAAAATCTAAAAAGTATTTAAAATATTAGTTTGGCAGTTTGACAACAAACCAATATACATTTAGGTTCCTAAGTTTTTGGACAGTGACACATTTTTTTGTAATTTTGCCTCTCTACACCACCGCAGCAGATTTCAACTGAGATGTGATTGACGAGCAGACTTTCAGCTTTAATTCAAGGGGTTTAACAAAAGGATCATATTAACCGTTTAGGAATTGCAGCCATTTTTATACACAGTCCTCCATTCAGTAGCACAAAAAGGTTTGGAAGACCAAGATAGAAAACTCAAGTGGATGATCACAGCAATTATTAAGTAGATTATTTGGCCAGATGAAACCAAAATTAACTTGAACCAGAATGAGAGGAATAGAGTATGGAGAAGGAGAGAAACGGCTAGTGATCTGAAGCATACCACATCATCTGTCAAACATAGTGGAGGCAATGTTATGGCATGGTCATGTATGGCTACTTTTGGAACTGGGTCACAAGTGTTTATTGATGATGTGACTGCTGATAGAAGTAGCAGGATGAATTCTGAAGTGTCCAGGGCTATAGTCTCTGCTCAGATTCAGCCAAATGCTGCAAAACTGATCGGACTACACTTCACATTGCAAACTTCCAAAGCATACTGCAAAAGCACCTCGGGAGTTTCTCAAGGGAAAGAAGCGGGATATATTCTTCAGTGCCCAAGTCAGTCACTTGATGTAAACCCAAGAGTGAAATGCTTTTCAGTTAGGGAAGATGGAACGGAAGACTGAGAGATTCACATACCACAACTTCAGCCACAGCTGAAGGTAGCTGTAGTAAAGGCCTTGCAGAGCATCTCAAGGGAGTAAGCACAGTATTTAGTGATGACCACGGGTTCTAGACTTCAGGCAGCCATTGACTGCAAAGAATTTCATTCTAAATATTGAAACAGTCCTTATATTCAAAAGCGTTACTTTGTCCAAATAGCCTCAAAAAAGCTGAAAGTCTGCACTGCAGTCACATCTTGATTGTGTCCAGGTCGGTGGTGTGCAGACACAAAAGTATAAATCTTGTCATTTTCCAAAAACCTATGGACCAAACTGTATTAATAAACAAATAATACATGGAAATAAAAACATCCAAGTTTCATAAATTACATTACTGAACACAAATGGCATTGAACAATCAAATTTAAATTTGACTTTATATTTGATTATTATATGTTTTGAATTTGTAGAAAGATTTGCTGACACACTGTGACCAATGCACTATATAAATGGAATGAGTACAGCCATCTGCAGCATCATTTAAATGTCAAACCATTCAAAATTCTATCACCTCTCAAACAGATGATGAGTCGAGAAGTTCCTCTTATGAAGCATGAAAAATAAAGGATTCCAAAAAATAAATTGAAAAATGGACTAATTGACCCAAGGCAGAATCTCATTGCAACAAAGGTAGATACACCTGTGATTACTGACACTCAAGTTCCAATCCTGTGATCATTTGAATGAAATTGAGTGCACCTGTGATTTCCAATTAGCCTAATTGCATTAAAATGAATTTCAGAACCACTACTTCAAGAGTGTAGCAGTGAAAAACAGCCAGGTGAGTGCTTCTGACTATGCACAGTAAATTACCAATGGAAATGAGAGTTTCTGAGAGCGCTCAGTATGAACGGCATACTCTCATATATACATCTGTGCATGGCATGGAATAAATGAGAAAACAATATCTTGAAGAAAGTCCAAGGAATAAAAGTCAAATCATACACAAAACTAGCATTTGCTTGTAAACGTGAAAAGAAGCCTGATGATGAATGGGAGCGCATCTTTTGGGATAAGACCATGATGAATTGTTCAGGTCAGATGGGGTCCAGCATGTTGGGTGTGAATCTGGCCAGGACTACCCCAGTGAATGCATACTCCAGAGTAAAAATTTAAATACTAGCTGACCAGCTGACTCTCAGGCTCCAAAAGCTCAGGTGAATTGGACTATCCCAGTGTGATAATAATCCAAAGCCCATCCATTTTCTTAACCACTTATCCAGTTCAGGTTTGCAGAGGGCTGCTACTACTACCAAAAGGGTTTCTAAAGAGGAAAGAAATGAAAACTGACCTGGCAAAGTAGGTTCCTTAACTCGAATCCAGGGTGTAACACCTTTGGGATATTTTAACGATAAAGGTGAAGCAGCACAACCCCTCCAGCAAAAAGAACATTTACAATGTCAGAATGGCTCTGCAGAAATCTGTGCAGAAGTAGCATGCAGTCCATGCCGAGGGGGGTGCCAGTGTTTTAAATCATCATAAATAAAACCTTAAGGTCTACTACTGTTTGCATTTCATTAATATTCTGGGGTCTGCATTTTTTTTTATAGTGGAAATCTAAATATATAAGCACGAGTACTCTGTAGTTCAACTTAGAAAAAATGCAGTTACTGTAAGGTGACACAATTGTTATTTGACACTGAAGTGATATTTCAAAGGGATGCACTCACTTCTGTTGGGTATCGTGCAATACAGAGTGTTGTGGCAGTACCACAGCAGTACATTTCTTAGTTAATTTGGCTTGTCAGCTTTAAAGACCATTTTAATTCATAACAACATCACTACTCTCTGCAGTGTTTCAGCATATGAGGATGTTTTTCTGTCAGCAGAGAGTTAGTGACATAGTCGGAAATATCCTTCTAAGCTCTGCTAATAACATTTTCAAATGGAGTGGGCCCTCCTTGGGGTGCAGTGAAATCTGCGTAATGTGCTGTTTTTGGCTTATGTTTAGACTGATATATACTAAGAGATGGATGAGTACAAGTGTATGTTTACAGGCTTCTGAGGCTCGCGAAGGAAAACATGACTGTAGACACGACTGTATTGTTCAGTGACTTAGCTTATCAACAATGCACTTGACACTTCAAAGTAGGCCAGTGATTTTTATATGCATTAAATGTGTATGTACACATGAGAGAGACTGTATACATCACATCACAACTTGTTTTCTTTTTTCTTTTTTCTTTTTTTTTGAGGGCTTTTTTCACATTTATTAATGCTGTCAATTGCGGTAAAAGGCTCCAAAAATGCTGCCACTGTATATATCAGCAGTTTATAAAAATTACATGACATGAAAGTGAAGCCAAAAAAAGAAAAAGGTTATGTCTTTGTTTATATTGAACATAGTGTTTTGTATTGTCCGTCGTATTGCATTGCCAGTTTTTTGTGGCTGCCGGTGTTCTAGACTAAATCGTGAGTCTTTGCACTAATTTAGCAAAAGCTAACTAGCTTCTTCTGGATCGTGTCTTTCCACATTTCAACAGCCAACTTCTCCACAAGTAGGTTAAAAATTTTAATTGCACAACTGAGAGACACTTGCTCGAGGTTAGGTGGAAGGGTGGTGATGGATGATGCCTCTAAGAAGGTTTGAATGGTCAACAAATATCAAAGAAGGAAAAAAATACATTTCTCTTTAGATCGTTTTTTTTTAATGCATTTATTTTCACCACGTACTAATGTATTTTACTTCTGACTTTATCTGTCCCACCGTCCTTCACTTTCTCCCTTTTCAGTTATAACAGTGACTTTTCCCTTAAACAGATCTGATTACACTCAGCCCCCTTTTGTGATAACCTTTTACTTCAAATCGACCCAACCTCCTGACCTACCCTGCTTTTCGGCTCCTATTTGGATCTACTGTTGTGATTAAAATGCTTCCTGGCAGCTAGAGCTTGCTGAGCAAAGTGTCTTTTTTTTCCCCCACCGCACCATGCAACAGCAATTCAGCATTTCTCTCCTGCATTCACCTTCCCATTCATTTTCTTCCCCATTGTTTTTCTCCCCTTTTATTTAGTATTGCTTATCCAGAGTGCACTCTTCATGTGCTCATTGTTTAATTCTGTCATCAGTGCTCTCTCTCTGTCTCTCCTTTCCCCCCTTAAATTGTGTCATTCCCCAGCATCTCCAGGCTTTCTAATAACTATAAATGTAACTCTTCAAGTCACTAACAAAATATGCAGTTTGTAGCTGGATAATGGCAATAAGTGTTGTGACTGTAAAATTGTCAAACACACAGTGATATTTAATATCTGACAGATTTATTGGACTTTTGTAGCAGACCACTTTAGCTTATTTTGTGGTTTATAAAGCACATGAGGCAAACACAGACATATTCACACACTCACTGAGTCATTCACAGCATTGCAGCCAGGTACACGGGGGTAGGGGAAATGTAGACACGTACATGCACATAAATGTGCGTGCAATGTCAGTCATGATCTCTGGCCCTCTGGCTATCAGGTCAAACCTTTCTCCTTCAATATATTAGCAGTATGTCAAGGTCGCACACAGGGCTGCGCACAACTTTGCGCACACACAAATTTCAGATGATGGCAATTTGTTCTGCCACCTTCCACGGAGACAAGTGTTTGCATAGCAATCAGGGGTCCAGACACACAGGGGCACAGGAGCACAGGCAGCTACTTGTGTCAACTGGAAAATGCCTGTTAGTGAATTGCGTCTGTTTTGCTTATGATGCAAATGTCTCAGCTGCATGTATTTAGGTTTTCCTTCAATCATGGTTAAATTAGACTAAGGAAAACAAGCCTCAACGGTGATTTCTTGTGCCAGAGTTTTAAGCATTTCTACATAGTTTTTACACTCGCTTAGTCTTAAACCTGCATCTACTGTAGCTTACAGCATTAGACGCAATCGTAACCCAGCAACGGGAAACGGCTGCAGCAGTTTGGTTTGCGTCTGCAGTTTCACATTTGACCTTTTTGAGTATAAAATGGCATGCTTACAGTAGCAGTTTGAGTAATGCGTATAGCAAAAGCACGCTGTGGTGCACACATTCTTGCTGTATATCCATCCACATTCACCCTGAAAACACTTTCCAGTGGAAAACCCTCAGTGTTTGTTCTCTTGGTGATATCATCAGGAGAATATTGGTTGCTGGCTCTGAGAGTGACTTCATGATGTTTGCAAACACTGAATAAACATTTTTATACTAAGAATCCACAGGGTGAGTGTATGTGTGTAGGAGTGTGGTTACGGTGTTTCACCACTGCTCTAAGCCACAGAGCTTTTTCCCAGATGTCAAATACTGCTTCGGGGTACGCTTATGTGTTATAATGGTGAGCCGTGGTGTTGATTTACTCGCAACAGAACTCACTCGTTCACTGAAGTCACCTTTTAAAGTTCTATTTATGGGGAAAATTACATATGCATCACTCAACATGATGCTATATGGTTAGTGTTTTGTTCTGTTACATTCTCCAACAGCATTGCTTTTTAGAGGGGAAAAAAGAGCCACGACTCAAAGGAGGCAGAAAATTTTACCAAAAGTCAAAGGTTAAAACAACACAAAACTTTAAGTTTTAAAAAAAAGTTTTTATATTTAAGGTAGGCTTTGTTTGTGTTATTAAGGGAAATAAAAGGTTTTGATTTTTTTCCCCCACAAAATTGTCATCAGAACAAATTAAGGTTAAAAGTTCAATTAAATTCATTTCAGTTTTATTTGTATAGCACCAATTCACAACTGTTACCTACAATATTAGATAAAAAAAATAAAAATACCATCAGAATACCATCTTTCCATTTTCTTCTGCTTTTCTAGTTCAGGGCTGGAGCCTGTCCCAGCTGCCATAGGGCAAGAGCCTTGGACAGGTTTCCAATCTGTCACAAGGATAACACAGAGACAGATCACATTCACGCCTATGGGCAGTTATACTCGCCAATTAACCTAACCCCACTAACTGCATGTCTTTGAACTGTGAGAGGAAGCCGGAGTACCTGTAGAGAACCCACACAGACACACGGAGAACATTCAAACTCCACACAGAATCCCACATTGTAGATTTGAACCCAGGACCTTCTTTTCTGTGAGGCAACAGTGCTAACCACTGTTCCACCATGCTGACCTCTTCACAATGCAGTTCACTTAAAATTGAAAAACCATAACCATAGAACTAAGATGAACAGTTATGCTCAATTCCTCTCCAAAACATATTGTTTACAGCACTTACCGGAGGCAGCAGACTACCTTTGAGCTAGTTTTATTGTCTTAATGAGTCATTATACAAACCGCGATCCAGAGGAAATGCTGCTGCTATGTCAGCGAGTTGAGTTGTTTACTTGTTCAAAATCTGACTGTGAATGGAAAGACCTTGTCTGGTGTCTAGAGCTGATCACAGGTTGTGAAGTGTCGAAATGACAGGGTGGAGCATTGAGTGAAAGAACTGGTCTGAGTGGAAAGAGACTCTCTAAAGTCACTTAGAGAAAATGACTCCCTATATAACCACTCTGAAAATGACTGTGCCACTCAAGGTCACATTCTACCTTCATGTCTTTATTTTTTTCCCTTTTTTTTTTTGAGCTTTTCAGGACTTTTGTATAAGTGTTCAGAGGTTTTTTTTTTTGTTTTGTTTTTATTATTATTATGAGTACAACATACAAAACAGAGGACATCGCATGAAGGAGGACACTTATAACAAGACAGAGCTGGTAACGCAGAATAAAGAGGGGTAATTGTGGGTGCATGCAGTGAGTGTGTTCATTTCTATTCAGTTTGGGATTAATGTGGTTAGGAGGGCAAAAAGGAGGGCGCTATAACAATATAATAATAGTAATTAAAACAGCATTAAATCATTATCAAAATCATCACTAATACTAATAATGATGATTGTAATAACACTAATAAAAATAACAATAATAAAATTGTTAAAGGAAGAACATATGAAATAACTCATAGTCAAGAGTCTCCAAGTCAGCAGCACAGGTAATGATGCAGAGATGACTCAAAGGTTATACTTAGGGGGTCGCTCTGCTGGGAGAGGTCACCCAGGTCAGCAGTGAAGTGTTCTGTGGTTCATGAGTGGAGAGTTTCTTCTGATTTACCTTTTTTCTGTGATATGCACCATTTTGGAATTAGGACCGTACTTACAGAGCTCTGGGTTGCCCCCAGAGTGTGAGCCCCCTTAAAACAGCCCCCAGACCCTAAGGAGGGAGCCTGTTTATTAGTGGTTCATCAGTTCAGTTGAAGAGATTTTTGTGCAAAGAGTGACCCCTCCTGAGCCCCTCCTGAGCCCTCTCTGAACCTTTGAAGAGTCATCCATATTGAGACGTCATTAAATCTGAGCTAACATTAAGGAGGTGGAATGAGTCATGGGGAGGGAGGAGAAAAAAAAAGGGGGGGGGGGGGTTAAAATAAAGTATATGGATAATTGTTATATTACCATTACCATCATCGGGCAATTCTAATAATGTATAACAAATTATTAACCAATAGTGTTATTAAAGTAATCATTATAAACAAAAGTACTAGCTTGTAGTTTTGTCTTGGTACTAAAATGTTGAAAACAGGGCCGCCGTTACCACGTGTTAGATATTATAATAGGTGGAGAAGTAATAATATATTGAAAGGATAGTCAGGCACAGAGGTAAGAATGTAAAAATAACAGTGACATATAGGAACACAGAAATATTGTGTATGCATGTTCCCATTTTCATATATACATGTGCACATAGGTATTACCTAATGGCACACATACTTGCGCCCGCACGCGCGCACACACACACACACACATATGCTTAAATGTATACATTTACATATCTAGATGGAATGGTTTGCAATAACTATCATATTCATATACATATGCGATGAATATAGTGGTGACAGTGGTGTCAGCAGTTAAAGTAAAAGTAGTAATGCAGTGTTGTATAATGGAGGTCAGGCAGCAGCATGTGTTACTTTATTGATGATAATGGAGCAATTTTTGTTGAACTCAGCTGTTTTCTGTTTGAGGAAAGCTCACATTTTTTCTAAGGATATTTGATTTAATAGAAGGTTCTCCCACTGTGAGATGTTAAAGTTGTTTTTTGATTTCGAGTTTAGGAAGATGGCCTTCTTTGCAATAGTTAAGGCTGTTTAGAGAATACTAGCAGCAGAGTTTTGTAATTGTAGTGCTGATAGGTCTCCTAGGATGCAAGTGTGGGGAGATTGGGGGGGGGGGGGGAGATTGGCAGTCCAGAATATGTGATAAGTGAATGGATCCAAAAAGTGCCTGACTGGAGTGCAGTGCCACATAGCATGCAGTAGTTTTCTGTGTGCAGTGTGTGCATGGATCCGATTCAGTGTATTCTGTGAATAACTCAGTACTGTATGAGTTGCAAGTCCGTACTCTTGTTTTTGCTGAAATTATGATTACATATCTCGTTCTAGAACTCGTATTTGTACTGATAGAGTTCATGTTCTCAAATTAATACAGTTTGATATATTGATGTGTCAGAGTTGCACAGAGTTATGTAAATGTTAGACAGGATTTTTGTGTTTTTGTTTGGGACTGGTGGGATTCAGCGGTTTCTGTACTGTGTTCGGGAGCGTTGGGCTGGTAGTTTTCTTGAGCTTTTATAGAATCATTTTAATTGGTAACATTCAAGAAACTGTGAACTGTGAGTGCCAAAGATCTGACAGCTTGAAGCTATTGATGTGTTCTGGAAAGTGATGTTTCTTGAAAGTTTGGTTTATAAATGGGAGGTCTGATAAAAGTATATCTTGTTCCGTTTGTAACCAAAATGATTCAGATTGAGGGTAAATGAACCATTTAATAAGTTATTCAGCATAGCTCTATGTTTGGTTTTTCTAGACCTCCTTGAGATTTGGGTTTTTGTGAGTTAGGAGTTTTAAGAAGTCCTTGACTTTATTAAACGCTTAAAAGACCAAGGATGAAAACTGCTTTTATAAAAATGTATTTCAAATTTACAAAGTAAGTTAATTAGTATGTACGCTGAGGAAAGGTCACTACACTTTTTAAGGGTGAAGTGTAATGAAAAAGTTATGATGATGATGATAGTATTTAATGATGGGCCTATGCAATCAAAAACACATTTAGCTATTTAACATGTCATTATTTTTACCACACAGACAACTGCAGCAAGACCATATAGCTGATTAAGTCTTACAAACATGTAGCCACCTTTATCAGTATTGCCCAGAATTAACTAGTATAAATATTCATATTATTAGCAATGAATATTTTGAATCCTGACCCTTATTGCATTAACAGTAAAAAGTAGGAATAAAAAAGGCTCATAACACAGTCAGTTAAAAACAAAACTCAACAGTGGTCTCACCACAAAAGTGTGCAATACTATATTGTTATATTGCAACATGATTGTGATTTTTGCACAGTTAGTTCAGTGATGCAAATTTTGTTTTGTTCACCTGTCTGAGCTATATTCGATTTACAGCACGTAGTCCTTTTTAATCTGCTCTCGGGTCGTTGCTAGTTCACTCATTTGCAATGAAAATATAATCAATTCATCTCTCTGTCTCTCTTCTCTTGTTTTTTAAGAGCAGAAAGAATTGTTACAATCAGAACAGTAACAGAGATTAACAGTAAAAACAAATAAAAACAACAAAAAAATAATAAAATGCAGGAAAGTGCTGTTCAATTAAAGCACGATCACAAGAGAATAAATCCTGACAAGCTAAAGCTATGCGCTTGTAGCTGAACCACAGACACCACTGGCCAATGACGGAGCTGCTGCTGCTGTGTGTGTGTGTGTGTGTGTGTGTGTTTTAAGTATAAAAAAAATAGGTTAATCTAATGACCTGCCAACTTTTTTTTTTTTATAATGACTGCCTGCCAAGACAGAAAGCATTACCTAATGACATGGTAACTGTATAGTCGGTTACAGTGAATGTTTGCTAGCTTTCAGAGCGCTGCAGGCTGTGGCTTGTTCTTCCTCTTTGGCACTCTTCTTTGTGTCCTGCGGTTTGTTGATCTGTTTGAAGTTAGCCCATGTTAGACAGTGATAGATGCTAAGTGTTTTTTGTACGTTTCTACCCTTGTCTAAACAAGGTACATGAACTGCTTTCCAAATAGTTCTGGGAAGCACAAATCTGAGGTTAGGTTGGATATTTACAGTGTTTTGTAAATATTTTTTTTTTCTTTTCAACCAACAGGCACATTTGGGGGCCTGTAATGAAATGTGTATACAAAATTGGCTTTTCAGTAATTCAGCTCAGCTGAGTTCATTTACATACAATGTAACATGTATACCTAATATCAATATTATTAATATTAATATTTTGGATGGAGGGATGTATGGATTACTTTGCCCTCTCGACTCTAAGGTGGATGAGTGGTTAAGGAAATTGCTGGAGGACTGGATTGCCCTGCCATAAGCCACCGGTCCCTCCTGCCTCCCACTTGTAGACATTACAGACCCAAAATAATTTAATTCTAACTGAAGATATCTATAATTATATTTTAACTTGGCAGAATGAAAGTTGGGCTGTCTGCATCACAAAAGATATGTAAAAAGGACAATGTGGATATCGTCAACTGGAAATAATTTGCATTAGTTATCTGCAATTAGAATTTAGATAAGACTTTAAAAAGTATAAATGCACAAAAAACATCTTTGTTACAATAACAAGAGAGCAAATGTAATTTATTTCCGCCACGGCTTAAGTGGATGGTTATCATTTAATGTTTTAATTTCAAATCCATTTATATCCCTTTTTTTCTGATGTTTATTAAATATCTTCTCCTTTTGTAAAGCCTTGTATTCTCTGCATCAGCTTGCTTTTCTTCTAACCCGTAGGTCTTGTTTTCTTGTTGTTGTTTTTTTGTTACTTTTTTATTTTCAAGCCATTCTGAAGGAAAGTGGATGTCCAAATCATCCTCTATGAAAGTGAAGGAGACTTCTTTCCTCTTCTCTTCCCAAGAATCTCGCATTGCTCTTTATTGCTGGAGCAGCTGCATCGGGGCAAACCAATATGATTTGGCATGGGTAGTATGCAGGCAAAGACACCCATTCTCGATAATTGCTCTGAATGTGCTTATGTAGAGGTGCCTGAGGCAACAAACTAACCACAAACATAATAACAGTTTTACTTGAGCAATGGAAGAAGAAGTTTCAGAGGGAGATGGAAAGAGGGGGCGGTGATGGACTCGAGGAGAAGCAGATGAAGAGAAAGGCAAAGGGGACTTTATGCAGGAAGAGGTCATTTTTGAGTAAATGCTCACACTCTTACTGTACATATAAGAGTGTTCACAATGAAGAGCACGAGGCCTGTGCCTCTCAGCTCTATTGTAATTCTAAAAAGGTTTCTCAAGAATGTATGCATGGTTTTGTTATGAAGCTGGATAGTGCTGTTTGCAGTTTGGGAGTGAATTGGGTTCAGCGAATTGATTCAGCTATACCTCCTCTCCTCCTCTGTGCACACGCAGTATTTTCCATTCGCACGTGTGTGCACAAAAACGCAGATCTTCCACTAATCCCCGAGGTGTAATGAAGACAATGTCACAAACCCTCTTAGCTTCAAAAAAAAAAAGAAGAAAAAAGAGAAATTCTCAGGTAAACATGTACTCTTGCTATCAAACTGCTGACATTTTGTCAGCCATAAGTTATCACTGTTGTGTGAATGTGTGTGTGTGTATGTCTCTTCATCCCCCCAAGCAGTTTGCTTTAATCTCCTTTAATTTCATTCTCAATCTTTATGGAAATCAACTCACAGCCAACTCCTCATTTCACCATCTCCCTTACTAATTAAGACTAGGAAATTGTTCCTGGAATTGCCTGGCATGATAGAAGTGTGTCTCATCCCTCAATCACTTCCCCGTTTTCTCCGTTTGTCTATGGAAGCTTTTGCACATTTGAAGGCTTGTGTAAAACAGTTTATTTGCCCCACTGTGAACATCATGCCATTTGTGCTGCTGTCCTGTCTCCGTGTGTGCGGTGCCAGCTTGTTTGTCCTCGTCTCCTGTGTGTATCATTTGCCATAGTATCTCTCTGCCTCTATCTTTCCGTCTTTGTCTTTCACTATTTTCTTCCTGTATGCGTGTCTTTGTGTTGTGTGGGTAGCCATGTGGTGGATTTAGGGCTAAAGCTTTGGGTGATTACTCCCATAATGAACCATCATGCTATGTTCAGGCTGTCATTCCCCACAGGGATTGACTGTATTATGAAGTTATCATTCAGCCCCAGCAATAGTCTGTGTCCTCACATAACTCTCTTAACCAGTGACTCTAAACACAGAATCTGATAGATTTATCACATTAAAGTAGACCTCACTGTGTGGTTGGGAATTTATAATATACTGTAGGTTCTAGGTTACTACCTATATTAGGGTACATCAAGGAGACAGCGTGTTCACCTCCAATGCCTTGTTCACATATTTGGACTCAAATGTAGGCTGTTGTCTCTGAACCCTTTAGTGCCTGAAGCTCATCTCATCCATACAACTGCTGATATCTGACAATTTCATCACCTTTTTAATTACTTATTAAAGTAGATTTAATCACAGGGTGGATTACAATGTTGTGCAAACATCTTTAGACACCCCTTATTTTTTATATTTCGCTTCTAATGAGCCAGATTTTGCCAGAAGTTTTAAGTTTTTAAAATAGTCTTGAATAATAGTTCTCCAGGCTTTCTGAGGGTCTTTCAAAGTTTTTCTTTGGGCATTGGCTGCTTTTTCACTCATTTTCAGTCCAGTCTGTACCTGACTGTTTTCACAGGAGAGTTTCTTTTGTTTGTTAAGCCACATACCATTAACTTATGAATCATTTAAGCATAAAAGAGACATTCAAGGGATGAGCCAGTGTTGTTTATACATGACAGACAACTTGGCAAAGAGCCAACTTGTCACAAAAAAAGAAATTGAAGAAAATTTTTTACTTAAATAAAATTAAATATAGAAACAAAAAAAAAGGGGGGGGGGCAAGACCTGACACAGGACCTGAAAGATGCATCTGGCTTTTTAGTTGATCCAACTATGTATGAAAAGTATGGTCAGATTTAATCCACCATGCAAGACCATCTGGAAAGTGTCTGATTGACTACAGCTTTAGTTTACATCAAGACAATGATCCCAAACATGCTGCCAAAGCAGTGAAAGCACACCTGGATAGAAAAACACAATGTACACTATCAGTCGTGGATTGGCCTCCCCAGAGCCCGGACCCTGACAGTTTTGAAGTAGGGTGGGATCATCTTGATAGAGGAGGGAACAAAATGCAGCATCCAAAGAGAGTTTGAATGTCCTCCAAGAAGCCTGGAGAACTATTCCTGAAGGCTGCTTAAAATAACAAGGAAGCTTGCCTAAAAGATTTCAGGCCAAATATTGACTTTCAAGCCTTTAGAACTGTACAAACTCCATTTTTGCTTTATATACTGTATTTCCATGTATATTTGATTGTTTCAATAAAGTGCTGCACATATTTCCCATTTTCCTAGCAAATATAAAGAAATGAGGGGTGGCTCAAAACTTGTGCACATTATTGGGGATAAAGTTAAACATGACAAACTTATTGGTAGCAAATCAGTTTGTTTGATTATTTAGGAAATTGCTGATCATTTTCCAGGGAATTCTAACGGCAGAGAATGATTAAAAAAAAACAGACTGGTTTGAGCTCAGTTAAGCAATAGTAGCTCAGATAACCAGAAGGTAACCAAGGGATGCAGAAGACCATCTCTGAGCACACATTTAGAACTTTGGGACAAATGAGCTACAGAAGCAAAAGGTCACACCAGGCGCCTCTCCTTTCAGCTTAGCACAGGAGAGTGAGGCTACAGTGGACAAAGCCTCACCAAAATTGAACATTAGAAGATTGGGGGGGGGGGGAGGTGAGTGTGTGTGTGTGTGTGTGTGTGTACATTGCTGGAAAGGATAATTGGATTCAAGCAAGGCACATGTGAATTGGCACATGGCACCTGTCCTTTCATGCCTCGTGTCATTATACATAAGTGATGGGCTGAACACAATTTGAATCGGAATTCATGGCTATGGTAATGAGAATGATGCATTGACTTTTTATTGTATGGACTAAGTGTTCAGCTACTATTGTACCGTATGTACCTACTGAAGTTCATTTGAATTTTGAAGCAACTAAAGTTAAACTTCAAGCAAAACGACCCCTCTCCCCCCCACACTTGTGGTTCTCCAGTCCTTGGCTCGGTATGAATGCAGGTGAGAATGATTCATGGTTACGAATTCAAAAGATTCAAAGTGATAAACAAGTAATTTAAAAAGATGTTTTATTGTGCATTTTCTTGTTAAGTCATGTTTGAGTCATGATAGCAAGGATATAATCAAAGTTAGATTGATGGCTGGGAGGTTTGGTGGATTGCTGGTTTTGAGAGAAATAGGGGAGAAAAATGAAGATGATACAGGGTGGTTTAATTTTTATTGGATGATTTAATTAAGGGAATGTGGTGGACATGAAAAAGACTTCAGACCAAGCAGATGGTTTTGGTGTTAAAAAAAAGAGATGGTCTTGCTGTTGCTGCCAGCTTTTTTGGCTCTCATCTTTCAGCTCCCACCTGCCATCCCAACTTCCACCTTTCCCTTTCTCCCCTTCCCAGTTTGCCCTGACTTCTCTTTCACTCCGCCACATTCCACGTCTTTTAGCCACTGTAAGGTGACTGCTCTGATGAAATACCCAGAGAGTGACTCGGAGTCGATCGGTTCAGCATTAAAAAAAATGTCCTGTCTAGTGTGTGGCTGTGTGTGTCCACAAATGGTGTACCACTGCTGACGGATAAGGTGATTAAGAGTACACCTGGGAACCAGGAAAGTAAAAGTATTCAAGGTTAACACACATACATGCACATACAACATGGACACATGGACACGCACATACACACTCTTTTCTGTCCTGTGAAAGTTCTCGGTATGGTTTCAAAAAACTAAGGGCAGAGGACAGATTTGCTGCATGCCTCCCCCCCCCCCCCGACTATCAAAGTGACTCTCAAACTTTTGAAAGTTAAAGAAAAAGTTTTTATCTAGCTTGCGCCAGCTAAATAAAGCCATATCAGCTTTAGTTTAAACTTAAACACCAACATTACATTACTCACACCATTTTTTTTTTTTTGGGGGGGGGGGGGTATTTACTCTCTTGTGGTATGCAACAAAAGTAATTCATCACCCTGACTTGCTGACATAAGTTAGATTTGTCATATGCAAAAACGATCATCCAGCAACAAATTTTGCTTTTATTTGCAGTACACAAAAAATGTGCACGAGTGTTCATACAAGCATTAATGCAAAGTGTACATAAATACTTTATTTACTAATTCATTTGCAGAAGTAAAAAAGAACATTTATATGCTCATGTAACAGTGTTTAGATTGTAGAATCCCACTTGCTTCATATGTAACAGTGCAGTGGGGAAATAGCGCCCCCCTCTCTTTGTGGCTGGTTATATGCGGCTGGCTCCTGTACTCCGGGCCAGTC
>JAVDPK010001964.1:57723-73183 GCA_034780415.1 Cichlasoma orientale
CTGTAATTATGGCCAGTCTGTGAAAGCCGCACGAGAGTGTGCTGAATGAAGCTGAGCCATTGCACTGATTTGAGCCCTGATATGTCCTCATTCAGGAAATAAACTGCCTGAGCACCCAGAAACTCCTTGTCTTCATTAAAAAAACTACACAACGCAGAGTCGAGGGGTTACGTGGGTCAGCTGGTACAGTGGAGTGGAGCAGAGCCCGGTTACACTCACATTACATATTTTTACTCAGTGCTTCCTATTTTTTTATCTTATAGGTGCTGCTCTTTGTCTAAACCTGAATGGGTCATGTGATTTTGAAGAAGTCAAGTTACATTCAGAAGACTAGGGGAAAAAAATATTTTGTGACCTCTTCCTTCAGAGCTCCACACCCACCTCCACATGTTTGTATGCAGAAATCCATCGCATTTGATCAGCGCCATATATAAAGTGACCTGCTAAGTCCTGCAACGCTGCCATCTATCTCATATTACAGCTCGCCTTTATGAGCTGTTTTCTGTGGCAGGCTAATTATTTTTACATGTGTTGAGCTCAGCTTCAGTTAAGGGATACACGATTACAGTATATCATAAGTCAGCAGACTAGAGAGGTGAGCAGAAAGGCAAACTGTGCATTTCTAGTACTTGAAATGAATCAAAGGGGGCAATGTTCAATTAAAAAAAACACAAACTTCTGTAGTAATAAACAGCTAGAGGTGCCCCAAAGCAGAGGGAGGGAGATTGCTTGAAAGTCCATAAAATTGTGTAACTCACTCTAATAAGTGAAAGTCTGTTTAAAAAACAAAAATCAAACATAAACTTTTAGCGCTCCTTAAAACTATATCCAGAAGTGTAACAGTCAAAGAAATGTCCAAATAATCAGCTGCATCTTTCAGTAGAATCCCTGAATGATTTTTCTCTACCGCCCGCTCTTTTGCCACTCTTCCGTAGTCCCTTTTAAACGTCTGCCTAGTTGTCCGTAAGTCGGCTGCTCTGAGCATTTTTTTTTTCCCCATAAAATGAAAACAGCTAAGTCCTTTCTGAAACATTCAGTGAAAGAAATGGCAGCACATTCCATGCTGCTTTGTAATGCTGACATTTGTAATGGCATGTGAGCCATTAGTTTGAATCATTTATTGTCTTTGGCCTGCTGGAGATTCCTCAGCTTTCACAAATCTGTATGGGAGGAAAGCAACGTTCAACATTGTGCATTGCAAGCTTGGGTTAATGTGTGAAGCTAAAGCACTTGAAAGCATGTTGAACAGTGACTGTACTGTGTGTGTATGTGTGTGTTTGTGTGCGTGGACACATCTTTGCATGAAAACCAGGTTAGCTAAGTAGCTAAGTGTTTTTCCTTGCTGTGGACTGAAGAGCGTGAGAAGTCAGCTGTTATGACTTCAAACATCACGAGCTCCATAATTACCGTCATTGTTACCTTAAAATTAGCTAATGACCCTGCTTTACACTGACTGAAAGTGTCTCCCTAACTGCTGAATCAGAGGATGCTTTTGCAAAATAGCCTCACGCACACCTTTGCGTTACATCAAGACCTTTTCTCTTCATAGCTGCATATTTGTGTTGTCACTGTGGGTAATGCTCTCTGGGTTAAATCATTAAAACATTCAAATTTAAACGCAAGTGTTCATCATAGCCCAAACATTTTCACAGGCTACCTCTGGAACATTTTTGGTGCCACACCTTAACAGCGCCACCTTTAAAATCTCTCTATATGAAGCCGTTTCTGCGGTGGTTTTGTCTGCATGATTCACATTATAATTTGCCCGCATTAAGTTTCTTGTTTCTCTCCTCAGACCTGAAGAAGTCATTTGAACAAGAACCCCTGGGAAAAGAAGTGTCTCTGGAGCAGGAAGTGCTGTTACAGTGTCGCCCTCCGGAGGGCATCCCAGCTGCTGAGGTACGTGCAGCGTTCTCGCTAACCTCCACCTGAGGTGAATATTAAGTAAGATGTGAGATTAGGAGGGAGGATTGCTAGAGCAGAACAAGGGAGTGATTGAAGAGAGGGGACGACAGAATGAAGACAACAGAAGATGTAAAAGGGTATAAAAATAGAAATCATCAAGTGGAAATAACTTTAAAGTGCCACAGAAAAGTCAGTTATTACTTATGTGACACTTTTTGAAATTGCCTGGGACTTTGAACGACAGACGGCAGAACTGAGTGGTTTGATGGGTGCATGTGCTCCTTCACAGTCTGCAGTCGGTGGTTGAAGGCTGTGCTGAATAAAAAATTTCTTGTGCCTCTTCGGCACATTTTATTTGATTTTTCCTCATCTTTTATTTATTTATTTATTTATTTTATTTGTGTTATGCCTAAATCAAAAACTGATGAGATTTAATATCTCAAAAAGAGAAGGTCAACATAACTTTCATTTGTAAATGTCTTTCAGTGCAACTGTCATGGTGAATAAGAAGAGGTTAGCATTAAATGATTTTGCATTTGTCTAATTTTGAAAGATCTGTCCGACATGTTTTCGTAAGATGATTTTTGGATTACGCAACAACGCGCACGTTGAACTGCCGCAGGGGAAATCAGGAGAACAGCCCGAGTTGTAGTTTTACGTGTCTGGTGCACTGAGGTAACAATAATCCAAAACCTGAAGTTTAAACTGAGAGGTTGTGAAGAAATTCCAGTGAATACAGAAGTTTAGCCCGTATTCCTGTACATTTACATTTTTTTACACTCTTTTACTGTACTTGACTTGTGCGAAAAAAAAAAAAAGACAAAAAATGTCCTGATGCTTTTTATTGGCACAGATACAATACTGAGCCAAAGTCTTGAGTCCATGTAGCCACACTTTCTAGTAATTTTTAAATTGATCTTGAGCAATAGTTCTTCAGGTTTTCTGAAGGTTTTTCTTTGGACATTGGCTGCTTTTTCACTTATTCTTTAGTCCAGTTCTTTTCAGAGGAACCAGAGCCTGGAGCTCAACATTACTGAAGCCGTGTAGGATCAGAGAATGAGGCAGAAGCCAAAGAAGAGCTTTGGAATCTCCTTCAAGAAGCCTGGACAACTACTGTAGATTGTTTTGAAGAATAAAGGTGGTCATACCAACTTCAAGCTCATTAGTATTTTAAAACCTCAGTTTTAGCCTAATATATTGCATTTCCATTTGTTTGCACATTTCAGTAAATTGCTGGACCTACTTACCATTTTTCTAGCAAAATATGAAGAAATGAGACTCAAGACTTTAGCACAGTTCTGTATTCTGTACAACACACTGAAAACGGAACTGAAGTGAATTCTGTTTCAGTAAACAAAAATTAAACCACATGATCTTTGCCTCTTACAATGATCACATCAGTCTTGTCCACGTCAGCGTGCCACTTTTCTGCCATGCTCAAGGACAGCCATGCTACCCACAGGTGCGGATTTCTATTATGTGCATAAGTGTGGTTAACACACACAGAGTCTTGCTTGCTTATTCTTTGTAAGATAATATTGTTTGATTGTTGGACTCGAGTATATTGTGAGCACGTGTATTTCATTCTCTCATCAAACATGTCACGCGGTAATCACCCACTTTGGAAGAGCCACACGTGTCACTTCCACTCCCATAGCGCTCTAACTACAGTGAAGAACACCATTTACAATTCACATCATTCTCTGCTTCCCTGGTTTCATCTGGCTGTGTTCCCACCTCAATGGATAAATACATAATTTCATTTAGCTGGTCACTGGGGAAGAGAAGCACAGCACTTGGAGAAGGCTGTTCTACAGGATAAGGAGTCTCTGAATCAGGTTTCAATCCTTGGGGTTTGATAGTCGTTTTCAATTGCAACTAAGTACACAGCTCCCCTGAGAGAGAAACTGAAGGAGAGGGAGGCACTCAGACAGACCAGCATACAAAGTGAGGGCGAGTGTGGCAGAAAGTCAGAGATGAAGGATGGATGTCAGGAGGAAGATAATGACAGAGAAATGAGTGGTATGGGAGGAGAAAAAACAGAGGGATCCTGTTCTTTTGCTGCTAGAAATCTGTAATTCTTCTTTTGAGCGAAATCAGGCAAATAAATTAGTCGCATTGTCGCTTTGACAGTAGGAACCACAAAGGGCATTCAAACATGAATACTCTTTTCACTGTGTATCTCGCTGCAACACAACCTTATTAACATTCACAACTTTCATCTTGGAGACAAATCTCATCACTAATAACTCATGAGTGCCCGTGCCTTATCTGTATCTCTTAGCACATTTTATCTTCTGACACCTGTTGGAACACAACACATTCATGCACAAAGGTATATACTCATAAATCTCATGGGCAGACACACACACACATACACACACACACACACACACACACACACATATATATATAGACACTTGGAGCAATTTTTCCAGTGTGTTCAATTTGCTACCTTTTTCCATTCCTTTTTCTACTGTCATAATGGGATCTTGGAGCAAATGGATTGGTCTGTCGCCCCTGTCTGCTGAAGCTGATTAGAAGGATTTAGGTTTAAAACCTGCTGATGACCTCAGGTTGTAGCTTTGACTTTCTTTCTCTTTTATCTGTTCTGGCTTTCCATTCCTCTTTGTTCTTATCGTGTCCTTTCTCTTTGCCATTCACATTCTCTGTGTCCTCTTTCATTTGCCCCCCTTTTTTTTTTATGCACATACAACCACATTTTTCTTTATTGTTCCCCTTCTTTTGAGTGACAGTTCTTGTTAGTGATGTGCTGTGCCCTCTCTAAAAATGTTTTAATACAAGTGCTTGCCATGTCGACCAGTTGATGACTGCTGTAAAGTTGTCAGGGTGATGGGGTTACATGATAGCCACATTTTAAAGCTCAGCCAGTGCTGCGTGGCTGTAAACATGCAGCACCCAAAGCCCTGACCCCCTAAATAAACAAACTCAGAATTTACATTCATGTTCATACAGCATTTATCTACAAGGCAAGTTACTGATACATTTAAACAGATATAGATACACCCTTAAAGAAATGCATGCACACACACACACAAATTATCACGGGACATATACTAAGGAAGAGATTAGCCGGTGATCATTTTAACTGCTGCCTGACTGTTAGCCTTGAGAGGTCAGGGTCAAACTAATCCGAGAGTGGAAAGAAAATGTCTGCACACCGCTGCGCCATTACAACCTTTTCATATTTCTCTGACAGTACTGCTCTTGTCAACAGTTTGTCTCCTCTACATGATTTTTTTCCCCCCTCTCTTTCAATCTAAAGCTCCCATTTGAAGCATTGTGAATTCCTTGAGACACTTCTAAATCTCTTTAGACTGTGATAGAAAGCCTTTAAAAGCTCATGGAAAGCTATTGGAATCAGCAAGGAGGGTTCAGCAGTTCAACAGGAAAACGCTTTACGGACACAGACAGTAAATTCAGAGATATCGCAACAGGTGCAGCTCAGTGTTCAATGAAAAGTTCTTCTAATTTATTTCTATTTTTTTTCTCTGTATAGATCAATCTAGGAATCATCAGCAAAGGTTCTTGCTGTTGAAATTAAGCAGCTATTTTAAATGTAAATCTGAGGCACTGACAGCCTAATTTTTAATTTCCATACAAAGATGGTCGCAAAAGGTTGTTAGTACATTGCGGAAGCGTGAATACGCTCGTCTTCAAACATGAAAGGGCTGGAGTGACCCCAAAGGCCGGGCAAAGTCAGTTGACTGCACATAGCAGGTGGAGTTATGGATTAGCGTGTGTGTGCGTGAGTGAATATTTGTGTGTTTGCCTGTCTGCGTCTGTCTCAGTGTGAGTGATTACCCCAGCTGCAGTGAAATAAACACATCAGTGTGTGGTGACAGGCCCTCCACGTGTCCATCCGTAACACACACACACACACGCGCGCGCACGCACACACAGTAACTGTATATGCTTTTGGAGCCTGATCAAATTCCTGTCACATTCTTAACCACTCAATCCACACCCTAAATTAGTTCAAGTTATTCACAAGGATAAAGGCTTATGTAACTTTTTACCTAGAAGAAAATAATTTATGACTAAAGGTCTCAACCTACATCTTTCATTGGAAAATTTTTAATACAATATTGTTTTAAAACACTTGTTAAATGTGTTTATAATATATTTATATCAAAACATTATTCCATTGCTTATTTATTTATTTATTTGTTGGTTATGTGCACCATGGAATTATGTGGGCATTGTCCCTCCTGCATGACGTTTGAATTTAAGCTCCACATCAATCCAGAATTCTCCCTACCAAAGTGTCCTTGAGCAAAATACACATACAGCTGGCATCACCAAGGTTGTTGTTTTAGCTCATCACAGCCAGCAATGGAAAAGAGAAGTTTTTACCTTCAGGCACAGCGTACTCCTTCCCGAGAGTTAGCCGGAGCATTCGTGGTGCACACAGATGTGTTTGTGTGAACCCAGAAGGCAAAGTTTCCCTTCTCTCACACACACACAAACACACATACACAGGCATCTGGCTCCTAACCTCCTTTGCAGTGACCATCAATGTCATTTTTTGTCAATGACTTGTCATGTTAACCAGTGTGGAATAACTCTCGACATGCATTTGTGCAATAACCCGTCCGTGTGTGTGCGTGTGTGCACGGGGTGTAACTTTGTGACGCAAATCACAGCAGACTTTTCTGTCAGAAGGCATCAGTGGTGTTGTGTGGCGTGGCCAAAATGCTCATGGCCACCTCATTCTCACACTCATACTGTACACAGACACAAGTCCATTTCGGGCCCCGCAGTCACCATTGTTAACGTGTCACATGATGACGTTTACTAGCAGAATCTTTCCAGAGGTTATCGCTTTGGTGTTGGTCAAGTGCTTTAAATGGAAAGTGAAGGTGACAGTGTGAAATAAGACATGCTCTTATCCTGTCAAGAGAGAGAAGCTCTTTTGAATTCCTCTTGCTTTGCTGACGTTCCTCTGTGCCTCTGTTAGCTAAATGCTGCGGAATCAACTGTTTGCCAGCTCTAACTACGCTGATATTCTCTTAGTTGTAAAGAACGTTGTGACCACTGCACCAGAACAATGAAAGTAATTTTCACTGTGGCTGTTCTCTAGAGGAACACGTGTGTGTGCCTGCGTGTGCGTTTTTGTGCACAAAAACAATTTATGTAATGCTGCTTCCCCCAATAGATCCTTACCTTAATCCTCTTTGAGCTAGCACAGTAAGCCCCATGGCTCATCTCCCATCACATTTTACCTTGATCCTCAACCTCTGTCAGAAATCATCACCGTAATCCACAGATTAGTCAGCAATCGCTTTTTTATTCTGACTACCCAGGTCAATTATTGAAATGGTGTTAAGATTATTAAAATGCTGCTGTGATGATCTATCGCTGCGGAGTAATAACTAAATGGGGCAGATGAGGAAGAGCACCGTTTTTCTCGTTTTGGTGGTCTGTGTAACGTAGTTGGATGCTGGTGATGCTGAGACGGATTATGATCATCATCTAATGATGTATGCATCCTCACAGGCGAATGAGCGCGCACAGATGCACGCAAGTACACATACTGTAGGTACACATAATATGCTTTATCTGTTATATTCCTTAGCAGAGTCTATAGCACTGTAAGTCTTTTATAATCACTTTGTATTTTATATTTAAAAAAAAGCAACAAATGTCACAAGTGAATACACATGCGCACACACACAGAAAAGAGAATATATACATCCAGTGTAAGCTGTGATTCAGAGCCTTGGGAGGCTGCTCATCCAGTGATAAGCTGTGTCAGTAAATGCAGGCGTTAGTCAGATCCCACTCCAAAGCCAGCAGACTGTGCAGAACTGAAGAAAAATGTGACTTTTCCATTTCTAAACCTCAGCATCGCTTATCAGACTCCCTGTGTTATTCTCTCTGCCTTTATACAGTTACAAAATTTGTTTATCTGTTGTTTGTTTTCTCAGTTCATTTCCATTTGGTTCCAATCACTGGTTCTAACTAGACCTTGAGACTCTAATATAGAGCATTTTCGTCGCAAAATATACTGCAAACAATTTTTGTTTTTTTTAGTTTCTTTCTGCCTTTCTTCCTTTTACTGTGTTTGAGCTGATTTTGGAGGTCTGCAGATTATGACTGGAGCTTTTTTTTCTTATAAAAATACTAAACCACAGTGTTTATCTTTGTTTTTTCCGCACAAGGTTAAGACCTTTGCTCTCTCAGCTCTCACAGTGACTATAAGTACGAGCACTTACAGTACATTCGCCCATCATCCGGGCCATATAAGGAAACTAACAATCAAGATTCAAAGAGTGAAGCTTCTCATTAGATACAGCGACTCTATATTTTGCTGCTGACAACTCAACCTGCATCATTTTTCTTCTCCCCTTAGAGAGTACAGGAAGTATGCAGGCCAGTGATCATATGCAGTTTTAGTTCCATGTGGTCTGAGGTTTGAGTCTTTTTGAATGTAGTACTTTGTTCTTTTGCATGTACAGTATAGAAGGTTGAGGGGAGGACATAATGAAGGCTTTTATGCGTATCCCTCTGCACTTCTCAAATTAGGAGAACCTTCTCTCTCATTTCATTACCTCTTCAAAAGATTTAGTTAACAGTTAACTCATTAAATAGTTTTCTGTCAGTAATATAGAGCAAAAAAAAAAAAAAGTTCTGGTGTTGGAATGCTGACCCGTTTCAATTTTTTAGTGTTGTTGTTGATGACTTCAAATTCATTTTCTGTATCTCTAAGAAGATTCCTCACATTTTCCCATCTCTGGTTTCTGATCTCTGTTATTTTGCTATTATGCCTTGCTATTTTGTCAGTGTCTGCCTCTTCTGTTATTCTGTCTGAATTTCTGGGTTTTTTATTCTCTCTTTAATGCTTACAACAGTTTTTGTTGACTCTCTCTCTCTCTCTCTCTCTTTCTCTCGTGCTCTCCTTTCACTTTGTGTCTCTTTGTCACTATCACAGTCTCTCAGCCTTCCTCATGCACCCTGTCTTTCTTGACATAGTTCGAGACAAAGCTGTGGATTGATGGTGGCATGACAGTCTAGAGTGTACTGCATTGTCAGACAGCTACCCGTGCTGCCCTCGGCAATCCTTGACAGTGTTGTCATGGATGAATGAACACACAGTTTTGACACAGGGTGCAACAGTGTCAAATAACAAAACTCTCTTCTGTTCTGTCAAGTTTTATGAGTTGTTAGACCTTGCAAGTTTTCAAGACCACAAAAAACTTTTACGCTTGTAAAGTTGCGCACATGAATCTGTGACATCCATAAAAGGGTTGTAGTTAGTTCCATACGTGTTTAATGAACATGAAATCATTTAGAACGTAAAATAATTCTCACTTCTGCTTGGAATAGTTGTCAGATAATTTTATATAGTTAACTACAAGAGCAATTGGGACAGTAAATTCCTCATTTGGGACTAAGGCTGAAAAACATTTAATAAGCCAAGGCTTTAAATAATCGCTACCAATTAATTGCTTTTTACTTGAATAACTATTCAGTTAAGTAGTCTTGAGTGAGTTACTAAAGGGGGTCAATGTCGGTGCAATTCCTACTTTTCCACTTTTTAAATTTTTTTTTATAAATTAACCTTTTGATGAAATAGCAATTATTACGAGGTGATGATTTTTTAATTGTTATGGGGTGGAAAACATAATTTGCAGTGATACGTGATCTGAGACTTTCTGTGGCGCAGTCCCCCTTTAATACTATTTTTATGTGTTTAATGGAGTTAAATCGAATATAAATACATTTTTGCTGAGCTTTATTAACCATGATACTGCTCCCCACCCTGGAATTGTATTGAAACATTCACTAATCAATCACTGTGCCAAGAAGGTCTTGGCACAGTGTTTGATTAGTGAATGTTTCATAAGTGCCAGAAGTATAATTTTTTCAAAGATAGATGGCTATAGGCTACTTAGGTGTGACCTGGCAGAGGCTAAATGACTGCACTTAGAGAAAGAATGCTCATATACTTCTTCAGGAACCCATAAAGAAGGAAAACGCTGCCCATGATGACATCTATTGCTTTTTGTCAGTAAAATCACTGCTGCAGTTTGGTGTACAGCTTTGCAATAAGATATTGTACCTTCAAAGACGGGGTATTGACAAATCTTAGCATTACTCTGCTAAAATTGTGTGTTTTAATGATTGAACTCGTTTGTTTTCACAGGAAAAAAAATATTACATGCATTTGTTTATACAATCTTGGCAACCTGAAAAGTAAGGATTTACCTGGAAAAGTAAATACTTACTCTGATGATGACTCAATCGTGCACTCCTATACTGTCAATGAAAGCATGGTTTGGGTTAGGTAACATTCTGAGTTAATGGGTGTAGAAAAAATGTTGTCAAGGTTAGATATGATAGAAAACCAACATTAATCACCACAAACAGAAAGGAACTATATCTCTGGCGTTGAAGTCGAACATTCATTACCTCTATTAAATTGGTGTATGTATGGAATCTGTATCTAATTAAAAAAGGCTCATTGTATTCAATATTGAGTATTTTCCAGGCAAAAGCAGCCAGGCAACTACCCATTTTTTGTCTTCATGCCATTTTCCTACTCTACACATCCATCAACAAAATCCAACACAAATAATGGGGAGGCTTCTAATTGTTCAGCTGACCAGGCTAATAAAACAAAGCTGATTTTGTTACTGGGTGGTTTTAATAACACTGGAGAGCTGGAGAGTCAATTAAAAAGGATTAGCATGGCCCCAATCAGCTCAGAGCCTCTTCATGCTTTAATGATTATAGAGTGTCATCAGTACTCCTACACTGTACAGTGAATCAGCTTTGACATCCGCACACAAACACTGTGTTGTAAAAGTACAAAAAGGGTTAGCTTTCCACTTATAAACATGTACTGTGCATACACACATCCACACACATTTTTTTCTATCTACAAAGACTGGGTTTTTTTTTAGCTCTCAGCTTTCGGTATGTGCACCTATTATTAAAAGTTAAACAATAAAAATTTGGAGTTAAATACCTTTCTTTGTCCTGAATAAATACCATCATATATATTTTGCTTGTTTTCATTCTGACTTTAAATATATGTAACTTTGACACAAAGTCTGACACTTCTATGCAAGATTTAGTTTGTAGCTCTTTAATAATACCTTAACCATGCATTCATTCACCTTCCAGGACCCCGCAGTGCTCATCAGCCTGAGTATATAAAGAACTTTTGAGGACTTAACTTTTGAGTCAGACATTACACGTGCACACTGGAACACATTAATAAGTTTGGAAGGCACATTTCCCCTAGTATTTCTGTCATCTATATTTCTTTCTCCACATCTCTCCCTCTGCGCATCCCTCTTCCGTTCACCTCTCTCTCGTCTTCTGCTGTTGCCATTAGTGATTCTAAAGTACTTAGTAAAGAGGGAGAAAAGCAAAATATATCACTGTCCAGAGATATAAAGCAGCAGAGACGCAGCTACAAGGAGCCTCAACACTTTTACTGCGCTGACCCATAACCGTGCACGGGGCCGTTCCATAATTTAGCAACCTGTCAATCAGTTGAGCAGTGACTCGCAGCAACCAGAATAGTCAGTTAGATGGGACACTGCCTTTTAAAGACTTGAGCAACTGCTGTAATGTCACCTAACGGGACTGCTTTCCTTTGAAAATGTGAAATTGGTTGTGGTTATAAAGGAAACAAAAGGTTTTCTTTTTTTTGTATGATCTACTGTAGGTATGAGTGCAATTATCCATTTCTTTATTTAAATTATTGCTTAAAATATGGATCAGAATGCACAAATCTGTGAGAAGCACCCAGCTGCTTCAATAAATAAACGAGGGAGTCAACCATTCGATTGTGGTCAAACAGTCAGGCAGTAGTTGTGTCCGTGCATATTATGACAGCTTGAATCTGTGTCACCATATTTCACACAGCTGCTATAAAAGTGTGTGCTGCAGAGTAGCTCCAGGATTATATTTCCTTGTGGCATGCCGGTTTTGCAGATGAGACGGGAACAAAAAGTCCAGCATCTACTAGAGGAGAGAATCTTTTTTAATTTCCTAACTTTGAGTTCCTCTATTGCAAGTTAAAATTGTTACCTTTTGAACTTTTCCCCTGCGATATTTGAGGTGTTGATTCTGTTTCCAGCTGTTACTAGGTCAGCATCTGTTTGGGGAAATGTTCCCCTGACGTGTCTGAGCTGTTGAGTGGATTTGGATGTTTTTCGTCTTGCCTCTTCCTCTAATGATTTGAGCCCAGGGTCTCATTTCAGCTTTCCATCCCCTAACACTCTCACCCCAAACTGTCATCTCTGTATTCCCCCCCTCCCTTCAACTGCTATTACTGCTATCACAGGTCCCAAACATTTTCCTTTCCTTAGAGGTCTTAGTGGTTTTCTCCTTATTCGGCTGTGTGTTATTTTTGCTGTTTTCCTCTTTCACAGTTTTTTAGATAAAGAAATCAAGCTCGAAAATTTATTTTTTTCCTTTTTTCTCTTTCTTCAATTCAAACTACTGGATACAATAGCTTTTCACTAATGACCTACTTGTGTTTGCACAATGCAGGTTTCAAGTTTCTGCATCATACCCCTGGAATTTTTTTTTTTTTTGGCTTCCAAAATAGCTGTGATGTTAAAAGTCATATGTTTTTATGTGGTTTTCTCTCATTTTGAGGTCCACTTTCAAGTCACTGGCTTCCTTCACTTCTCCAGTTATCCCAAGTCTCAAAAGTGCAGCCCATCCGTCAATCTTCAGTATGTAATCCATCTATGCATCTATGTATCTTTTAGTGAGATGGGTTAGGAAAGCTAGCACTAGCTGGAATTACTGGTGGATTTGTGGATACCTTTTTTTTTTTCTTTCTTTTTTTTTTTTGTGAGGTTAAATATATTATTCACTTTTGTTCTTTTTTCTGTTTTCCTTTCCTCTTCCTTTCCAGTACTTTTATTTCTCGTCTTATGTTTTCCAAAATGTTGGGCTTAATGGATTACCACAGTATATCTTCTCAACTGGTCCTCTACTCCCTTTTCTCTTCCTTCAGTACCTCAGTCTCCCCCTCATCTTTCTTTCCCTAATTGTTGACAGAGTATGGAAATTCTGAATCACAATGTCCCTCTCATAGCCTCCCTTACCACCTCGTCACTTTTTCATTTTTTTTTCTTTTCATCCTATTCTCCTCCACAGGCGCCCTTTCTTCCTTCCTCTCTCACTGCCTCTCCCTATTTGTTGACATTGCCGGTTTAGCTTTAATGGATCACCCATAGGTATCTCCTCCTAGCCTGCATTCCCCGTTTCCTCCTCCTCCACCACCATAATCACTGCTTCCCCTAACTCTCTATCTTTCCCTCCCTCACCGTTGCCGTGGAAATACCTTTTCTTTATCCGACCCTCTCTTGAGATTGTTCCCCATCCATCTTTCTCTCCCTCTGTCTCTCTCCACACTTGAATGTTGACATGAGAGGGTGAGTCTAATAGATCACTGTGAAGCATCTGCACCTGTGTTAAATCTCAGCGGTAACACATAATGTGTGTGCAGGTGTGTGTGTGTCTGTGTGTGCATGTGTGCACTCTAGAGAAGCCGGTGCAAGCTTTTTGTTCAGCACATCTGTGACCTCCTTTAGTGCTGAGCAACTTCCTTTTTTGCCTCTCCTACATTTCACCTGCTTCTACCTGCTCCCCCTTTCGTCCTCCTCTTGCTGCCATTCATAAGGTTACATTGCTGAATATGAAATATGAACTTAGTTGCTCTTTTCAGTTTTGATGGATAATGCAGTAGCAAAAAGCACGTGTATTAAATGTTGCAAAATACAACATTTAGAGTCACATTGGTAACAAATTGGTAAATTTGTGTTGTATCGTTTTCAAGTCGAGCATCATTCACTGAATCTGTACTATTTTGCAGAAGTGTAGTAGTTTATAAAGAATCCTCTGTAGACCTGTCCCAGTCACACTGGGTGTCCGCCTGTGTCCCAATTCTGTCTGTGAGGGACACCTTGGAGAGCGCTCTGCTATTCCTCACACTAATGCATTAGTGTTTTTTTGTTTTTTCTCTCCTATATGTATCCTTCCTCAAAGACCAACTACATGCAATTCCTAGTGGTATAGCTCTTTCAAGAATATAAACCAAGTCCTGTTTCTTTTTATGTACAATACTTTGGAGAATTCTCTGAATATGTAAGGTGCGATCACAAAGTCATTGTTGCATGACTTTGCGCGTAAAAAAAAAAAAAACAGATTTAAATTTGGCCACAATCCCCTTTGCCATAATCATCTTGTGCAGTGACGCACTGGTCCCAGCACTCCTGCCATGCTTGAAGTGCTTTGTCACGGCGGCGACCCTTCAACTAGAATACAGCAAAAAGGCAAATCTGGCTGCTGGGGTGGGCGAGGACTGATAATTGGGATGTTGTGCCAGAAATCTTGGGTGTTTTCTATGTGTTATGGGTAGGCACACTGTCGTGATGTCATCTGCCTTAATACTGCACTTCAGTTTCTCATGCTTTCCCTCAGATACCACGAGGTGTTACAGTAGAAAATGCCAGGTGGTCAAATTCAAGGAAAATAACAAGTATGCTCCTGGCCGTGTTCCTGACTTTCTTTGGCCCTAGAGACTGCAGCTTCTTCTACTCTGAGGAATGATGATGTGTCTCTAGGTCATTCTGTAGATGTAGACGCAACCTCTGTCACTAGTGATTAGCCTAGGCATGACTTTAGCTCCATGGTAAAAATCGCAAGCGCATACCTGCCAGTGATCACAAAAACACATGTAACAGACTCCTGAAAGCAGGATTCTCCAATAGATATATTTGGTGTCATTATTTTAAAGTCATTATTTTTGCCCTGCTTTGTTCAAATTACTTTATTTTTTGTTTTTTTTTTTTAATGCGAGCTGTACCTTCAGTTATAGATTCACTCTGCTGCTGTCTTGTGCTCCATTTGTGCACAACAGGAAAAAACTTTGATTTTCATCTTTTCTATATTGATATTTATTATTTTGTTTATGTTTAACTATAACAAAAGTATACAAAGTTGCAGTTTTTAGACTTCAAATGTTGTTGGTTTAATATTTTTATGTACTGATTTTTTTTTTAAATCATTTTTCTTGCACACTGCCTGTCAAAACAGTTTACAAAAAATTCTGTAGAAAGACATGGTAAAATCTTTAAAGCAACCTTAAGGGTAAACCTGTCAGCTGCCTGTGTGTGTAAATTGTCTTATTTATACGTGCCTCTTGTGCTTGAGTCTTGTGCTTACAGTGTGGGAGCAAAATTACCAGAATATAAAATGTGTTCCTAATTGAATTTTGAACAGATAAAACAGAATACATAAAAGCAGATTTAAGCAAATAATTTAAACTCCAAACTGATTTTTATCAAAGGTGTCTTTCAGAACATCAGTGTGTGATGATTGTTGATGGCAACCCAGTTATGTCAGTGTGGTTAATTGGGTCTTTATGTCACTTGCCTGGATCTGCTTAATTAAGCTGTCAAAGCCTCTGAAGTATCATGTTGACACACACACACACACTCTCTCTCTCTCTCTCTCTCTCTCTCTCTCTCTCTCTCTCTCTCTCTCTCTCTCTCTCTCT